>CM032446.1:77941487-77958987 GCA_019049505.1 Pachyrhynchus sulphureomaculatus
GAATGCAGAAAAGTATTCATTGCAATATCTATCAATCTATTTTTAAACTATAAAAATTTGGCATATAGTTCATTAATAACTATGGTATAGATAACTGTACGTCAAATATATCGACTAACTTTACATAGTTTCGACGTGGTCTATTCATGCAAACTTTAATGCAAATGCATTTGTGGAGAAGCTACCGGAGAGTAGTTTGGGTTAATAATACATAGATAGGCAATGGGAATTCTCTGACTTTATATCCTTAGTCTCCTCAATGACGAAAACGCAGTAACCCCGCAGCTGTGCCCAGGGTACATGCTAATATAAGATATAATGTTTTATTAAAAAATGTTGGTTACGTAGTTTCTTTATTTTAAGGTAAATCATTTTCCATATATATTTTCGGATTTTATGAAAAAAAAGACACCTCGCATGGCAGTATTGAATTTTGCTGTAGGGAATAATATAGCCGAGAAAAACGCCTTCTTCAATCTTCGTTAGATATTCCTGTACATAATGTGTTTTTCTTGACATTTAGAGCAAAAATTTACATTTTTTTTATAAGTAAAGTTGATTTTCTCCCTTTTACTTCAACTCTGAAAAATGATCTGGCGACATTCGCGTAAGGGCTCCTGAAATATACCAGCAGGTATCTAGATTTTAAGTCTACTTTTTTATGTTATAAGTGCATAAAGTTAATTGGAAATATCCATATCTGTCCATAAAATCTATGTAAATTTCTTTAATTTCGTTATAAAAGGTTCAGATTTCTCGATTTTATACCGAAAACTTTAAAACCGGAGTCGGATTTCGAAACTCACGATGACGTTCAGCTTAACATCTTCAATTTTGGAAAACAAAAGATCACTTCGAATGCTATTACTTAGTTTCTTTCTGAAATGGTCAAAATACTTTATTATTATATACTGTGTGGCTGTTACTTGATGGAAATTCATAACGAATGTAATGAAAGACTACTACTGTCAAATTTCCACTTTATTTAGTTTCACTGAAACTGTATGACGCGTTTCGCTATACTATAGCTTCTTCTGACACAAAATTTTGTATCAGAATAGTATAGCGAAACGCGTCATACAGTTTCAGTGAAACTAAATAAAGTGGAAATTTGACAATATTAGTCTTTCATTACATTCGTTATTATATACTGTATTATTTTTAAGAATATTCTGAAAATAAATTTTAAATCCAGCATTATATAAGAACTCTATTGAATTCGTTTAAATGTTGAGCAAAGGCACAATTACAACAAATGATATTCTTGGGTTTTTCTATGTTGAAAAAGTTTCTCCAAGTAGACGGAGAGCAGAAAGTCTACTTATTAGGGCCTTGTTGGGAAACTCCTCAGAAGTTACCAATATTCTAGCTAGACTCCTTCTTGCCCTGTTGAAAAATATATTGACTCAGTTTATGGAGAAATTGATGGTATTCCATTTACACACTTGTAACCGCAGAATATTTACAATTGGATCGCCATGCTTTGACTTTACGACTCCCAAAAATGTACTCAAGTTAGAATCTTGCCTAAATATCTGATTTAAAGTACCTGAGGTACAACATGGTCTCGAGTCAACTTGTCTATTGAACATGATTCATGCTGTTTATCAGGTGAACTAGATATTTTGGGGTGCTCTTAAATCTCTTAATATCTCGATGTTTTCTTCAGCCAAGATCTTAAACGACAATTCTAAATTTTTAATGTGCCCAGCACATCGTTCTTTCTTCAAAATTAACTGTGAGATAACTGAGTCATTTAATAAGATAGGCTTACTAACCAAAAATTGTTTTAGAGGCCAGGATTAAAGTAGGTGATTGCAAGGGATATTGGTGAGATAAAGCAGAATCTGAGCATAGAATTTCCTCATCGTTTTTAGTAAATCATTATCATCCATCATAGTAATAACACCATACATTATTTGGCTTTTTTTTTAGTCGATGCTAAAAATTCGAAAATAAAATATGGTTATTGCTGAATTCTCACTACAGATTTGTATCTATGGTAAGAAGGTCAAGAGTTTTCAAAGTAATATCCAGTAAGGGCTTCAATTTCAATTTCTTTTATTGAAAAACTGGGTAGAGCCAGGCCCTTCAGCTACTATTACGTGAGACGAAATAACATGGGTATATAATTTGGGTTTTAAGACATGACATCTAATTAACTTAGCCTAGGTAAGAATTTTATATAAATGGGAAAAGAATCTTAAGATATCGGGGACTTAAGATATTTCAACTTACAGTACGGACTTTAAGATATTCGAGAACTTAAAGTATTTGATGGCTATTACTAATTTAAAATAAAACCTAGTCTAGTTTCACCATTAAGGGTCCTGTGGTAGGAGGTCTGAGGGTTTTAGAAAGCGAGTCTTTTAGTTCGGGGGAGGTCTGTAAACATTTTTGGTGGTAGGATTGAGGTGGTGGGTGGCTTTGTCCAGGAATCTATGCTGAGCTTTGCTCATGAAAGTGCGAAAGGCTGGCATTTGGCGGTCGAGGTGGATTTGTGTGTTGCGGACGAACTAGTATAATCTGAAGGGTAGATTTGTACGTGACATCTTTCACCACGCTGGGATGGAGTAGGTAAGATCTGCTCTGATGCTCATTCTGTAAATTGTCAACTTGTTGTGCGTGTGCATTCCCTGAGGAGTGTGTAGAGCTTGGCTAGGAGATGGTTGGCCTTCTTGATAGATACCACGACCTGGTCCTTTCACACTATCCGCAATAGCAAACGCTAACTCAGTATTAACAGTACTATTTTAAAAGGTTTCAGCGTAATAATACCAGTTGTTGTCGAAAGCAGAAACCATCTTTAGTGCTGTGTCAGCTATTTTATGACAGCTGTTCTATTAAATTAACTGTGGATAATATGTTGGCAGCTCGTACTCATTTTTCTTGAAACGATCATTACTAGTGATTGAATGTGATTTGTTCGAACCGAACCTAACCGAACCGAAATATGAAATGTTATGTTAGCTTAGATTACATATCCAGTAGTTTGATATTTTCTCTCCCCAGATTCCTAATTAAGCATTTAATAATAGTTCGCACAATGATATAATCACCCAATAAAGCTCACAAATAGAGAGATACATGCAATAAGGGGTTAGAGATATATAAACGGTTCAAAGAAATTTTTTTGTGATTAGATGCTTAATAAAATCTAAATAAAAAAAATAAATTTCAATTTCCTATCACTGAAATTTGTCCATTGTGTTCTGTGAAAATAATTTTATCAGAATTAAAAAATGATTAGTAATTTCTAGGGTAATTATTATAAGACTTTGAATACAACAGTATTTTTATACTGACAACTACTTATCGTATCGTGTCGAAAATTTTAAGTCCTAGATATAATCACATCATATTAATGAATAATCTCGATATAAATGTGATATCTTCCGGATTGGTAGGGCTTATGGTAAACCTAGTTTCTCAATAAAATATCAGATTTGATATGTAGTTTGGTCAGGGCCTAGAAACCTAGGTTTGTTAAGAAAAAAATATGGTAACTTGATGGTATCAGAAACGGCAATTCCTGAATTGAAAGAAAAATCATATTTTAAGATAATATTAAAAGTATGTATTCTATTATATTCAAAGATTAACAAAAATTCACAAAAAGTAAAATCAACACTGGGGAATATTGTTTTTTACTTCCCTCGCTTAAGGATGTAAAGTATTGGTACAAAAATCATGATCGCTAGACCACAAAAATATAGTTTTAATTGAATATTTCAGGAAACCTTTTTATACTTTTGAATAGTTTTAGTTCAAGTTAAAGGGATATCCTAATGCCCATATAAACACACTTATATATACGAGGCTGATTTGAAAAGTCCGTGCAAAAATAAAAACTACTTATGTGTTTGGGGTAAACCTTTTTTATTTTTCGACATAGTCTCCTTTTAGGCTTATACACTTCGTCCAACGATGTTCTAGTTTGTTGATCCCTTCCGAATAATAGGATTTGTCCAAGTCTGCAAAATATCCATCAGTGTCTGCAATCACCTCCTCGTTTGAATAAAATCTTTGTCCCGCCAGCCATTTCTTCAAATTGGGAAACAAATAGTAGTCCGAGGGAGCCAAGTCTGAAGAATAGGGGGGATGTGAAACGAGTTGGAATCTTATTTCCATTAATTTTGCGACCACAACTGCTGAGGTGTGTGCTGGTGCGTTGTCGTGATGGAAAAGGACTTTCTTGTGGGCCAATCGCGGGCGTTTTCCTTGCAGCTCGGTTTTCAAACGGTCCAATAACGATGAATAATATTCACCTGTAATAGTTTTACCCTTTTCCAGATAGTCGATGAGGATTATCCCTTGCGAATCCCAAAAGACAGTCGCCATAACCTTTCCGGCCAAAGGAACGGTCTTCGCCTTTTTTGGTGCAGATTCCCCCTTGGTAACCCATTGTTTAGATTGTTGTTTGGTCTCAGGAGTATAGTAATGTATCCATGTTTCATCCACAGTGAGGAAACGACGCTTAAAGTCCTCCGGATTCTTCTGGAACAGCTGCAAACCATCCTTGCAACACTTCACACGATTCCGTTTTTGGTCAAGCGTGAGCAATCGCGGCACCCATCTTGCGGATAGTTTTTCTCGTTTCAGTTTCAGTCGAGATGCCCACAGCACTAGCAATCTCACGCACCTTAACTCTTCTGTCATCCATCACCATATCATGGATTTGATCAATGATTTCTGGAGTGGTAACCTCCACAGGCCGTCCAGAACGTTCAGCGTCACTTGTGCCCATATGGCCAGTCCGAAAATTTTGAAACCACTTATAAACTGTTCTAATCGAAGGTGCAGAGTCACCATAATGTTTATCAAGCTTCTCGTTAGTCTCCTGAGGCGTTTTGCCTTTCATAAAGTAATGTTTAATCACCACACGAAATTCTTTTTCGTCCATTTCTTGAAAATCACTCGACTTCCTTGATTCACACGAATGCCAAACACAAAGAAATAGACCAATATGGCTGAAACTTGGTGTGCGTTCGTTATAAAAAACATTTGTTGTATTAAAACCTAAATTTTTGTATTGCCAATGTAGAAAATGATGGCATTCCTCTTTAGCTAATAAAAAAATTGTTCCTGAAGTTTAGCTGGTCCGTCAGTTGTTGCAGCAAATACACATGTGAAAAATTATTGGCTGGGATCTTGATGATAACTTAATCTGTTGCTATGATGCAATACTTTAAAATCAAATGCTTCTTATTTAATATTTTAACAAATTAAAAGAACATTACATTTCCTAGACTCAAAAAGCATCTGAAGCTGCAAAAATAAATTAGCTTCAAAGTTTAATAATTGATTATGGCTAAAACTCTATAGTGTAAATAGAACCAAGATGTGTTCTTTTCTTACAAATGTTAAAACAGTATAGTATCAGTAGTAGTAAAATCGATTAAGAAACTTGTAGTCAAGTAAGCGGACTAACATGATTCTTTTAGCCAGCTTCAAATGAGTGTTATCAATCAGGGACCTATAAATAAACGTGGCATCGGAACTACATGATCGAAAGAAGGTAGTCTCTCAATCCGCTGTTCTAGGGTCTTGTATTTTAAACTCCCCGCTAGAAACGAACCACTACCACGGTATATATATATATATATATATATATATATATATATATATATATATATATATATATATATATATATATATATATATATATGTAGAATTGCTGGTCCGGGTGCCCCATATGTATGGAATAATGATTCCACAGCATTTATTAATCAGTGTATCACAAAAATA
Source organism: Pachyrhynchus sulphureomaculatus (assembly GCA_019049505.1). Classification (NCBI taxonomy): domain Eukaryota; kingdom Metazoa; phylum Arthropoda; class Insecta; order Coleoptera; family Curculionidae; genus Pachyrhynchus; species Pachyrhynchus sulphureomaculatus. Next base: position 77,947,236 of record CM032446.1, read on the forward strand.
TTTAAATAAAAGTTATAGGGTGTTATACGGAGCACATGCTGACGTTGACAATAAAATGTTTTGAACTGTCAGTTCGAAGAAATTACGCCATCTTAAATTTTTTTAAATAGAAAGTCCTATATATTATTTTATTTTTGAGTCCCACTAAAAATTCTAGATATTATACCATTGTCTAAATTAAACTGTTTTGAAATTATTGATATTTGAAATTAAGGAGATCAAATTAAAAAAAAAAATTAAGCTAGCTTGTGTGAAACATTTACTGTCCGGTAACGACTTAACGCGTCAAAAAATGATTTATTAACGAAAACGTTTAATGCTACATTTTGTGGGTAGTATCATAATGGTACATTTAACAGAAACTGAAAGAATTACTTTATTAATGATGGTTGGTTACGGAGACCGTATGAGAACACAATAGGAGGTGTGTGATCTTTTTAACGCAGAATATCCGAATCGAGAATATATTACCCAATTCGTAGTTAGCAAAACATTAAAACAATTTAGACAATCAGATCATGTTAAGGATCGTTCTAAATCTGGACCTCCCAAACGTTAAAACAAGCGATGATAAACAGTTAGATGTTTTATTGGAAATTACAGAAAATCCCCAGACAGCCACTCGTCAGCTTTGCCTAGACCACAACATAAGTAAAGGTACCTTAAGCCGTGTACTGAATGAAGAAAAATTGCATCCATACAAACCTATGCTATTGCAAGAATTATCTGAAGATGACTACGACAGACACGTTGAATTTTGCGAGGTCATGATGGAACGAATTAATAATGATTCTAACCTAATTCATAATATTGTTTTTTCTGACGAGGCCACATTTTGCCTTAACGGAAAAGTTAACAGGCACATCTGACGGTACTGATCTACCGAGAATCTCCACTGGATAATCGACATTCTCAAAGACAAACGTGTGTGCAGGGATTTGTGGACGTCATATCATAGCTCCCGTATTGTCGATGGAAATATTACAGGACAGCGGTATCTACAGTTACTCCAAGAGCAAGTTATTCCAACTTGTGCAGGTCTTTTTCCAGATGAAAATAATTTGGATACCCCTAACAGGAATCTGTGGTATCAATGTTCGTAGATATTTGGATGCGATTTTTCCTAATCGATAGCTAGGCAGAGGAGATGCTGTAGAATGGCCTTCAAGGAGTTCGCTACTCGATTTTTTTTGTGAAAACCAAAGTTTACCGAAATCGACCTGAAACTGTAGAAGATTTACAACAAAGGAATTTAATATGAAGTAGCACAGGCCACCCCGGATTTTCTGCAAAACTGTTCAAATAGTTTATGACAGATTGGGTCATTGCCTCGCTGTTAACGGTAGGCATTTTGAGCAACTGTTACCTTAAAAATAAACCTTGAGTTTTTTTTATCTTTTTTATTTTAAATTTCAAAAGAGAATAATTCAGTTCAATTTAGACATGTGGTATGCTTGACAAATAATATCTAGAATTTTTAGTAGGACTCAAAAATAAAAAAAACATACAGGGCTTTCCATTTAAAAAAAATCAAGAAGGCGTAATTTCTTCGAACTGACAATTCAAAACATTTTATTGTCAATGTCAGCATATGCGCAGTATAACACCCTATAACTTTCAATTAAACATTTTTTTGATACACTGATCAACAAATGCTGTGGAGCATTATTCCGTACATATGGGGCACCCTGTATATATACATATATATGTATGTATATATATATATATATATATATATATATATATATATATATATATATATATATATATATATATATATATATATATATATATATATATATATATATATATATATATATATATATATATATATATATATATATATATATATATATATATATATATATATATATATATATATATATATATATATATATATATATATATATATATATATATATATATATATACATATATACATTAATTAAAACGATATACAAAAATATCGTATGTATAGCGGTGGAACAATTAATCGTATGACTAAAATACTGAAATATTTTATCTCCTTAAGTAATATACCCTTAACAATATTTGTATAAATTCATTAGAAGTTTACCAAAATACATTATAATAAATTTTCCCAAAATTAAACACGTCCTCTATAATAAACCATAATGAGTTCTACAAGTTAATTTACATAAATATAATTGTCTTAGTATTACGTCAATTTTCCTTTTGCTTGTGTTTCTATTTTAGAATTTCCTGCACGGAATATGAAAATTAAACTTAATAAACATGTCTTATTTCCTCAAGGTTTTCATGTTGTTATGTGTCGATTATCGGACGAATTTTCTTAACAGATGGTTCTCTTAAATTGCGTGTTGCTGTAGAAACTAAAATAAAGCTCTTGTGTTATTAATTTTGGTACAATAATATCGGGGTGGAGAATTTCAGAATTAGGTTTTTTTACTAAAATAACACATTTTTATCATATTATCAATAAAACAGGATAAAAATAATACATGAAAAGTAAGACAAATATCGCCAAGCACCAAAAGAGTATACAACAAATATCCTGTTTTATCCATTTTCCTTTAGCAAAAAAAAAAAAAATAAAATTTTTTTAAAGTTTTCAAAAATTCGATTTTTTCTTCACGTATTTTTATTCTCTATACTTCTAACAATTATTCAAAAAAAATTCTTTAGGAAATTCCAGTTCATTACAAAGTTATATATAGCATTAAATGTGACCTGGCGTCGGATTGGGACCGCTATCTGTCCCAATACAATGTCTGCAATATTATTCAGTCAAGTTTTAATATTTTATAACTTTTTTTTTAATCTTGATAATTACTTTTTCTATAAAACGTCTAGAGGTTTTTTAAATTTTTCTAGTAGGCAATTTTTTTTTATAAATAATTAAACATAAATTGCATATTAACGTTTGGAACACCATAATTTTTTTAATTTTTGAAAAAAAAAACCCTTCGACATTATTTTAAAAGATTAATTTTTATTTTAGCAAATTAGATTATTTTTTGTGAAGTTATCCTACAGACAAGGAGGCGCCATAGTTTTCATCAGTGGTCCATTTAACCCGTTAAAAAATAATGTTAACTTTATAACATATTTAAAAACAATTTTTTTTCTTATAATTTAAAGTGCAATAAAAAATATATAATCGCCATTCTTTTGTATTATTTACTCAATACATTTTTTTTAAATATACATATTTTTTGCAGCGCCCAGTTATATGTAACCCTTTAATAATAATGGCAAGATTTAAAAAGTCGCAATAGAATATGTTCTGCCGAAAATTTCATTTCATTTTTTCATCTTTAAGGATTTCTTGATAAAAAAACTTAATCCAAGCATTAAGTCGATCTTTTAAGTAGTAGGTGCTCTGTGGTAAAATCCTAAACAAAAGAAAAAATTGAGCAGAGAAGAGCTTCAGAGATATTTACAAGTGAAATCTGATATTTCGTTGTACCCATTATTACGTTAAAATAATTTAAAAAATAACACCTCGACTTAGTATATATCGTGCTATACATACAACATATAAGAAATAAATCTTCTAACCTCCTCTCCAAATTTTAATTAATTATCTCTTATATATTTGAATATTATTCATGATAACAAAATAGTTGAAAGTAATGAAAACATAACTCAATTTCTAGGTTCTTCCTAAACTAGAGGATCTTTGAAAAGGAATTATAATACGATATGTACGAAGCAACCCTTTTGAATCCCTCCTCTTCCTCCCTAAAAAATCTCATGCGTATTTACATGTTAAAAATAATGCAAAATATAACACAATTTTTAGATTTCTAAACGTCAAACAAACCGAAAAGAACGTACGAGTATAACATGGTATATCCAAAGCTATTCCTCTGATCTCCACCACCTCATTACCTCCCTATATATTTTATCTTAAATAATTTAAAATAATGAAAAAATAAAAATATATATATATATATATATATATATATATATATATATATATATATATATATATATATATATATATATATATATATATATATATATATATATATATATATATATATATATATATATATATATATATATATATATATATATATATCGGGTTAAAACGTTCTACGACGTCTTCCGATTCCTAGTCTCCACTCGTCTCTGCCCTGCTACAGGTCCTCCCCCAGTTGTCTTTCTCTCACTTCGCGGTCTATCCCTTCTCTCCAGCTTTTCCTCGGTCTTCCTCTCTTACGCCTTCCAGTGGGTGTCCAATTAAGAATTTGCTTCGGTAATCTGTTGTTGTTCATTCTTTGGACGTGTCCATACCATTTCAGCTGATCAACTTTGATGTCGTCTACTATTGAGTGTGTAACGCCCATAATCTCTCTAATCCTGTCATTCCTTATTTTTTCCATCCTTGATTTTCCGGCAGAGCGTCTCCAAAAGTCCATTTCAGTTGCTTCCAGCATTTTTTCTGTTCTCTGTCCAAGTGGCCAGACTTCAATGCTATAAGTTATAATGCTTTTCACAATACTGTTGTAGATATTTTGTTTATTCTTCTTGGATATATTTTGATTCCATAATACGCTATTAAGTGACCTAATAGCTCTTCGTCCTTGTGTATTTCTTTCTTGTATCGTTTGCTCTGCTGTACCATTGTGTATGAGAGACATACCTAGATATTTGTATTTATCGCAGTGCTTTATAGTTTGCTGTTGATCCTTCGAGTACCAGATCTTGTTGCATACCGCCAACACACATGTACTCCGTCTTTGTTAGGTTTACTTCAAGACCCCAATGTTTATATTCTTCAATTAACTCTCTGGTCATGTATTGTAGGTCTTCATGATCTTGAGCCAGTACTATTTGATCATCTGCGAAACACAAAGTATATAAGGTCGTTTGATCATTTAGTGCTATACCCATATTTTTACATTTTAGCTTCCATGTTTTTAAAGTTTGTTCTAGGTAGATTTTGAAAAGTGTTGGTGAGAGGCAGCAGCCCTGTTTAAGTCCTTTGTTAACTTGGAAGCCTTTTGATAGTTTATTTCTAACTTTGATTTTTGTAGTGTTTTTTTTTCGTACGTTTGTTTAATAGCTTTAATTAAGTTAATATTGATGTTTGTGTTTTCCAGCGCTTCCCATAGCTTGTTTTGTGGTACACTATCATATGCCTTCTTCAGATCAACAAACAACATATGTATTTCTTGGCCAAATGCAGTCTTTTTTTCTATAATCTGAGTAATGCTGAAAAGATGATCGACCGTAGATCTTCCTGCTCTAAATCCAGCCTGTTCTTCCGCTTCAAGGTCGCTGTATTCGCTTTCAATCTTCCTTGTGAGCAGTTTCCCATATATCCTTGAGAGTGTGTTAGATACAGCAATTCCTCGGTAGTTATCATTACTACCCTTTTTGTGAATGGTGGACATATAAGATGTTTTCCATTCTTTTGTAGTTTTCATTCCGTTAATACATTTTTGGAAGATTTGAGTAAGATGTTCAAATAGATTTTCTGTGCCGTACTTTATGAGTTCAGGAGGTATGTTTCCCGGACCTGCAGACTTTCCGTTTTTTAACGACTGACAAATGCTTTTTACTTCGGCTAGTTTTATTCTGATTGGGGATGCTGTCAGTTGGATACCAGGCCCCTGTGGTTGTTAACCTAAAAACTGTGTTCTATTTTCTGTCAATGGTTGACTAAAATATTTGCCCCATTCTTCCAGACTTATTGGTGAGATGATCTCTCTCTTGGTATTCTGTCTTAGTGACTTTAGTAGTCTCCAACTTTCAGTGCTTTTCCTTCCTCCAAGGTATGCATTTATTCTTGAACAGTTCTTCTCCCAAACTACATTTTTCTTTTGTGTTATCTTTTTATGGACCTTAGCTTGAGCTTCTTTGTATCTTATTTTATCTGCGTTGGTCTTCGAACTTAAGTATTGCTTGTGGGCTTTTCTTTTTAAATCGATTTCTATTTCGAATACCTGGTCCCACCAATAAGGTACTACTTTTTCTTTAGGCTTCCATTCTTCCAGTGCTTCGTACGCTGCTTGGTGGTTACAGTCCTTCACATATTGGTAACATTCCCCTGGAGTGTTGAAAGTTACTTCGCCTAGTTTTTCGTCTAATCTTCGCTGGTATAGTTCTTTTACACTCTGATGGTCCAGACCAGACAGGTTGTATCCGAGTACGTTCATCTCCTCTGGTTTCTCGTCCTTCCTTTGCTCTGTTTTTGTGCTGATCTCCATGGGAATATAATTTTTGACTTTACCATATAATGATCGCTGCCGCACGTTGGTCCCCTGTATGATCGAACATCCCGGACTATTAGGTTTGTCTTCTGACGTATTATAATGTAATCTATGAATGACCTTAGGTTTGTGTCCATGTATATTTGTGTATTAATGGATGCTCAAAAAATCCATTGAGGATCTTTAGTTGGTTGTGTTCAGATAGGGCGATGAGCCTATTACCGTTGTCGTTGATGGTGTCCTCTCCAAATTGTCCCACAGTTTCATCGATTTTCTTTTTTCCAATTCTAGCATTCAGATCTCCATTTATTATAATTTCTCTCGAACTTCCTATTTTTATTATTTCTTGTGAGAGTCTTTCGAAGAATTTGTCTTTCTTGTTTATTGGTGCGTCGTTGTTTTCCGCATACACACTCAGTATTGTTATTGTATTTTTATATTTAGATTCATTTTTATTATACGCTCATTTATAGCTTCCCAGGATGTTATACACTTTCTCAATTCTTTTTTAATAAGTATTGATACGCCTTGCTGGGCTCTTCTATCTTTAGTTACTCCGCTATAGAAATGATCGTACTTTCCTAAGTTTTCTGACCCCTGTCCCGTTCTTTTTGTTTCTGTTAGAACAACTATGTCCGCGTTTGTTTGGCTTAGTTCTGATATGACTTCATTCAATTTTGGGGATAAACCCTGGACATTCCATGTACCTATAGTCATGGTCCTTTTTCTTAGCTTAAGTCGTCTTCGGGTTTCCTGTTCCTTCTTCCGAGGCTCGATACTAGGATTTTTAACCTTTGTAAATTTTTCCGAGTGTCAGAGGGTTGGTCTGACGTCTCAACCCCTAATTCAGGAGGGTCGGGTTATTTGTAGTCGAGGTTTTCTTCCTCTAGCCTTTGATGAGCCAACACCGAAATACAAGGCAGTATCTTCGTCTGTATCCTAGACAGGAGTCCTTACAGGGTGCTATCATCCGGGCCAGATGAACCCTGGTTTTTTAACGAGGTTGTTACTCCTCCCCCTCCTCCTTTCTTATCTCTTGCATGACAAGAACCCAGGCCTGGGACTGGCATAGCGGAGTAAATGAGTAAATAATATAATTCTCAAATTCTTGGCCTCTAAGAACCTCAAAAAGAACCCTCACCTTCGTCTTTAACTACGTTTAAAATTTATTTATTGCCCCGACCAAAAATAGGAAAAATTCTGTAATCATATGTGGAAATATAAAAATTTTATTGAGTCCCACTCCTTTCATCCCTCTCCCCTAAAGTAATATCGCTCAAAAATTGTACCATTTTTACTTGAAGAAGTATATGTTACGTTTATATATATATAGTTTCGTTAGAGAGTTATCATGTGTACAGATACACAGGCAGGCAAACAGGCACACGACAGACAAACCAATCGACGGAAAATAGAGACTACGATTTTCGTGGCCTAAGCACTTCGAAAAGTGAAGTAATGCAAAAAAGAGGAGATTAATTGTTTTCACGAATACAATACTTTGTTTTGGCAAGAGAAGTAAAAAAGATTTTTGAAGTTTCACTTGAATTTGAGGATCCATGACAATAGTCATGGAAAATGGAAATTCTTAAAAAAAATCACTGCCCCTTGTAAATGGTAGGAATTACATATATGTTTTAGTATGTTCCTTGAAAATTATGTTTGTGTGGACTATTTTGGACTAATTGGTAAGTAAATACGCCATTTTCGTCAATTTCACCAGATAAATATATAATTAATTATTATCTTTGCAAAAGCCCACTGTAGTGTCAGTTTACAAAACAAAGGAAAAATACTATGTTATTAATTATCTAAAAAAGAAAAACAGAGGTAGCAATTTTCCATGTTTATAAATATTCTTAAGGCACATTCATTGGGAACCATTATTTCTGCCGTTTTGTCAAAATTTTTAAATTTTACGTATATTATTTCCTCACTGCCTTTACTAACCAATACAATAATGTTGTATGGAGGTTTATAACTTTTTGGGTAAGTGACGAGGCCGTGTTTTTTCTTAATAATTAGTTATTTTATCAATATATATTTCTTAGATACTTATTTGCTCATGTATTTAAAATCCTTGTAAATTAAGCTATCAACTGAGAAGTTACAGGGTTCTGGTTGAAAAAAGATGGAAAACTAGCGGCCTCGAAACGAAATATTGTAGCAATAACTCCACAAAATACCTTTAATACTCGTAGTTCACACTTCAATATAAATTAAATTTGGGATATTCTTGGAGTATCTTTTACGGCATCTATATATTTTTCCCTACAAAATCACACACTTTTTAAAAAAAATACAGTATAACTGTTTCACTGAATTTATTCAGATCCCTCCGACACGTGTCTCGGTCTCGCGACCATTTTCGAACAGGTTTACAATAAGACTAAACTTAAGTTCTAAAAGATATTACATTTGGATGGTTGATTGGTACTCATTGTCTTTATTGGATATAAAGCAAGGTCAGGCCTCTTACTTACATTAATGAATGAATGTACAAAGTTAACTTAAATATAAATGTTTTCTTATACTACCTTAACCTAAGCCGTTATACTAGTGGTCCTATAGAAACTTAATCTAGGAAATGTGTTGTTAATACATGGTTTTCTTAATTCTAAGACTTAAACTACTTTAGCCTAAGACTTACGCTAACTTAATTTAGGACATAGCATTTACTTAAACTAGGACTTATTATAACTTAAACTAGATTGACAATCTTCTGTCATGGCGGGCGAGGGGGGTCATCGTCTTCATCCGAGAGATGGTTAGATGGTCTAGGAAGCTGGCGGCGGGAATCGGAAGGCGTCCCTGATACATGGGTTGGGGTACTGGGACGCCTTCTTTAAAAACTTCAGCTGGAAATTCCTCATGTATGCCTTTAACGTAGGCACACCGAGGTCTCTGTGGATTTGCCGGTTCCTCATGATCCATGGGGTTCCCGTGATCATCCTCAGGGCCTTGTTCTGCACTGCCTGAAGTTGAGCTCTCCTTGTCTTGGAGAGCTGGCACAAAGTGGGGCAGGCGTAAGTGAGGTCTGCCTTTACGATGGTGTTGTAGATGAGTAGCTTCGTTCTTGGTAGCAACTTACTGGAGCGGTTTATGATTGGGTATAATTTTTCCAGCATTTGTTTCGCTTTCCTGGTGGCAGTGCAGACCTGGTCCTTCCAGACGAGTTGTTTGTCATACTGGACGACCAGGTATTTGATGGAGTTGGCCCATTGGATGCGGGAGCCTTGGAGCTGGAGATGTCCATGAGGAGTGCCCCTGACATTGAAGAGGAAATTAATTGGTACTAAATTTAAATTAAGACGTAATAAAATTGGGTTAGTTCAGGTTAGTTGAGGTTAGGGGGTATTTTTCAAATTCTATTTGGGTGTTTTTTTTATGCTAAGAATTTCTAAATAATCCAAATGTTTTCCTTTTTGAGCACTGTATGGCAACTTCACCCTCTCCCTATTTTTGTTTAAAAATACGGAGCGAATGGTTAAAAGAACACAGACACTCTATTTTAAATAAACGAAAATTAACAGGCTTTGCTGAACACTGCATAGACAATAACCACCTTTTTAATAACGAGAGGGTGTGTGCTCAAAAAAGGAAAACATATGGATTATTTAGAAATTCTTAGCATAAAAAAAGTCATTAAAAATAATATAAAAATAACGAACACCCAAATAGAATTTGAAAATACCCCCCTATTAGACGCCGTGTTAAGATAGACTACCTGTAATTAACCCAATTTTATTACCTTTTAATGTAAATTTAGTACCAACTAACCATCCAAATATAATATCTATTAGACCTTAAATTTAGTCTTTTTAGTCTTATTGTAAACGGGTCAGAGTGATCTGAATAAATTCAGTGAAATAGTTATACTTTATTTTATTTCAAGAGTGTAAACATAATTTAAAGTGACACGACTCATTTTACTTTCTTACTGCCCCCTTTATTACCCAAAGAAATCTTCGATTGTCAATGCAACTCGACGTGATTATTTGTATCAATTCGCTATCGCAACTTTTATCACCTCTACATTCCCACAAAACAATTACGATATCTTTTTATTTACAAAGCGATGCTGATGCTAAAATAGTAACTATATAATAGGTACATAAAGGTAAAAACCAATTACGGCAACAAGTTGCTGTAACTAATTGATTCAAATTACATTAATATTCGATGCATTTCCCCTAACTAAATATATAATAAATCAAACTATGATTCCTAAGTAAGATATAAGAAAATATGCAAATAAAATGTGTTTTCCTTTAGAAAATACGGAAACACACTAAAATTACATAAAAAAAATCTAGAAGTCAATGAGAAATATAACAAAAAAACAAGATTTCTAATTTCTCAGTTAATATTTATTTACAAGAAATACACATAAAAAGCTTCTATCTGAAAATAAAGAGATTTTAAAAACTAACTTGGACTTGTACATTTAGAACTTGATAAAAAAATCAACTTCTATTGTAAAGGCTTAAAAAGTTTGTTGCTGTCTTGTCCTGTAGAAAATCCAAAAATTAAGTTTAATAAAGCATGTCCTGTACCTTAGAGGCTTTCATGTTGTCAAGTGTCGATTATCGAACGAATCTTCTAAACAAATGGTTCTTTGGGGGATTACAGAAAAGTTTCGATAAACTGGTTTACCTTTATCAAAGGAAACTAAACTTCTCCAGTACAAACTTCGAAATGATTCTGGTTTATTTTAAAATCAGTCCACTATGAAAAAAAGTTTTTTTGTGTTCTAATCGGTTCATCTCCTAAAGGGTTTTGCTTCACCTTGTCAGACCAAAATAAATAAAATAACTTTCATGAACTATCAATGTTAAAAAGTTAGTATTTTTTTTTAATCTTTGTGTGTTTCTTGTGATGTTGCTATTTAACAAACTTTCACCCATGATAAAATAAATATTATAAAGTAATAATATTATTACGAACTAAGTTAGACGCCAAAAACATATTAGAGGTGCTCAACACATAAGTGCTTTGCCCCACAGTCAGCTACTTATTTTAAATTTTGAATTGGAGCAAGATCGGCATTGAAAATTTAGACATTTTTCCCGTTTGAGGATATTGCCCTTCGGACTTCCTAAGATATTTTTCAAGTTGTCTGATGGCCTATGGAGTAACGCAAAACTTAACTTATTAAATACTTTTTTTTGGTTTCTCTACTATATTTCGTAATAATGATATTGAAACAGGGAAGTACAACAGTCTATGAAGGCATTACTAATAGTAGGTTGTTTGACGGATATAATATGGAAAAATAAATATGTCATAGTGGAAAGTAAAAAAAGAATATACAAGACAACAGTGAGACTGATCTTCAAATATGCTGTAGAAACAAGAGCTAATACATGTAAAACAGCACAAATGATGACGGCAACAGAAATGAAGGAGAATGAAAATATACATGGAAAAACTCTCAAGGACAGAATCCGCAACAAAGATCTAAGTAAGATTCAAGAAATATCCAAATGGATTGGAACTAGAAGAAAACAATGGAGTAAACACGTAGATCGGATGGACCACAACGG
>CM032446.1:77963987-77971487 GCA_019049505.1 Pachyrhynchus sulphureomaculatus
TATATATATATATATATATATATATATATATATATATATATATATATATCCTCCTCCAGTTCTATGATCTTGACAGATGAGAGATGACTATGGATTTTGCTCGCCCAGCCGTTGAATTGCTTTTTTGCGGCTCTTCGCCAACGTTGCCTGTCATTCGTCAGTCAAAGCAGGCTGCTCTGGGTTGATGGTCGTAACTGTCCTTATTGTGTCCCTCCATAAGAAAGGCGATACGGAAAATCTCGAAAATTACCGTCCATTAAGCCTGCTCTCATAGGTATACAAACTGTTTAGCAGAATAAAACTTAACCGACTAGAAAACAAGGTTCAGGAAAAATTATAGCACTCTAGACGATATACAGACGATGAGAATCTCAATCGAAAGAACTAGAGAATACAACATTCCGCTGTGGCTGGGCTTTGTGGATTTCAGAAAGGCCTTTGACAGCATTGAGATTTGAGCGATGAAAGCACTCAAGGACGCAAGAATAGACCACAGATATAGTAAAATAATAGAAAAAATATGTGACAACTACTTGCAAATAAAGCTTCATAGTAACACCGAAAAAATAAAAATACAGAAAGGCGTAAGACAGGGCGATGTAATATCCCCAAAATTATTCTTAATCGCTCTAGAGAACGTCTTAAAGAACCTGAATTGGGAGAAGAAAAGTATCTTGATAGAAGGGCAGCGATTGAACTATTTATGCTTCGTAGACGACATAGTGCTAATAGCCCAAAGCAGGGAGGAATTGCAGACGATGTTGAACGAACTCCTGAAGGAATCCGGAAAGATTGGTTTAGAAATGAACATCAACAAGACCAAAGTTTGCACAAACGACAAGAACAATCAAGGAGATGTAGTAGTAGCGGATAAAGTCATAGAAAAAAACGGAGAATTACGTATATCTGGGACAAGTACTTGAGATTACGGGAGAGAATCAAACAGCTGAAATGGAAAGAAGAATCAAGTTATCTTGGGCAGCTTACGGAAAAGTCAGAGACATTATGATGGCGAATATCTCACTACACTTAAAAACCAAAATCTACAATGAAAGCCTATTACCCGTGACAACATATGCCTGTGACACTTGGCCCTTGATCTAGAAAAACATAAACAAGTTATGTGTACACCAGCGAGCGGTCGAACGCCGAATACTAAATATATACCTAAAAGATCACAAAATTAACGAGTGAATTAGACATAAGACTAAGGTGGCATATGTTATTCAACGAATAATCACATTAAAATGAAACTGGGGCGGGACACGCTGTAAGGAAGCGAGAAGGATGGTGCATCGAAATCATTAAATGAAGGCCTTGGCGGGAACGCAGGAATGGAGGTAGACCTTTTCAACGTCGGGCAAACGATATAAAAAAAGCAGGATTGTCATGGTATAGAAAAGCGGAAGACCGAAACGCATGGCGTAATATGAGAGGGGCCTATACCCGAAAGTGGGTAGATGAGGGCTTATAAAGAAGAAGAAGATATCAGTATATATATGTATATACATATATGTATATACATATATGTATATACATATATGTATATATATATATATATATATATATATATATATATATATATATATATATATATATATATATATATATATATATATATATAATAAAATAATAAAGGAGTAAAGTTTGTATGTTTGTTTGCGGTAATCTCTGAAACTACCAATTCGATTTTAAAAAAATCTCTTACTGGTATGTAGCCTGGACTTTCGATGTAAATATTGGCTAGATTTTATTAGGCTGTGACCAAAGGGAGCTGACGCGGTAGCGAAAGAGACAGCCACGAGCGAGCAGCGGGTGGAAGGCGGCATATTGTGCGGGGCGACCGACGGACTAGCCGGTTAGCTCACGAGGTGTTGTGTTGGACCTGCAGTCTGTAATTTGATTTTTTTGAAGTTTAGCGACACAAACGTTTCTGATTCTTTGCTGTTATTTTTTTGAAAATGAATAGGTTTGTTGTTTTGTTATTCGTAGTTTCAATATTTTCTTATTCTTTTTTGTAGGCACATCGCAGGTACTTCGTTGTTGTCAACCGATACTAATATAATAACGAAGTAAGGTTTGTGAATTTGTTTGTTTGTTAGGGGTAATCTCTGAGACTACTGATCCAATTTAAAAAATATTTTCCGGTAAGTTGCTTCGACTTTTGAGATGGACATAGGCTATATTTTATGAGGTTGGGCTGACGCAGTGTGGAAAGAAACGGCCACGAGCTAGGGTCCCTGCGGCGTTGCCTATTCAATTTTTCCGCTTTTGAGTTGGGTTTTCATTTGGAAAGTTTAGTTCATTTATTGTTTGTAAATAATTATTGTTTCGTTTCTTATTCCTTGATGTTATGTTTTCGAAAACGAGAAGGTGCGTTGTTATAGTTTTTGCTATTCGTAATTTGAAGTTTCTTTCATTCTTTCTCTAGGCACATTGTGGGTACTTCGTTGATGTCAGTAAGTACTTATACTAGGTTATTGCTATTAGTGAATTTTTATTCAATAAGTACCTAATAGGCAACAAATGTTATTTTAATAACCTGCTTTAATTTAGGTTTACCTACTGTTTCACCGTCACTAAGGTATCCACTTCATTTAGGTTTAAGTTCTCTACTATTTAGTGAGAGTATTCTGAAATATCTACGAAAAATTGTGTGCAATTATTGCATTTCCTTTCACAATTATTATGTAGATAATTTCAGTTTGAGGTGTATGTTGCAATTGTTTAATTTCTTCTAGGCAGTTTTTTACCTCTAAGAAACTGTACATGTGTCACTGCTATTAAAGACTAGCGCATGTTTCGTGTATTCCTATGATCCCAACGGATCTGCCGATTCCTTTCAAGCAGTTTCAGTTATCGGTGAAAATTTCGTTTGCTCCCACAATAAGCAAGTCCCAGGCACAAACATATATATATATATATATATATATATATATATATATATATATATATATATATATATATATATATATATATGTATATATGTATATCTATCTATATATATATATATATATATATATATATATATATATATATATATATATATATATATATATATATATACGTATTTGTATATACATTTACATTTATTAAGAGAAAAATTTCGTATATAAAATTAAATCAATAATATACGTAGTAGTCCCCCGATACCCGAATTATTTATGTATTTAACTTGTAGAACCTGCCTGTTTATATTAAAGGATTGGTTTAATTTTGGAGTTTATATCGGGAAATTTTATTATCATAAGTTATTGGGGGGAAATTTCTAACAAAGGTTTATTCGTTTAGGATTATAATGCTTGAACAGCTCATATATTATTTAAATATTTTGATTGCCTAAGGTTTCCTTTTGCTATTTTAATTTATCCTGAGGAAATAATTGGATTAGTTAAGCAGGTGGTAGAGTTAGCGAAATCTTAGCAGAATTTTTGAAATCATATTATATTCTGGACAAGAATAATGTTTACATGTGATATCAAATGACTTCTACCTTTTAAACTGCAAGCACCTTAAATTGATTTAAGCGAAATGATGTTCATTAATAATCTAATTATGTCTGCAAATTACTTCAACATATATTTCTTATAAAAAAGTTATAGTTATAGGAGTAATTTATAGGAGTAATTGTAATACTACCATTCCAGTGAAATAATCGTCGGATAGATCAACGGAACGTTTAAATACGAGAAATCAGTTGTTGATAAATAATTTGCCTAATTTGCATTTGTTTATGCTTCTAAATCACAGTTTATTTATTCCCCTACATAGTGCCACTTAGGGTAATCAAGCAGTTAATAAATTTACGTTTTTTATTTTTTTAATCCGAGTTATTATGGAATTGAACAATATAAACAAATCATGAATTTAGCAAACTAATTGTACCTGTTTTCAGGAAATATATATAAAAGTCAAATAGGCATATCTTGAGGCAAAAGATTTTAAAAAATAAATATCACAAAGTGCACTATTCATTTTTAAGCGTATTATATAATAAAACTGCTAGCTATTTATTCTTGAGAAATTTTAAATTTCTTAGAAAAAATTTTACCGATGACCGAAAAAAACTAATAGAGTTATCAACTGTTGCAATAAAATATGTTGCTTTACTTGCATTGTAAAACCACCTTTCAAGGTTATAGTATCACGGCACTGGTTCTTATTCGGAATCATGACGTCCTTACTTTTGATTTTGTTTCTATCGTTTTCATGTTAAAAATTTAAAAGACTTTTCATTCGCATGCAGATATGAATTTTACAATTAGTACAATTAGATTAAGGTTATGTATAAAATAGTAATTTTTTCTTTTCAGCTTAGGTAGATTTAACTGTAGAGTTAAGTAAATTTAATATAATTAATTCTTGAAAAATATTTAAGAAATGTGGACTTTAAATAGAGAAAATATATTTGATTAAAATAATCAGAATTTTATTAGCTTATTATTAAACAGTAGTATACATTATTGAATAATATAAGTAATTTCTTTAGGCAATTTTGGAAGATAGCTTTTAGTTTTATTATATATGTATATATTTATATATATATATATATATATATATATATATATATATATATATATATATATATATATGTATGTATGTATATATATATATATATATATATATATATATATATATATATATATATATATATATATATATACATATATTACATGCTTGAACTATATTTTACTGACCATATTTCATAGTAGTCGTCCAATGATTGACCACCATCAGTCAGTTTGTGAGAGTAGTGCTTTTAAGCACAAACCTATTTACTGATGTGTTGAGCTATTAATGAATCTTTTTAATACTCTTGTAAATAGACATAAAATATCTAATACAGAAGTCCAGTTTTTTCATTTACAAAAAAAAAGTAGTTATGTTGATCGCTAAAATTCATTGTTATTTTGTTTATTAATTAGTTTCTAGCCTATTTTATTTAGTTAGATCTAGTCCATTTTTAAATCATTTTTATAGTTTATGATTTTTTATTTTGGTTTAACACAACTAATTTTTTTTAACTGAAAATAGAAACGTATGCAATTAAATGCAAATTTTATTTTTATTCTATTGATACTTTAACTATTGCCCTGCTATTACTTGCCAGCTGATTTATTCATTACGAATGGTATATGTGCCTCCTAGGTTCGTATTTTGCATTATATTTTCATGAATTTGTAATACCGTGCGTAATTCAGGGGTAGTTGCTTTTGTGACGAAAAAAAACAACTTTTTAAGACGGAATATTTTTTCCTAAATATAATTTCTTTTCGATTTTTAGTTTTCCTCAGTATATCTAAATATTTTTAAACATTTTAAACATTTTTCCTTCAAGGAAGGCGATGTGTCCTTAATTTAATCAATTTCCTATTTTTATCCCTTTCTGGAATAGCAAATGTGGTGTTACTTAAATTTCTTATTAGTTATCTATATAAGATATTCTCACTTCATTGGTTACTTTAATTCGAAGATTTAACCTTTTCGTTTAATTTTCCTCGCTCAGGGAAGTTTTGAATTGTTTAAAAAATTACTCACCAAGATTTTTGCATTTTTTCGTATTTCAGGTTCCCTAGACCAATCATGGTTTCCAATTTCTGCCGGTCTGTACCTACTTATCCTCTTGTTTTCCTTACACGATAACTCTCGAATAAAATAACATGACTTCAAATTTGGTATACATACATATAATACTTGAAGTAGGAAATATAATTCTCGTTCTTGAGCTAAATTACTGAAATCACTGAAAGTGGTTTTAATGGAATTATACGATTGTTTTTTTATTTGGGTTAAAATACTAAAGAAATTTTAAGCATAATTATTTATTATTAAATACATGATTGTATGAAAGGGTAAAGGGTTGCTTCCAATATAACATATATATCATTTTCTAAGAGACAAGAAATCTAAAAATGAGGACATTTTTCGATCTTTTGAGTTCTAGATTGTATGAACTATGCTTAACTATTTCTGGTGATTTGAATCTCACTACAGAGTACATACATTCATCAAGTTGTAATAGTTCGATTAAGTAATTTTTTTATTTAGATAAAGTCAAATTAATAAAGAACTTTGCGTATGCAAAGTAAGTACGGCGTAAATTTTTTACCGCTTTTACTTGCTAATATATAAATTTGGTTAAAGGTCGCCCTTAGACCCAAATTAAAAATTATTACAAATATTTTTAGCTCGACTTAAGACTGCAAAATCACGCCATCCCGTGTTCCCGATAAGAGATTCCTATCATCAATGTACCTTCATTATGCATAGCTTATTACGAAATTATGGAATTTATTTGAAAATTACTGAAAATTATTTCCTGCCTTCCAAAATTTACATTTTCTCTATTAAATTAACTTTGTATACATATATATATATATATATATATATATATATATATATATATATATATATATATATATATATATATATATATATATATATATGTCTATAAGAAGGTAGTTGCGACTGCCTAGTAAGAAAGAGGAGCAAAATTGTTGGGGATGCAGTCGGAAGAGGCCAATTAAAACTCAATTTATTTATTTGTCAAGCTTGTTAGCAAGTGTGGATGTGCGCGTGTGTTAATACATGTATACGAATGATTGGTTTTTCATACACCTCCCCTCCCCCCCACCGCCTTCTTTTCTTACACTTATATTTGTATATAACATTGTTTTATTTTTTAAAAAATGGTTTATCTCCTCTTTACCTTATTTTTTCAGTATGTTAAACGCAAGACTTAAACCGAATCTCGCGTCCTTCTTGTTTTTTTCCTCTCCTTTCATAGAACCATTAACTACTTCTATTTTGTTATAGTAATTACACGGTAATCAGACGATATCTACTTGTGATTTCAGTGACACAAGTTTCCTTACTAACTTCATATTTATCTCTAAAATTTTTTTAGACCTCCCAAGAAATTTTCACAACAGTTTTTACTAAAATGTTAGCAGCAATTGTATATTGATTTTAAGTAGTGCTTTTGGGCAAATATCTTTGATTGTCCTCTGATTTGGCTTGGTTTAAAACACTGAACTACATGTTTTTTCCAAAAATTAGTCTCACCAGTTCGTAAGTACTATTGCCCTTATAGTTTAATTATTGTATGCTTACACGTATCTTTCTAGATGTCTAGATGATTAATAAAGGAACAAATATATTGGTTTCGAAAGCTTGACAAATGAACAAATTGAGTTTTAATTGGATTAAAACAAAGTTTCAAATATGCCTTGATTGTTCAGCTGCTCAAAAACTGTGCCTCGTTTCCTTGTTACGCCATCTATTTTGTAGTACCTTAACAGTTTTGAGAACTCCAGTTTGTAATTTTCTAGAAGTAAAGATATGTAGTGGGTAGTATAGAAACTTGTTTAAGACCTAATTTTAATTACAATATGGTTTAAAAATTAGTTCCACAGTTTGAGTATCGTAGATGTTTGGACTTTTGGTTACTTTATATTATTTTCTCATGTAAAGCACGCTTAAACAGGGTTAATTCTCTTG
>CM032446.1:77976487-78026487 GCA_019049505.1 Pachyrhynchus sulphureomaculatus
TTGGGAGCAAAAAGGACTGATGAAGATAGCGCCTCTCTAATTTGCACTCTAGCTAAACGCATATCTAAGTTAGACTTGGAAAGACTGAGAGGCAACCCCGACGAAAACTATCTATTGTTAGTCCTCTTAGACGAGACAATATTCTTCCAGTTCTCGCGTGAGATATATATCTGAAGTCTGACTGCATGAATTAAGAATAGTCACTGACAAAATCGTATTTCGCCGCAATGTCATGAAGAAGTTCATAGGTACAATGTTGTTCCCCGTCAAGATTCATGACAAGCAGCAAGCTTAGAACAGTGTCCTGAGAGCACCATTTACTGATTTTTTGGTTAGATCTTACGTTAAATTGTAGGTCCTTCCTGGCCGACAGTGTTAAAAAGTCAAATGGAGAAGTCTGCAACGATTTTTCGTATATATGTGCTGGGCTATAAACTTGGCAAAACCATAAAAGTTTTTGTT
The DNA here is from genome assembly GCA_019049505.1 of Pachyrhynchus sulphureomaculatus. Lineage (NCBI taxonomy): Eukaryota > Metazoa > Arthropoda > Insecta > Coleoptera > Curculionidae > Pachyrhynchus > Pachyrhynchus sulphureomaculatus. The sequence goes on from CM032446.1 coordinate 77,976,950, forward strand.
ATCACCTCATTACCTTCAAATTTTTCTTCATTTTATGATGTGCAAGACTAACCTCAAAAAATACTTCAATTAATTTAATGCTTTCCTTTTGAGAGGGTGTAAACACTAAAATAAATTAAGAAATAAATACTTATGGCGCCGCTCTGGGTAACAGAAATGCTTTATAGACTTCTTTTATAATGCCATAAAACCAGGCCTATACCTTGTAAAATATAAAAAGTTAATCAAATTTACGTTATTACATCTTTACTTACAGCTATAAAAATCTACTTACACTGTTTATGGCATTTATTACATTGGAGACTGTAAATTTATTTAACCCGAACTTATAGATATGAAAAATATTAGGATTTTATTTATTGATGCTACAAAGGGTTTATTAAAATGTACACTTTCTTTAAAACACGTAAAAAACTGAACAACTTTGTACAATAAGCTTAGATTTTGTCTTTGGTACGATTTGATAGGTCATTAATAAAAAATACTAAACAATGAAGAAAAAGAAAAATTGTTTTTAATAGCTCTCAAAAAAAAAATAACCGGTCAAGTGCAAGTTGAACTTGCGCAATTAGTGTTCCGTACGTTGATTGCTTTTAAAATAAAAACAAAATTTACGGAGGTATAAAACGATCAGTGACTTCACAAAACACACCCCAAATGAATTTTCAACAAAGTTTCTTTCCAGTCTTTAATGAAAACTTATGACCTTGAAATTTTTGTTTTTTTATATACCAGATAAATTATTAAAGGTAATGCACTCGTGATAATTTTCGTTCATTCTACACCCCTTGGAGAATATTCCATAATTTTTTCAAAATTTTGAGATAAGGCGGGGGGACAGCGATTTTTCGCGATTTTTTTTTAAATAATACAAAGAAAAGTGCGTGCAAGTATTACATTATATATATATAGCCTGTCACAAGCTTTCATTTGACACCACACTCGAAGACCTAGTAAAAAATTTTTTTTTTCACTTCCGATTTCACCTCCCAAAACTAACCCCTTAAGTCAAAATTTAACTTTTAAAACTACACGGCTCTGATAAGGCCATCAATTCCGTACGGAACACTAAAAATAGGGGACTAGGCTACAATAAGGGTAGGGAATATAGCTAAGAATTTATATCAAGTTTATCACATTTCCTAAAGATGCTATGTGGTGAGTTGACAAAGGAAAAACTGACCGATTTGAATGTTGGTATGCGCCAAATGGTGCATTTTGAATTCTTTCTTCCACAGACATACCCACCAGACCACCAAGATGGATGGAGATTCTTGAGCTTAGAGTCTTTTCATAATCACCAGATTGCTAATAGTTCGTATTCTCTACCAGGACTGGTTTATGTTGGACAGAGCTGGATAGGAACCTTTCTGTTTAGGAACTTTTCTTTTTACGACGGATAAGGCACATCAGATAAACTTGTTTTAATGATAACCTCATATGACGTCATCAAATAACAAATTGACTTGGTTAACATTCGACAATTGAGTTTAAGGTTACTTATTAAAATAACTGAATAAATACAACAGTTTAGAAGGAAAAAAACATCGATTCCTTGCAGCTATCAAAAACTGACTTTGAGTTCCTAGAGTGGGTAATTCTTAGTTTGGAGACTTTGAATATTGTCACCAATATCGTAGTAAGATATTAATAATATAATTCAAAATCTCCAAATTAAGGCTTTCTCTGTTTTAATCGCCCTATTAAATCTGTTGGATATTAAGTGCAGAGCATGCGAATTGGCAATTCTTGTGCATTTTTTTATGCTTTCAGTTTTCACGCCATATTATCCTGCATCCATTGTAATAATGAAATGTCTTTTAGACATTAGTACGCTATCGATTAATATGTCATGCTGCCATATTTTTGTTAGTTGCGAAAGATGACTGATGCTTTCTTACTGGAATTTTACCATTTCGACAACAACGAATCAAAAAAACAATAAACTCTATGTAGTACTCACTGATAAGATACAGCCCGCTTTTCTAAGACATTAAGTTAAAATGGTAGACATCGTCAATAAAGTTTTAGAAGAAATTAGAAATATATTCTGAAAAGGCGTTACAAACATACTTTTTTGCAGTATGTCAGCACCTGTAGCGGAGGAAAAGGAAGTATAGCCTGTCCCAAAATATAAGATCCTGATTTTTACCCTTTTAAGTGGGAAATATAATAATTCTGACCTTTGATTTATGATAGGTTGCAGAGATGGCCTTGGAGATGTTTATCTATAGATGCATGTAAAAACAAATGGATAAGAAGTACAAATATACAGTTTGAATGAATGGGGTTTACATATTGTATAAATAAAACTATTTACATAAATATATGAATCTTCAACCTTCACAATGTGCTGAATGGAATTCTTCCAGCTTTCACAAGGTATATCATTTATAACTTTTTTTACTAATTCAACCACTGACACGCGTAAAGTAGGAGAAACATTTCGTGCCCTTATTTTTGATTTAACTTGATGCCAAATATGTTCAAGTGGATTAAACACACAATAATACGGAGGTAGCCGTAAAACAGTGTGTCCCATTTTCTCAGCCATACTATCACAAACATATTTCTTTTTCAATTTGTAGTCTTTCAAAACTTCCAAAAGATCACTTTTTCATAACTAAAGTCAAAATAAATGTCATTTTCTAACATATATTCCTGTATTTTCGATTTGGTGTTGGCTGCATTAGGAACCTTATTTAGTAGACGACTATGGTAACTTGCATTGTCCATAACTATAACACTCTGTGCGGGAACATTTGGCAAAAGGAATTTTGAAACCAATTTTCAAAAAGTTCTGCGGTCGTGTCTTCGTGATAGTCTAAACTAGAATCTTTTATGTTTTTTGCAAATAATAGTAGACAATTTGAAACTCAGCTCTGTTCAGATTCAGCATGCAAAATGGTTATTCGTTTACCTTTATTTGAAAGTGCGTTAGTTTGACATTTTGTACTGCTGTCAACCCACCCTTTTTGCACAGTGTCATGGGTATCGAACCATGTTTCATCAAGGTAAATTATTGGCCAATTCTCTGATCGATACTTTTTAATTTCTTGTAATTAAGTATGTCGCGGGATTCATAATCTTTGTGAGTCCATCACTGCTTGTCTTTTGTTGATTTTTCGGAACGTGAATCCCATTCTTAAGAAAATTCTGTGAAGGGTTGATCGGTCACAATGTATATTGGTCCCGTCCTGCAGCAGTCTTAATTTTATTTTGTCTAGTGTCGGCACCAACTGCTCTTCATACATAGAATATATTTTTTCTCCTGATGAAGTTTTTTTCACACACATGACGCATTTAAAAATCTTTCCGTTTTTTTCTGTGATGGTTTTCCTACAATACCGTTAATCGTAGAAATTGGGGTTTTTATTAGTTCACTACTTTCTTCCAAAGCACTACTTTCTTCCGTTATTATTTAAAGTTAAAAGCACTTTGTTTATTATATATAAATATATATATATATAGTTTCTTTTTACCAGACTGTCGAAGACAGAGCAAAAGAAAAAACATTTTTCACTATTTGTGCATCATGCAATTTTTCAACGCATTTTTAATATATACAGCAATATAAAATAAAATTGTCATGAATTTAAGTATTCCTTAGATTTATTTAAAAAATTATAAAATGCTTCATTTTACAGAATATCCTTTAACTTTCTTTGAGGCCTTTAGAGACTGTTAGCGTCGAGGAGCACAGAAGGAAGCAAATTAAAAATATAGCACTCGGTATGCTCTGGAATCCTTTTGTAAAAAGATAAGAAAAGGTGTTTAATTTTGAACTATCTCGACTTCTAGGAATGTGAGTGTGTGTGTGAACGATTTTTTCATAGCAATTTTTGCTTTTGTGTGTGTGTGTTCAAGTTCTGTTAGGAATAAATTAACCTGACTATTTTGAGAAATTTGTTTTTTTTTATTTAAAATAGTCTCCTTCTGAAATAATAGTTAACTTAAACTAATTTAAAAGTTGCTGAAAACAGTCACTTTATTCTTTTTCTAAAATGCCATTTAAAACCGCGGTGGATTCTTTTTACCATCGTAACTGGTGTTGTGACGATCTCCTTTCATCCCGAATGTGAATTATTGAAACAAATAGAAATGTGCTGCAGCCAAGTCTAGCAAATATGATGAACAATCATTGTAAGACCATTGCTGGCCAAAAATAAGTGCTAACGACCTTGAATTTGTGAGCAGGAGCAGTGTTTGGAGAGACCTCTAAGGGTGAATTTGAAAAATCCTCGACCACAAAGGAATGAGAACTCCGAAATAATAATTAGCATACTCTGTTTTACTTTCTGGTATAAATTGTAAATAATTTGTTTGAAACCGAGGAAAATGAAGAGCAATCCCTATACTCTTCTTTTTCCATAAACACTCCGTTTGTCCAAATCAGTAGACAAAATTTGACGTACAGTATTTTTGTTATTATTTTGGCTTTAAAGCAAGGATTTTTAGTATATATATATGTATATATGTGCATATATATATATATATATATATATATATATATATATATATATATATATATATATATATATATATATATATATATAAATATATCAAGGATTTTCTACAGCTGACGCTGTCTTCCTTCTCTCAGCCTTTAATTCCATCCGTTTCTATCTTCCCAGTCTCCATCTGTTAGACCCCTGTCCTCCATAGCCTCGTCCACATCGTCTCTCCACGATCGTCTGGGTATTCCTCTTTTTCTTCTCCCTATTATCTTCGCTTCGGCTTATGTGTGCATACAATTTTAATAGTTTTTCTTCAATGGTGTTTATTGCGTTCTCTTTGATGTTCATTCTGCTTATTATTTCTTCATTTGTTATTCTCTCCATACGTGTCACTCTACAACATCTTCTCCAATACTCCATCTCTACCGCGTTAATTTTAGATTTATTTCTTTTGTTGATCGTCCATGTTTCTGACCCGTATGTCATTATGCTTTGTATTATTGACTTGTATATGCGTGTTTTGTTTCTCTTTGTAATAATGCTTGTCCCACAATTTCCTTATGTCTATGAAGGCTAGATGAACTTCTCTATTCTTTGCCAGTTTTTTTTTTTTCCATTGTTTGTTTTATAGTGTATATGTGGTCTATACATGATTTTCCGGCCGTAAAGCCTACTTGGTCTTCTCCAATTTTTCCTTTTATATTTTGCTCTATGATATTTTTAATAATTTTCCCATACAAACGTCCCATACTCGATATTATGCTTAGGCCTATATAGTTTGTACATTTTCTGCGGTCTCCCTTTCTAAATATGGATACTATATAGGATTTTGACCATTCCTCTGGTATTTTTTCTCCATTTATCGCTCTGTGGAACATGTTTCTCAGCATTCAATGTAATTTATAAGACCCGTACTTAATCATTTCATTTACCACACCCCCAGCCCTGCAGATTTATTATTTTTGAGTGTTTTTATTGTCTTCTTTACTTCTTTATAGCTTAGTTCTATCTCTTTTTTTTCCTTATTCTGTTCTTCTTCAGGGTTCTCTTCCTGGAATTCTTGTCTGCCTTCTGTTAGCAGCTTCTTATAATATTCTTCCCACTCGCTTTCTGGCCCACTCTATATACATCTTCTCTCTATTGTTGGTCCTTAATGCTTTAATTATTCTCCATGACTCTGTGCTTCTAGTTCCTCTCTAGTTCCTGTTCTACATGTTCGTACGATTTTTCCCATCTCTCGTTCTTCTCTTTGTTTTTCATCCTCCTCGTTTCTGCATTTTTCTCTTTATATTTCTGTAGATTTTCTTCTGATTTTGTATCCAGCCATTTTTCGTATAGTCTTTTTTCTCCTTTATAGATTCTTTGGTTTTTTCAGAGATTCTAATTTTATGTTTCTTATTCTCGTTGTCTTCTTTACCTAATGCTTCTAGGGCCGCCTGTTTGATGCATTCTTTTATGTGGTCATACATCTGTTGTAGGTTGTCGTAGTTAAATTCATTTAGTTTTTGATCTAATCGTCGTCTGTATAGGTCTCTTATCGTTTCGTCTTGCGGTAAGTGTATTTTGTATTGAATTTTAGTAACTTTTTTATATTTTCGTCTGACGACTTGTTTTTAGCTTTGGTGCTTATGAAGCGTCTTTAATGACCTTCCTACTATCACAATATAGAGCACCTTATCTAGAAATATCCGAGCGATTAAAACCGGCACAACCAAACATAACACAGGACAACAAAAAAAAATATTTGTAAAAACTTTTTAAACCAATACATCTAAGTGTTATGTTTTTTTGGGTGCAGCACAATATGACATCGATTAAATTTCAAAATAGGGATCATGACAGTAAACCAAATCCTCTTTCTGCTTGAAAAATTGAGCAAACTGTTGATCTCATGTTCTATAATGGTAAATATATGTTCCAGATTGCAATAAATGTTTTTCTTTCAGCCTAGAACCAAGCAATTCTGCTTTTTCTTAATCAAACCCAAATCTCCCACTAAATCATTTAACTCAGCTTGTGTAAACAACTATGGTTTTAAATTTTCTAGAGAACATTGAAACTTATCATCATTCGGTCGACTTTCATTAAATTCAGGACTGGACTGTAAAACGTCATCAAAAGACTGAGGTGGTTCAGGGACAGGAAGTCCAGGTCCATGTCCTACCGGCCGATTAGCTGAAGTAAAGTTAGGATAGACAATTACTTTCTTATTTTTGGAGTTATATCCAGAAACATCAATGCTGTAAAAATAACAATCATTTGAGTGATTTTCTTGCTCTCTCCATACCATGGGTACTGCAAATCTAAAAGCCTCCTGTTCTTTTTTATACCATTTCCTAAGATCCTCGACACAAACATAACATACTTTGTGAGGAACCCAACATTTTTTTTGATTACCGATTTCTACACCAAAATATGCAAAGTATACTTTTTTTTACAAAATTAGTAATGTTTCTTTGATGTTTTTAACTACAAACTCACTACATACATAACAAAAAGTGTTGGGAGAGTTTTTACAACCACGATTTGCCATACTTTGAGTGTGAATTAAAGCGCAGCAATGCGAGGTTATATTAACTGGAAGAAAACAAACAGCTGTGACATTTATCGGAACTGCCAATCTAATAACATTTGATTTTACTGTCAACCAATTCTGATTTTATTGCCAACCTAATAACATTCGAATGATAATAAATAAACTTTTCACATTTTGAATATTAAAATGTGAAAAATTGGTGGGTGATACGACTTTTTTATTATTATTTTCGGACTTAACACACTAAAAAACATAGGAATCAGGTAAAATTATTAAAAAAGTTTTTTCATCGTTGGCCTGTGTAATTTTTATAAATTTATAGGTTTTTCCGGCTTTTTACTAAAATTTAATCAAATATATATATATATATATATATATATATATATATATATATATATATATATATATATATATATATATATATCTATAATATATATAAAATGCAACGTCTCTCTCTCTGTCTGTCTGTCTGTCTGTCCGTCCGTCAGTGCGCCTATCACTGAAGAACCACTTATCCGATTTACGTACTTTTTTTTTTAAAACATACATCTGTTCTCTGGCCAGGTTATAGGCTATATTTTATTACGATAGGTAGCATAAGGAATGAGCAGTGACGTAAAATAGTGAATGATGTCGGAAATAAGTTTGCCGCTAGCGCGTGCCTTTGCAATACACAGCCTAAACCATTAAATATGGAACAATATTATGTAGCAAAGAATACCTGTAATGTATAATCTATAATATATATAAAATGAAATGTTCTCTGTCTATCTGTCTGTCCATTAGTGCGTTTATCACGGGGGAACCACTTATCCGATTTACCTGTCTTTTTTAAATTCATACATATATTCTTTGGCCAGGTTATATAATAATAATAATCTATATCTATAATATATATAAAATGCAATGTTTGTCTGTCTGTCTGTCCGTTAATGCGCTTATCCCTTGAGAACCACTTATCCGATTTACGTGATTTTTTAAATTCATACATATGTTCTCTGACCAGGTTTTAGGTATATATTTTATTACATCTATAATATATATAAAATACAACGTATCTCTGTCTGTCTGTCTGTCCGTTAGTGTGCTTATCACTGCAGAACCACTTATCCGATTTTCGTACTTTTTTTTTAAAAAACATACATATGTTCTCCGGCCAGGTTATAGGCTATATTTTATTACGATAGGTAGCATAAGGAATGAGCAGTGACAATAATAGTAAATGAAGTCGGAGAAAGTTTACCGCTAGCGCGTTCTCTTGCAATACACAGTCCAAACCATTAAATATGGAACAATATTATGTAGCAGAGAATATCTATAATATATATAAAATGCAATGTCTCTCTGTCCGTCTGTCTGTCTGTCTGTCTGTCCGTCCATTAGTGTGCTTATCACTGGAGAACCACTTATCCGATTTACGTGCTTTTTTTAAACATACGTATGTTCGCTGGCCAGGTTATAGGATATATTTTATTAGATGACGTAAGGAATAAGCAGTGACGATAATAGTGAATCAAGTCGGAGAAAAGTTTGCCGCTAGCGTGTTCTCTTGCAATACACTCCCTGAAGCATTAAATATGGAACAATATCATGTAGCAAAGAATAAAATATATATAAAACTGCAACGTCTCTCTGTCTGTCTGTCTGTCCGTTAGTGCGCTTATCACTCGAGAACCACTTATCCGATTTACGTGTTTTTATAAATTTATACATCTGTTCTATATAATTCGATATAAGCCTAGATAATGGGAGATAAGGTGAGATAATGGGAGATAAGGAGAAATAATGGGAGATAAGTCGAGATAAGCCTCGATAAGGGGAGATAAAGTGAGATAATGGGAGATAAGTATAAATAATGGGAGATAAGGAGAGATAATGGGAGATAATAACAGAGATAAGTCTAGATAATGGGAGTTATGGTGAGATAATGGGAGATAAGGAGAAATAATGGAAGATAAGTCGAGATAAGCCTAGATAATGGGAAATAATGGGAGATAAGGAGAAATAATGGGAGATAAGGAGAAATAATGGGCGATGAGCAGAGATAAGCCTAGATAATGGAAATTATGTAGAGATAATGGGAAATAAGGAGAAATATTGGGAGATAAGGAGAATTAATGGGAGATATTTTATTACGTTGGGTAACATAAGGAAGAAGTAGTGACGATAGTAGTGAATGAAGTCCACGCGAGCGGAGCCTCGGGCCCGGCTAGTATATATATATATATATATATATATATATATATATATATATATATATATATATATATATATATATATATATATATATGTATATATATATATATATATATATATATATATATATATATATCTACATATATATATGTATATATATATATATATATATATATATATATATATATATACATATACATATATATATATGTATATATATATATATATATATATATATATATATATATATTATATTATATATCTACATATATATATGTATATATATATATATATATATATATACATATATATATATATATATATATATATATATATATATATATATGTATATATATATATATATATATATATATATATATATATATATATATATATATATATATATATATATATATATATATATATATATATATATATATATATATATATATATATATATATATATATATATATGTATATATATATATATATATATATATACATATATATGTATATATATATATATATATATATATATATATATATATATATATATATATATATATATACGAGTATATATATATATATATATATATATATATATATATATATATGTATATATATACATATATATGTATATATATATATATATATATATATATATATATATATATATATATATATATATATATATATACGAGTATATATATATATATATATATATATATATATATATATATATATATATATATATATATATATATATATATATATATATATATATATATGTATATATACATATATAAATATATACGTAGATATATAAAAATAGGTCGATACGAAGTTCAGTATTAAAAACTGCTTGGATCAATCGATATTAACTTAAAGCACATAACTTCACTTGCGCAATTAGTGTTCGGTCCATTGATTGATTTAAAAGGTTATATATACCTGGAATTTTCAAAAATTCGATTTTTTACGAATATTTATTCTCCATACTTCTAAGTATTACTAAAAAAAAAGTTTAGGACAATTCTATTCCATTATGGTTATAGCATTAAATGTGACTTGGCGTCGAATTGGGACCGCTACCTGTCTCAATGCACTGTTTGCAATATTACTCAGTCAATTTTCAATATTTTTGAACTTTTCTTTTTAAATCTTAATAATTATTTTTTTACAAAATGTGGAGAGGTTATTTTAACGTTTCTAATAGATAATTTTTTATAAATAATTAAACATACTTTTTTGGTCGGAAATTGCATACTAAAGTTTGAAACACCGTAAATCTTTTATTTTGGATTAAAAAAAACTCTCTTTAACTACTACATTATTTTACAAGATTAATTTTTATTTTTGCAGATTGGCTAGTGGTCCATTTAACCCGATAAAAAATAATGATAACATTTACACATATTTAACAAAAAACTCTTATAATTTGAAGGATAATGAAAATATATAATCGCCATTCTTTTGTATTATTCATTTAATAACCTTTAAAATATATTTTTTTTTAAATATACATAATTTTTGCATCATCCAGGTGTATGCAACCCTTTAAAATAAAATTTTTTGTTACACCCCAAAAGAGTTTTCAACAATTTTTTTTCCTATCTTGAGCTTGAAATTTTTGTTTTTTTTATACCAGATAAATTATTAAAGGTAATACATTCGTGATAATTTTCGTTCAGTCTACACTCTGTGAAGAATATTGTAGAGACTTTTCAAATTTTTTGATTAGTACTTCTCGAGGTAAGGTGGATAGTGATTTTTCGCAATTTTTTAAAATTAATACAAAGAAAAGTGTGCACAAGTATTACATTATATATATCTTTAAACTTTTGAAATTTTTACCCCCCCCCCTCCCAAACTAACCCTTTAAGTCAAAATTTAACTTTCAAAACTACACGGCTCTGATGAGGCCATAAATTCCTATACTAATGCCAAATTTCAACTTTCTATGTCAAATAGCTTCGGAGAAAATCGGATGTGACAGACGGGACACTTATAAGATGAATGAATAAATGAATGAATAAATATAATAGTAATAATGTGATAAACTAAGAAAAGAACACATATAATATATAAAAACAAAAAAGCATAGAACTAGTAAGGAACATACAAGAACGAGAAAGAGTTAATACTAGGGTAAGTTGACAATAATGAATAGATAAGATTAAAACAGTCTTCAAAAGAGGCCTGTTAAGGAAAAAGCGTTTATAGGATTATATATATATATATATATATATATATATATATATATATATATATATATATATATATATATATATATATATATATATATATATATATATATATATATATATATATATATATATATATATATATATATCGTATGTATATATATATATATATATATATATATATATATATATATATATATATATATATATATATATATATATATATAATATATGTGTGGATCTAGTTCAGGCTGTTTTTTAAAGTCAGGTTTATATTTCTTATAGCTATCATAAATATTCACAACTAGTTGATTTTCTTGCAAAACATAAACGAATGTATTATTTTATTTAACATTTTTTCACTAAAAGTGCGGTAGATCGAATATTATGAATTCATTATCGTGTCCTTTCTGTAGCTCTTGAGGGAGTTACCCGCGTTTCATTTGAAGGTAGGGGCGAATTTCAAGCTTCCTGCGGTTCTCTCTCTATTTCCTTCGGGATTATCACATTGCTAAGGAGCTATTTTAGAAAGTGGAACGTCAACGCTTTCCCAAATGTTAATTTAGTCTGATTTGGGACCTGTGTATTATAATATTGGCGATTTATACAAATTTTCGTGGTTTAATAAGAAGATTTGAATTTAGTATATTAAAACTTCAGATATATTTGGATAGTTAAGATACTTTTCAAAGAGTAACATATCAAAAATTAATAATTTAATAAATATTAATAATAAGCTTTTATTGACAAAAGGCTAAGATTGTTTATCTTAAACCCAGAATGAAAAACTTATTAAAAAGTAATTTTGATTTGGCTAAATATTTTGAGAATTATTTATGCAGCAAGTTTAAGTTAGTTTATGCTTGGATAGTTAGAAAAATGGAAGTATATGGATTTTAATAATAGGATATGATAAGTTAAATTATCAGTTCGTTGCAACCTAATATTAAAAGCATACTAGCTCTATCTCCAAAGACCTTGTAGGTATAAGCCACATATTGAAAGAAAAATCTACTTCTTTATCAACATGTGGTATGCTCTTGAATATTCTGGTAGATATTGTGAATATGCTTTCAACCAGATTCAAAGTGTTGTTTCTTATAATTATAGTAAAAAAAAAATTGCAAAAGAAAAAAAAACTTTATTGTTTATTAAACTATAGCATCGGAAAAATAATTTCTTAAAAATAATGCTTTTTTCTTGGCCCTATTCTAAGTGAGGGGTGAACTTATTAATTACTGCTCTCCACATTGTTTCCGATATCGTTACTATTCTTGTTGAATATTTTTTTTGAATTCTTCTAGAGGCCAGAACGGTTACTGTAAGCTTACGTTTTGAGATATCTTCACGAGAAAAAATCAATCAAAGTCAATTCAGGGTTACGTGGAGGTCAACAAATCATGTACGTTTTTTTTTGGAAATAGATTTATCGCGAAAATTTTGTGAATCTTGTATATATGCAGATTTAAATTTGTATGAAAAACGCATTGTAAACAAGTCCGGGGTATTATTAATAGACGTTTGGTTTTGGTAGATAATATAGGTATACAAAATAAAAAAATGCTCTGTCTTTTAAGTGGGGCACGTACTTTCTTAAGTATTTTTTATGCTGAATCCAAAAAAATCATAAAAAATACATCTACCGTGAGGTTTTTTCAGAAAGCACACTTAAAGTTGCCACAAAAGTATTATACTGAAAAAAATAATGTAAAACTGTATAATCATTAAATTTATGGAATAACACTATTTTTTCGGACATCTTTAAATGTTCTGAATCTACATTTATCATAAAAACTTATGATATTAATTAATATTAGGTTTTAATGTTCATGTTCAACAAAAACACGCATACACCACCTTTAACTAAGCTAAGTTTAAAATAAATATGTGTAACCGCTAAATTAAAAAATTGTTTTTAATTTTTATTAATATTGAACAAAATTATTATTTCCAGTGTTTTTTGAAGTTCTTAATCTTGACTTGATCTGAAAAAATAAAGTTTTATGTTCAGTTTCAACAAAAAACACTTACAGGGATGCTATATGATTGGTAAAATGCTTTTCTTTTCGAACAAAACTATCATTTCTAGTAGTTTTTTAAGTTTCAAATTCGAATTTGATATCAAGACATGAGGAATAGTGTTTAGTGTTGAAAAAAAATATTCGTTTACTATTTAGAAATAAAAGGTTGCAAAATGCAATCTAATTTATATCCCTTGACAGTTTTAGAAGTCAATTTTGTGGATAGGTTGATTGAGTGGATATGGGGGAATTTGAGTGGGTGAGTGAAGCAGTGAGTGAGTCAGCGAGCGAATAAGTGACGAGTGAGTGTAGAAGTGAGTGAGTGTGGGGGTATGTGAATGAGTGAGTGACTGAACGAGCGAATGAGTGAGTGTTTTGTTCAATATTAATAACAATTAAAAAAACAATTTTTTAATTTAGTGGTTGCACAAATTTATGCGTGTTTTTTTTTTAAACATAAACACTAAAACCTAATATTTTTTAGTTTTCATGATAAATGTAAATTAAGAGTCTTTAAAGATGTCCGAAATAATAGTTTTATTCCATAATTTTAATGATTATATAGTTTTACATTTTATTTATTAAAATGTATTTTTCCAACTTAATAGTTTTCTGGAAACTTTAAGTGTGTTTTCTGAAAAAAACCTCAAGGTGGACGTCTTTTTTTACGATTTTTTGCAAAAAAAATACTTAAGAAAAGACGTGTCTCACTTAAAAGACAGAGAATTTTTTTTGTATACCTGTGTAATGGTTGTTTTATTTTTCTTGAGGAATTGCTGAATCATATGTGGTGCTGCCTATCAGTTATTTTAGTGGTGACTGAAATGTCTCTAAGGTAAACGTTACGTCGTACCTTCGTAGACACAGTTAACTGTATTATACTTTCAGAATTGATAATTAGTTTGATGACTTCCTATTGTCAAAAACTCAAAGTCTGATGGTCCATATATTATTGTGCTATCCATACCGAATTTTGAAGATTTGAGAGACGAAAATTGTGAAAATTGAATGACGATCGGTGATAAAGTACCTATTGTGGAAAGGACTGTTCGCTAAAGAAATTTACGACAACCTGCTTAATACACTAACAGAACAATGTCCTTACGCCATTATCAAAAATTTAAAGGTAGATTTCAAGAGAGGAAGAATATCAGCGATGAACATAGTGCTGAAAGAACCGTTTCTGTTTATACCCAAGAGAATGTTGGTATGAGAAAATTATCAGTTAAATATCTGGTTACCGACAAAAAACGACTGATCACAAACATCGAAGTTTATTTGAGGCCGTTTTGAAGAGGATTTATCTAACGTTTCAGAACCAACGGTAACTACAGATAAAACGTGACTCCGTCATTATGATCCAGAGGCAAAAAAAACAGTCGAAAGAGTGGAAATATGCTGGTTCATCTCGCTCCAAGAAGTTTTGCTTACATAAATTAGTAGGAAAAAGTTTCCGTTTTTTGGTATAAGAATGCTTTATACAGATTACTTGGTACACTGCCAAATAGTGACTAAAAAAATGCTATTCGTTATTCTTAATAAAACTTCATTAAAAAATTGTGGAAAAATGACTAGGAAAGATGCCTAAGGGGGTACTGTGTGGCAAGACTACGCGCCTGCTCGCAAATCGCTATTAGTTTTGTAAGTAATTAACGAATTAGGCTTTCAACTGATTTCCTCCATATTTCCCCGATATAGCTCCCTCGGACTATCACCTATTTCGAAAACTAAAAAAAAATCATTTGAAAGCACATAAATTTGATTCAAATGAAGAAATAATAATTGTTGTCGATGACTGATTTACAAACGACAACGATTTTTTTTTTTTTTTTTTTTGGAAAGTCTAGAGTTACTATATTACCGTCGTACTAAGTGCACACGGTTGAAAGAGGATTAAATTAAATAAAGGATTTTTTCTTTTTTTCTTTTGAGATTGCTTTGTTATTTTTATGCTAGACCAGAAACTTACCAATATACACTCATACTTATGACATCAACGGTTTTGAATTATTACACTGTACTATGGCTGAAGACCTAGACGTAGTGTTTAATAGTAAAGTTAAGTATATACCTTATATTGAGTTGCCGGTATCATTTTCAATAAAGAACATGGGCTTTATAGTTCGTAATATTCAAGAAAATTTATTTACTAAAAACACTTTTCTACTTCCTAGTTCTTTAAGTTGTAGTATTTTTCTTTAGTCTGATCACACACATGGATCCAGTGCATATCTTGGCTTTTTAATTTATGGTATCTGTGCGTAAAAGGGAGTTAATAACGATTTACTTTTATCTAGATTTAGTTTTAAATCTCTTTATTTCAGAAGACTTTATAACTTAACTCTTAGTTTTTTTCTATAAGTTACTAAGTACAATTGTGTTGATTTAGTACGTTTACAATTCTTAGGGCAGTAATTTTCTCAACTGGACACAGTTAATGGGTTGTAAGAGCTAGTGAGTAAATATAAATAAAGTATTATGCTGTATTAGTTATAAGCCACCAAGCCGGATTTAGATGGGGATACAGCACTTTGGACCATCTTCAAACAATTAGATTACTAGTGGAAAAAGCAAATGAACCAAATCAACCAATGGTTGACTACGAAAAAGCATTTGATTCGGTAGAGATATGGGCAGTCTTTAACGCCTTAACTAACAGCAGAGTCGATGAAAGGTACAAAACTCTTCTTGAATACATATATAAAAATGTTACATTACAAATAATACTTGAAGAAAGAACAAATAAAATCAAAATTATAAGAGAAATTAGACAAGGCGACTCGATATTTCCAAAGCTTTGACTCTAGAAGACATATTCAACTAGCTAAAGTGGGAAAATAAAGTAATACTAATAGACGGTGAACCGTTAAGTCACTTAAGGTTAGTAGATGATATCACTCTGATCGCCAACACAAAAGCAGAATTACAAGAAATGCTGATGGAATTAAATAACAAGTATCGAGAAACAGGTCTAAAAATAAACTTCACCAAAACCAAATATTTGAACAACGGAAGTGAAGATAACAGCCAGGTACTATTAATAAATAAAAGGTGAAAGAAAAGGAAAGGTATAAACAAAAAATCGAAATATCAAAAAATAATTTAAAGGCTGACTTGGATAGAAGAGTCTCGTTCTTGGTCTGCGTTCGGAAAGTTACAATCTACGTTTAAATTGTACATCTCAAATACAATAAAAGACAGAGTATTCGATCAATATATTTTATAAACATGGATTTTAAATAAAAGTATAATAAATAAACTCTAGGTAACCCAAAGAGCAATGGGGAGGAGAATGTTAAATATTAGACTCCAAAATCGTATTCCTAACATCGAGATACGAAGATCAAAAATGACAGATGTAATACAACGAATATGTATATTAAGGTGGAATTGGACGGGGTATATCGCAAAGCCGAATGATAACAGATGGATACGCCGTATAGTTGAATGGAGGCCTAGAGAACACAAAAGATGCAGAGGAAGACCACAGACAATAGGGACGAATGACATAAAAAGATTAGCAGGACACGATTGGATGCAAAAAGCAAACAACAAAGCTATTGGAGACAACTTGGGGAGGCTTACATCTGACTATGGATGGAATAAGCTAATGATAAAGATACTGTAATTTAAATTTCAGGATGTTTCTTTTACTATTATAATTTATACATTTTGTGGTTTATTTTGTTGCGCTTGTCCCAACAATTCCAGGTCCTCTTGGTCAGTCGCTAAGGCAGTTAGCCAAAATTTCACCGATATTGTCTTCAGACAGCGTATCATAAAATGTATTTTAATGAAGCTAGACACCAAAAAGGCTTCTGGCGCTGATAGCATACCGGCCATAGTTCTCAAAAACTGCGCGAGGGAACTAACACTAGTTTTTCGGTAGACTTTTTAACCTATCCTACAGAAAGGGAATATTTCTTTCCTGCTGGAAATATGCCACAGTTCAGCCGATACCTAAAAAAGGCAAGAAGACCTTGCCAAATAACTACCGACCAGTCGCACTGCTTTCAATAATATCGAAAGTCATGGAAAGGGTTATCAATCAGCATCTTCTAAAATATCTTGAACGATTGAACATTATTAGTGATCACCAACATGACTTTCGTAAACTTAGATCAACAGGAGATCGTCTGACTGACACATATTTGGAACAACGCAATTGATCGTGTTTGACACGATGGACCGTTGGTTAAGCTACGCTCTTATGGTATGTCTGAAAGATTCTGTTCGTGGCTCTCATGTTTCCTCAGAGAGTGCTCTTTACGAGTGGCAGTCGACAGATTTCTTTCTAACTATCAACGCCGGTGTGCTCCAAGGCTCCATACTGTCTCCTAATCTCTTTCTCGATCTGCTGAAAAAGACCGGGAATCCAACTTGCAGCTTTGCAGATGACAGTACGCTTATCTCTTCATTCACTTTGAACGCTCGGATATCGGCTGCTCAGGCGAATATCCGCAGACAGCAGGAGGTCGTTCAATTTAACAAAGACCTGGAAGAAATTCTATCTTGGGGTGACAGTAACCAAGTGGAATTTAACGCTAGAAAAACCAGGCCGCAGTTTTTTCTAAAAAAGTTAACGTTGCTGAACCCGACATGGTTATGTCGGGGCATTCCATACCCTAAGCATCGTCACTCAATTTGTTAGGCGTTAATTTGGGAGCAAATATGTCCTGGCATGAACATGTTGCAGGCATAGCAAGGAGAGCTTCTCAAAAGTTGAGAATATTATTTCGAACCAGTAGGCTTTATACTCCAGAACAACTGTTAATTCTCTACAAAGCTCAAATTCGACCAGCTATGGAATACTGCTTCCATGTTTGGGGCTGCGCTCCCAAACATACACTGCATTTGTTGGATTCTGTTCAGAGAAGAGCTGTTTGTCTGATTGGAGATCCGGAATTGACCGGCGGCTTTGATTCGCTGGAACATCGAAGAACGGTTGGCGACTTGAGTCTGTTCTACAAGTATTTTCATGGAAAGTGTTCGAATGATGTAGCCCGCTTAATTCCTCCCAGAGCGGTGCATGTTAGAAAAGTCGCGCTAATACTTCACATTCGTATGAGGTTCAGCTTGTTACTCCCCATACAACGCTTTTCAAGCAATCTTATATATGGAGAACATCCTCCCTTTGGAATAATTTTCCCAGCGCCATGTTTACCACCGAGTACAATTTACAGCGAGTCAAGAACAACGTGAATTGCTTTTTCCGCACACGTGCCGCTCTTGGAGCGCTTTAGGGACTTCCCTGTAGCATGTGTGTTAGACCCATAAAAAAAATAAATAAATAAATAAAATGAAATAAATAACGTAAAAAAAATAAAAAAAAATTAATAAAATTCACTTCAATATAGTTTTCAAAAATTGTCACTCAACCAATATTTTTAAATATAATATTGATTTATGTATATGGAGACCAGTAAAATTTTATTTTATCATCTTTTTGGATTCTAGTCACGATATGTATATTTTCACAGTGGCAGAAAACTGTCTTGGGTTTCGGTTAAACTAAATTAACATGGAAAGAGCATTGCCGTCATTTTTGCGTCTAACGTTCGCGTGACAGAGAAATAATCCCCGAGGAAATATCCAGGAACCGCAAGGGCTCGAGAAATCTCATCTTTATACCTTCCAGAAACATGGTGGAACATATACGAAGGTTAATACTTAGGTCAAATCGTAAATTCGTCACCCTAGGAAATCGCAAATTTCCGTTATAGCTTGACGTCTCACTTGACGAATAACTTGCTTAACACGTCTGTACATAAAAAGTAAAAATATTTACGACTCGTTCTTCGAGATACTCATTTCTAACTAATAAATAAGTAAGATTCACAGTTCTTGGAATTTAGTCATTTCACCTTGAAGTGACTTTCCAACGTTTCTTCTACGATTATCCTATATACAGTCCTTCCAAAAAGTCTCCATATACCACCTGCTTTCTATACTATTTTTCTGTTATGTTTAACTAATTAATTGGAACTATAAGAAAACATCTTTAAATTAATATTTGAAACTTATCCAATGAGGATTAGCAATAAAAACAACTACGAAACATTTTATTTACAAGTTACATCATTGTTATAAAAATGTAAACAAAATTAATGTCAAAAAAGTCTCCATGTACTGAAGACCTGTACAGAAAAAAATACGTTATAATTAGCCGCATTTTATTAAGCTATTTATTGTTCGCTAAACGGAAAACAAATCAATAATTTTCGGCCATACTTTCTAATTTGTCACTTGTTGCTAGTAATTTTGCAGGGGGTTTTCAAAGTAGTATTAAAAATTGTGAAATTCCATTTCAATTTCGAAAGATTTTTTTTTTTTTTTTTTTTTTTTTTTTTTTTTTATTGGTCTAGCACACGTGCTGCAGGGAAGTCCCTAAAGCGCTCCAGGAGCGGCACGAGTGCGGAAAAAAAAAAAAGCGATTCACGTTGTTCTTGAATCGCTGTAAATTGTACTCGGTGGGAAACACAGCGCTGGGCAAATTATTCCAAAGGGATGACGTTCTCCATATAAAAGATTGCTTGAAAAGCGTTGTACGCGGAGTAACAAGCTGAACCTCATACGGATGCGAAGCACCAGCGCGACGTGTATTTCTAACATGCACCGCTTTGGGAGGAATTAGGCGGGCTACATCCTTCGAACACTTTCCATGAAAATACTTGTAAAACAGACTCAAGTCGCCAACCGTTCTTCGATGTTCCAGCGAATCAAGGCCGCCGGTCAATTCCGGGTCCCCAATCAGACGGACCGCTCTTCTCTGAACAGAATCCAACAAATGCAGTGTATGTTTGGGAGCGGAGCCCCAAACGTGGGAGCAGTATTCCATAGTTGGTCGAATTTGGGCTTTGTAAAGAATTAACAGTTGTTGTGGGGTGTAAAGCTTTCTAGTTCTAAATAATATTCCCAACTTTTGAGAAGCTCTCCTTGCTATGCCTGCAACATGTTCATGCCAAGACATATTTGCTCCCAAACTAACGCCCAACAAATTGAGCGACGATGCTAGGGGAATGGAGTGCCCCGACATAACTATGTCGGGTTCAGCAACGTTAACTTTTTTAGAAAAAACTGCCGCTTGGGTTTTTGTAGCGTTAAATTCCACTTGGTTACTGTCACCCCAAGATAGAATTTCTTCTAGGTCTTTGTTAAGTTGAACGACCTCCTGCTGTCTGCGGATATTCGCCTGAGCAGCCGATGTCCGAGCGTTCAAGGTGAATGAAGAGACAAGCGTACTGTCATCTGCAAAGCTATAGATTGGATTCCCGGTCTTTTCCAGCAGATCGTTAATGTAAATGAGAAAGAGAGTAGGAGACAGTATGGAGCCCTGGGACACACCAGCGTTGATAGTGAGGGTGTTAGAAAGAAATCCGTCGACCGCCACTCGTAAAGAACGCTCTCTGAGGAAACATGAGAGCCACAAACAGAACCTTTCAGACATACCATAAGAGCGCAACTTAGCCAACAGTCCATCGTGCCAAACACGGTCGAATGCCTTGGATATGTCAAGAGCAACCGCTCGAGATTCTCCAAAGTGTTCAATTGCGTTGTTCCAAACATGTGTTACATAAGTCAGAAGATCTCCTGTTGATCTATGTTTACGAAAACCATATTGGTGATCGCTAATAATACTGAATCGTTCAAGATATTTTAGAAGATGCTCATTGATAACCTTTTCCATGACTTTCGATATTATTGAAAGCAGTGCAACTGGTCGGTAGTTATTTGGCAAGGTCTTCTTACCTCTTTTAGGTATCGGCTGAACCGTGGCACATTTCCAGCAGGACGGAAACATTCCCTTTCTGTAGGATAGGTTAAAAAGTCTACAGAAAACTGGTGTTAGTTCCCTTGCACAGTTTTTGAGAACTATGGCAGGTATTCCGTCAGCGCCAGAAGCCTTCTTGGTGTCTAGCTTCATTAAAATACGCTTTATGATGCGCTGTCTGAAGACAACATCGGGCATCCTTGACTGCAATATGGGAATAGTAGGTGGTGTTTTTCCTTGGAAATCGACAGTAGAATGTGAAGCAAAGAGTTCAGCCAACAAGTTCGCTCTCTCAACAGGTGTGGTTGCAATGGAATTATCTGGCCGTGCGAGTGGTGGTATGGTGGATTTAGTAAAATTTTGACTAACTGCCTTAGCGACTGCCCAAAAGGACCTGGAATTGTTGGGACAAGCGAGAAGTTTGTTTCTAATTCGTTGATTGTGTGCCTCCTTGGTTTCGTCAATAATTCCCTTGCATCTGTTCCGGGCATGAACAAAGATGTTTCGATTTACGGTGTTAGGATTTTCACGCCATTGTCGGTAGGCAATATGTTTAGAAGCAACAGCTTGTTTGCATTTTCGGTCGAACCAAGGCTTGCCGTTGGAGGAGCATTTCTTCGAAAAAGGGATGTAAGCTTCCATACCAGCCAAAATAACATCGGAGACCTCCCTGGCGCAGTCAGATGGGTTATCGAATCGAAAACAAACGTCCATCCAAGGGAAAGTTCGAAAGTATTCCATGAGATCTTCCCATTTAGCAGATTTGTAGTGCCAAATCTTGCGCGGCCTAGGCGCCTCTCTGTCACTGATTGGCAGGATACTCGATGTCGAAAGCAGTTTATGGTCGGAAGAACCTAACGGCGGATTTACGGTGACCGTGTAAATCTCCGGATTGGTGGTTAAAAACAGATCAAGAAGACTGGCGAACTCCCCGTCTCGATCAGGGATCCGTGTTGGTTCGTCAATAAGCTGAGTTAAGCCACAATTGATTGAGAATGACTCAGCTTCACGACCTTGTTCGTCGGTAGTATTTGAATATTTGAGCCAGTTGATATTGTGGACATTAAAGTCGCCCAGGATGGCAATTTCGGCACTTGGATAGTTACTTTGTAAATGATCGATGGTGTCTGCAAGAGAAGCGAAAAGTGTTCGAAAATTGGTATCACTTGGTGGTCGATACAGGATACAGATAAACCTTGTGGTTTGTTGAGTCGTTATTTTTAACCACATAACATCAAAGTTTGGGGGCTTCAGAGCTTCTTCTCGTTGACAAGAGAGGTCGCTTCTGACAAAAAGACAGATTCCAAAGTTACGCCTAAATCGGGAATAGAAGTCGTACCCAGGATAAAGATAGTTGACCGTGCTGGTCGATGGACTGACCTTGGTTTCACATAGAGCGAGTACATGAGGTTTATATCTGATTGCAGGTGTTGATGCACTGAATTTATGTTCGAGTTTATACCTCGTATGTTGCAAAAATCTATCTTAAAATTATGATGTCTGCAAGTCGACGCCTCCGAAGCAGCCCCCACCCGGAGATCCGAACGGGGGGCCATTCTACCTTCGGAACTTCTTGCATCCAGGCGCCTAATCATGCTCTTTGGTCCCACAGTAGTTAATGTGGAATTTTCCTGTTCTGTCACATGTTTATCTTTGCCTTCTTTGGCTTTGATCCAGGGGGTGTTAATTATTGGGTAGTTTGGGTTCTGACCAGATACTTTTCCAATGATCTGTGAGTTCTTGTTTGTTTGGTGGTTCGGTCACTGCTGTCTGTTTGCTGTGCATAGTTTTCCGGTAGAACTGTGTTTGGCTTCTTCGGAAGAGGTTGTTGGTATCTTTCCTCTCGTTTGGTTCTTTGTATATACGAAATATACAGATAATTTTTGTTTCAGAGTATCCAGGATTTCTGGCAGTGTTCTGTTGGGAGACCCGGACTTGATCTTGTTTATACTCTGTGTGACTCGTTTGGACACGTTCCCGTTGATAAACTGGGTAAGGTGTCCTAGATATCTCCTGATGTTGTTGATTTGGTTTTCTATTCTTATTTGCCGTTTGAATTTTGGTTTTGTGCTGTTGGGATTTCTTTGTCGTTGCGGGAGTTTTTGATTAAATACTTCGTCGGTTACGTTTGGGATTGATGGTGGTGGGTCTAGGCGGCGAGTGATTCCCTTCTCAGTGGTTTCTTTGTCAGGACTTGTGCTCTTATGAAAGCAACGCATGGTGTGTTCGTTTGTTCCTGTAGTATAACTCATGCGTTGCCTTGATTTTCCCGCCTTGGTGGGTGTCGGCTTACTCGCCGGCACAACACTTTTGGCAGGTCCATTGTCAGTTGCCCGGTCTTCATCGTGTTGGTCGAGCTGCCATTTTTCCGCGACGTCCTCGACCGTTACGTCGCTCGCCCGATGCTTCTTTTATTGGTCTACTGTTGTTTGGGATGTTTTTAGTGTTTGTGGTGTCAGAAGCCCAAAGTGTCCTGACATTGGGTTGCCTGTTAGTAGAAGGTAAATAGTTTCGGTGTGTTTTCTTGTGCTTATTATTGTTGGCTTGTCCCTAAAAGTTATTTTTGTATCTCTTGTTCTTCGTTGTTTTGAGAAGATATGAAAGTTGCTATTCTGGGTTTCCGAGAAGGCAAGTATCTCTAGGCTCGTTCCATAGGTGCCATTTTTCCTCATATAGTTATAGTAGTTATTGAAGTCTTTCATATCGTCGTCCCCAATTAATGAAAATGTGTTAAGTTCCGACCAGTTTTGTTGTATATATCTTAGAGCAGCCTCTCGGAGTCTTTCATGATGGTTTTGGTGGCCATATAAGTGTAAGCTAACTGCACGGAAAAGGCAATTTCCATCACCTACAATGTCGGATCTGGTAAAACTATCGGGAGTAGTTTCAGCTGAGGCGGTTGGTTGGATCGTCGGATCACAATTGATTTGTGGAAAGATGGAAAATCGTACAGAAATATAGGAAAAATTGTTAAAAAGTCGCATGCTACAGTACATTGTTAATCAGTATAAATCAACGGGTTCTTATAAAATTCGACTACGCTCCGGTTATCCCAAGAAACTCACTCGACGTGAAGAGGCCTGTATTGTTAGACAAATAATTATAGATCCCAAGAAAAGTGCACCAAAATTAAAAGAAGAAATACGGGAACTATTTTCGAAAAATGTTTGTTCACAAACAGTGAGAAATTGTTTACACAGGGCAGGCTATAAGGGGTGAGCAGCCAGGAAGAAGCCTTTTATTTCGGAAGCTAATCGCAAAAAGCGGTTAGCTTTTGCAAGGGAATACGTTACTAAACCTCCTGAATTTTGGGAATCCGTAATCTTTAGTAATAAAACTAAAATTAACCTTTTTGGGTCCGATGGCAGAACTAAAGTTTGGAGAAAGACCGCATTCGATATTAAAAACACTTGTTCCACGGTGAGACAAGGGAGTGGCAGTGTTCTGCTTTGGGGATGCATGTCCGCTGGAGGGGTTGGAAATTTACATTTTATTATTGGTATCATGGATCAGCATGTTTATATGAACATTTTGAGAGACTATTTAAGAGAAAGCGTCCAAAAATTAGCACTCGATAAAAGATACATTTTCCAACAGGACAATGATCCGAAATATACCGCACCTATTTCTAACGAAAAATTTAGTTAAATTTATAACATTAGCTTGTCAAGCTGAAATTATTAGCTATAATAATTTTTAATTCCACAAATAGCACCAATTAATTGACTATCTTTATTTTTTTTGTTTATCCTAATCTTTTTATGTTTATTATTATAAAATATCACATTTTTTTATACCCACCTAAAACATATAAAAAACCAATCACTAAAATATCAGTAACTTGGAAATGATAGCTAACCTAACTTGGTGCGAGAATGGATGATCCATAATGTGCGACAGCAGCTTCATACTCCTCCGCGATCATCCGATGTTAACCCCATAGAGCATTTATGGGAGCAACTTAAACGTCGCGTTCGCAAATATAATGTTTCAAATAGAGAAGAATTAAAAAACATAATATTGAACGAATGGGAGAACATGCCAGCAAAAGTTACTAAAAAGCTGGTTGCAAGCATGAGAAGAAGTTAGAGGAGATTATCAAGGCCAACGGCGGTCCCACTAAATATTAGTTTAAACGTAGTTGTTATTTTCCGTTAAAATCCGTCAAACTATTATTGGTAATTGTTAAATGTATGGAGACTTTTTTGATATTAATTTTGTTTACATTTTTATAACCATGATGTACCTTCTAAATAAAATGTTCCGTAGGTGTTTCTAGTACTAATCCTCGTTGGTTAAGTTTCAAATATGAATTTAAACATGTTTTCTCATAATTTCAATTAATTAGTTAAACATAACAGAAATATAGTATAGAAAGCAGGTGGTATATAGAGACTTTTTAAACTGATTGTATATACATAAATACTCTCTCTCTCTCTCTCTCTCTCTCTCTCTATATATATATATATATATATATATATATATATATATATATATATATGTATATATATATATATATATATATATATATATATATATATATATATATATATATATATATATATATATATATATATATATATATATATATATATATATATATATATATATATATATATATATATATTTACGTCTATTGATTTTATCAGCTTCGAAAAGCGTTACTTTATAAAATTGTCAGTCGAATAGATTCTTCAACATAAAAATGGGTAAATATTTCGCAAAGCTTTTACATCGTTTCACTAGAAAAAACAATTCATCAGTTAGAAACTCATGATATTTTATTCCAAGGAATATTTTATAAGAAAACTTCAGAGCAGCCATAGGTCCTCCATTATTAGCTATAAAGAAAAGTGTTTGTATAAAAGTCCTTGAAGAAACTACATTTACTTGAGTTCTTCTAAAACCAAAATTTTAGTGCAGATATGTTGACAAGTTTACGTCTGCTGCATGGTAAAGGAAACCTAAATGCATTTTTGAATTACCTCAACCAACATCGTTGAAACATACACTTTACAGTGGAAGCTGAATCCAATAATGCCGTACATTTTCTAGATATACCGGTAAAAAGGAAAAGTAATGAATGATACTTTCAAGCTTTTATAAATTTCATATTTCGATACTATGCTTTTTTGGCCCTAACACTAGGCACAAATATTTTAAAACTGATATTTACCATTTCATGGTTTTAAGTTCTTCTCTGGTAGATGAAATTATGCAAGATAAAAAGACAAAAAAAGAAGTCTTCCAAGAAGGTCCTTGGAATAAGTAATGTAAAAATGTATCAATTTCGATAAATACCTAGCTTTTAATCTGAGTTAATTTACATAAGCAACTTAGTACTTTTTAAATGCTACAGTCTGTGTTTTCGATGTTAATAATGGAGTTAACATATTATAAAATTATATCATATAATATTAAATATATTTTAATTTATGTATATATATATACATATATATATATATATATATATATATATATATATATATATATATATATATATATATATATAATTTATTTACAAATTATTGTAAATTTCAAATTATTTATTAGTCGTGTGAGTTTATAAATATATTTTTTAAATTAACATTTAGGATGTTTTTCGGTTTTTACCAAAAATAAATTATTTTAGGATATTATCATATATCTTTTAATTTAGTTTTCAAAATCAAATTCGTTAAAGCAGTGATTGGTTAATTTTTGGCAAATTTAACAATACGAAATATCTAAACTGAATTCCGTTGTATAGAAGTAAAGGGCATTTAAAATGTTAATAGAATTTTTTCTCCTTGTGGTGTCAAACCGTTCCGGATGTTGGCGATCATTATAGGAATTCATACCTATTCCACTGCCGCTCGAAAAAGGCTTACACTAGTTGTATTGAACTACATGGCCTTCTTATTTCAGATTTTCTTGGTCGGTCTACCTTTTCTTGCAGAATTAGTTGCGATAATCCGTAAAGCGGATTGTTTGCCATGTCCAAGTACTCCAGTGTTTGTGTTTTTCTCATAGTGAATAAATCTTTTTTTTCTTTTAATAAATATAAATTTACATTTCATCATCTGTTTTAAAAAAGCGATCGACCCAAAAGCTTCTTTTTAAATGTGGTTATTTGTTGTCTTCGTTTTCAAACTTATCGAAGCTGAAATCATTCAGTCTTACAAGGAAAAAACCTAACTTATTCCCATCCTTCAAATTTTCTGATTTATAGTCTGCGCAAACTCGGTGAAATTAAATGGTACTTTAGAGCACGGTGATAAGCAAATGAAGTCCTCCGGCACCTTTGTTTTAAAATGGCGAATAACTGAAGTTCTAAAGACACAGCATTCAAATAATATACGAAGTTGGCAATACAAATCTAAGTCATAATACTTTCTAAATATAGCGTTGAATTACTTCAACCCATCTAAACGTAATTTATTTCTATTGGTGCTACTAGTACTTCCACGATTTTCTGAATTTGATTATCCGAAGATCAAACCAATCTAAAGAGTAATTTTTCTTTAATTTTGTCTTTATTATTTTATTTTTTGTGTTCTCGAACTCATTACCTATAGATAACATACTTTTTTTCCTTAACTGAACTTATTCCTAACGAGTGTTGTTTTATACCTTCTTTAAACTAACGTTTTTTCTATTATATTTGGGAAAATGTAATATAAATCTGGGTACTACAGAAGTAAAAAAAGCGGTCAAGTGCAAGTTGAACTTGCGCAATTAGTGTTCCGTACGTTGATTGCTTTTAAAATAAAAAATGTAACAGAAGTATAAAATGATCAGTGACTTCACAAAACACACCCCATATGAGTTTCAACAAAGTTTATTTCCAATCTTTACTGAAAATTGATGACCTTGAAATTTCTGTTTTTTTTATATACCAGATAAATTATTACAGGTAATGCACTCGTGATAATTTTCGTTCAATCTACACCACGTGGAGAATATTCCAGAATTTTTCAAAATTTTTTGATAAGTACTTTTCGAGATAAGGCGGGTGGACAGCGATTTTTTCGCGATTTTTTAAAAATAATACAAGGAAAAGTATTACATTATATGTATATTTTTTACTCGTGTTTTCACAAGCTTTCATTTGACACCACACTCGATTACCTAGTAAAGAAAATTTTTTTTCACTTTCGATTTCACCTCCCAAAACTAACCCCTTAAGTCAAAATTTAACTTTTAAAACTACATGGCTCTGATGAGGCCATCAATTCCTATATTATTACCAAATTTCAACTTTCTATGACAAATAGTTTCGGAGGAAAATCGGGTGTGACAGACGGACAGACGGACAGACACCGAAGTGATCTTATAAGTGTTCCGTACGGAACACTAAAAATGCAGACTGGACTCAAACAGACAAACAGACAAGTAATACTATGACTAAAACAGCGATTCGTCGCTATTTCAGTCTATAGTTTTTAGTTTTGACTTTGGTCAAAATTACACTAAAAATAAAGATATTTATTATTATGTTTATTATATTACATATCGATTGTTCATTTTTCTTTCAAATGAACTCTCTTTTGCTAACCATTTTCGAAGGTTATATTAATAAGTTTACGGGAATGTCAACGACAGAAAAATTATATTTGTTTTTCGAAAAAATGTTAAAATACTTTTAGGGAATGTTAAGGTGCATAGTTTAAAATTGTTTTTGAGTATACAGGGAACTTCAAAAAGTGTGACCGATATAACATTTCAAATAGTTTTCGATTTATTTTGAATTTTTCAAATTTTATCCTTGTTTTGAATACACTTACGCTATAACCTCATAGTTGCCAAGACAAAACAAAAATGTAGGCATTGCCAAATTTTGACATGCCTATTAAGCAAGTAAAAATAGTTAATTTGTTGTAGTATATGACGTATAAAGGTGACAGTTATGAATTTTCCTAAAAATTGTCTTTTGGCAGTACGGCTTTACGGAGCGAAGTACCCTAATAGACGTATAATATCTAGAAAATCTTTTCAGTGCTTAATGGAACGGAAGTGGTAGCCTTAAGTATACGAAACGGAAAGTAGTAAACCAGAATGCTGCCAATGAAGAAAAAGAAATGGAGATTTTACCTCGTGTTGAAGATAATCCTCAGGTCAGCAGTTGTCAACTAGCTGACGTATCTGACACATTCCAATCTACGGCTAATCGCACCACGAGAAAATATAAGTATCATCCCTTTCATATGGAACTACACCAACAAACTTTTGTACCACCATGAATGGAGCAATAGAGGCCGATCCAAATTTTTTATCCATTCTGATGAAGCTGCTTTTCGCAGTAATGGAGCAGTTAACAGCCATAACATGCATTATTATGCAACAGTTAATCCATTTTGGGTCCGGGAAGTTCAAAACCAAAACCATTGGTTGCTTAATGTATGATGTGGAATATTAAATTTTCGAATTATTGATCCATATTTTTTCCGCGCACCGCTTAACGGGCCTAGATATTTAAATTTTTTGTAAAACGAATTACTCCAGCTCCTTGAGGAAGTTGATAACTTTGAAAGGAAACAAATGTGGATTCAACAAGACGGAGCTCCTGCTCATTACCACCGGGAAGTTCGAGAATTTTTAAACGAATGTTACCCACAAAAATGGATCGGTAGGGATGGATTCATTCAATGGCCCCCTCGATCATGTGGCTTAACACCTTTAGAGTCATTTTTGGGGGGCTACATTAAAGATCGTATTTATTTGAATTCCCCTACAACACCAGTAGATATGGAAAATAGGATACGGGATGCGTGTAGGACAATAACGCCCTTTATGCTTAGGAAAGTGAAGGAAAATATAGTAAAACGACTAAACATGTGTATTCAAGTAGACGGGCATAATGTTGAACATTTATTACGTCATAATAATTAGTCATTAGATAAGTTAAACTATATTAGAATTATTATTAACTATTTGTTTATGTTTTCACAATATCGTAAGTGTATTAAAAACAAGGGTAAAAATTGAAAAATTCAAAATAAATCGAAAACTATTAGAAATAGGTATATGACATAATTAATAAAAGTTGGAGGGTTTTTGTAAAATCTATCAGCAAAAATAATATTATACAGGGTGTGCCGTTTAAAAAATTAGAGATTTTTCAATTTAAATTAGTCGAAATGCATAAATTTATTTTGAACACCCTGTAGCATGTAACTCAAATTTCTTTACATATATCTTTTTTTCATCTCTGTAGAACGCTCGTACCAATTATGAGTATTTCCACCTTCAGAAACAATGGCGCTACTGGCAATTTTTTACACAACTGAAAACTAGTATTTTTTTTTTAAATTGAAACATTAGAAGAACTACTAGGTTTAGGTATATAACATTATTAAAAGTTATAAAATTTTATGCAGAAAAAATTTAGAAAATAGGATGAATTTAAAAAAAAAATATATTATATCGGCCACACATTCTTGAAGTACCCTGTATACTCAAAAATAACTTTAAACTATGCACCTTAACATTCCCTAAAACTATTGTATTTAACATTTTTTCGTCATTCCCGAAACAAATGAGATAATGAACTTTACTCTATCGTTGACTCACCCTGTACATTTCTTCGAAATGACTGTTGGTAAGCGTGATTCTTGTAATGGTTGTGTTCAAAGTTTCAAACAGATGCAATGCTCAGTTGTTTGTTGGGGGCTACAGAAAGTGATCGCTGATACATGTTTCGTAGCAATGGATGAAGCCGAGTATCGTGCTGCGTTAAAACATTTGATTTAAGAAAGTGGACTGCGGCCTAGATAGAAACTGAAATAAAGGAAATTTTTGAGACTCTGCACCAGTAAGTTCATGGTATCGTCATGCTTGATCGTCGCATTAAGATCCGTAAGAGTGTTAAGAAGTAGTAATCCCATATGAACGGGTACATAATATCCTGCACGAAGTTCTCAAAATAAAACAGCTGGGTGCACGATGGTTGCCGCGTTTGTTGACTGAAGATTATAAAGGACAAATCAGCGAAATCCGTCGTTTTGTGACTATAGACGAAAAGTGGATCTATTCTAATACCCTGAAGACAAAACGGTAGTTAGATTACGAGGTAGGCGAAGTGTTGGCAACTAATTTTTGGGGCTCACAGGGTATCCTTATAATTGACTATTTGGAATAGTGTAAAACAGTGTCTTACTGTGTAACGTTATTGCAGAGCTTGAACAATGATTTGAAGCAGAAGCGCTAAAAAAAAGGGCTCGTTCACCAGAACAATGCGCCTGCTCACAGTTCGACCGTAGCAATAATAAAAGCACGTTAGCTGGGCTTGGACATATTTCCCCACCTACCCTATTCTCCAAATTTGGCCCCAAGTGACTTTTTTGTTTCCTAACCGCTTGAGGCGGGAAAATTTTTGTCGAATGTAGAGGTTATCTGTGCTGTCAACGAGTATTATGCACAACTCGAAACATTTTTTTTTCTAAGGGATCCTACTGGTCAAATGTATTAAGCACAATGTAGATTATGTTGAGAAATATATTTTTGTTTTTGCTTAAAAATGTTATTTACTGAGATTTTACAAGACTTTTCAATCCACTCTCGTAGTTTAAACCTAGTTTAACCACAGAGACCAAGAAATGTGATAAAATTTATAGCTTACCTTAAGCTCCTTTTATCTAATTTTATTCCTGTTAAATCTAACTGAAGCTTATCCGGAGTCTTATTAAGACGGGATTTTAGACTTAGCTTCAAGTTTGAAGTAGAAAGATATACAGAGAAATGACGCTATAATAAATTCATAATACGAAAAGTAAAAGTCAAGTCAATGTAAATAAAATAAGATAAGATTGTATAGTATACCACAATTAAATTAAAAATTCAAATTTATTAAATTAAAAAGCAGATTTGAGGTAAAGTGTAAATCGTATTGAAGATATGGTGAACTAAAATAATAATATGTACGTCATATAATCAAAAATTTAAATTGAAAGAAAAGGTGTTTGCAATTTGCGTAGTTATGGACAAGGTATAATCATACATTCATAATATCATAAATTTAAACAGAGGTTGATCCCTGAACGGCTGAAAACCTGTACTCTTTGTTAATTTATTTGACTGACTCCCTTAAGACTGTCAGAAATTATATACCTTGATTGGTCAAGAAAGAGAATAAATGAAAGTGAAATAAATAGTTCTTTGATAATATATCAGATAACAAGAGATTATTTTATTTATTACGTTTTATTGAAAAAATCAAGAGTATAAAAATGACTTTTATTGTTAAAAAAAAACGCTAGATATTTCCTGACAGTTCTTTTCCTAAAATGAGTAAAAATTATTTTTAAAAACAATTCTTGTCGAAGCGAATTATGAATTAAGATCCTGAATTGAATTTTATACCGTAATATTAATCAGCGTAATAAAAACGTTGTAGAGAGTTAGTATTTTTATGGAAACGCTGTTTATTTCTTATGACTCTGATTAATAATATCTTAAACTTTAAAAAATATATGTATAAAAGCTTAGAGATATCTTATAAAATGAATTTGTCATTTTTAGTTAGGTCGCGATTAAATATGATGAAATAACAAAAGCGTATATTTTATTTTAACATGATTTTATTAAATTTTAATTAGATTTGTAGGAAATCAGATTAAAATTATTAATTAATAAAACAATAACGAAGCCAAACTGCACAAAATTTGTCAATTTTAGTTTAAATTTTCGAACAATTTAACTAAATTTAATAAAATCGTGATAAAATGGATTACTGTTTTTATATCAGAAAGAAGTTTTTTTTTTAGTACGAAACACTTATAAGGTCACTTTGGTGTATATCCTTCTGTCCCGTCCGTCTATCTGTCACACCTGATATTCTCCGAAACTGTTTGACATAGAAAGTTGAAATTTGATACTAATATAGGAATTGATGGCCTCATCAGGGCGGTGTAGTTTTGAAAGTTAAATTTTGACTTAAGGTGTTAGTTGGGGGGGGGCGGTGAAATCGGAAGTGAAAAAATAAGAATTACCAGGTCATCGAGTGGCGTATCAAATGAAAGCTTGTAAAAACACAAGTTCAAAAATATAATACGTAGGCTGAAAAGTTTTTTGGTCTGACATGTCGCCCTTTTCAAAAAATCCATATGATTTTTAGGAAGTACCAACCCTAAAACGATACGTGTCAAAATCTCATGATATTTCGACGATTAGTTTACAAGTTACAGTGGTTTTAGTGACGCTACTTTAGATATTTTCAAAACAATGGAAAAAATAGAATTTCGTGTGTTGATTAAACACTGTGTTTTGATGGGAAAAAATACCGTTCAAGCAAAGTAATGTCTTAATAAGTGTTACGGGGACTCTGCCTCTGAAAAATCACTCATCATTTACTGATATGCTGAATTTAAACGCGGTCGTACAGATACAAATGATGCTGAATGCTCTGGACGCCCACATGAGGTGGTTACACCGGAAAACATTAAAAAAATCCACGGAATTATTTTTGATGACCGTGAAGTGAAATTGCGTGAGATAAATGACACCCTAAAGATATCTAAAGAAAGCGGTGGTCATATCTTGCATGAACATTTGGACATGAGAAAGCTCTGTTCGAGATGGTTACCGCGTTTGTTCACAGTGGACCAAAAACAATAACGTGTTGATGATTCTGAGCGCTGTTTGGACCTGTTTAAGTGCAATAAAAAGGATTTTTTCATGCGATATATGACAATGAATAAAACATGGATCCACCTGTTATAAACCGAAATCAAATCGGTAGTCAGCTGAGTGGACAACAGCCGGTGAAAACCGCCCAAAGCGACCAAATACACAACAGTCGGCTGGGAAGGTTTTGGCCTCTGTATTTTGGGATGCGCATAGAATAATTTTCATAGACTTTACTGAGAAGGAAAAAACCATCAATAGCGAATATTATCTAAAGTTATTGGTGCGTTTGAAGGCAGAAATCGAAACGGTCCCAAATGAATAAGAAAAAGTGCTCTTTCATCAAAACAATGCACCTTGTCACAAGTCAATAGTTACGATGGCAAAATTGCATGAACTGAAGTTCGAATTCGCTTCCTCATCCACCGTATTCTCCAGATTTGGCCCCAGCGACTATTATCTATTCGCAGACCTCAAAAAAATGCTTGCGAGAAAGAGATTTGGCACCAGTGAAGAAATTATCGCCGAAATTGAGGCCTATTTTGAAGGCAAAGACAAATCCCTCTACAAGAAAGGTATAGAAATGTTAGAAAAACTTTGAACTAATTAGATCACTCTTGAAGGAGAATATTGATAAATAAAGTCGAATTTTGCAAAAAAAAGGATTTTAAGTAGCTAGACCAAAAAGTTTTCAGCGCACACTTTTCTTTGTATTATTTTTAAAAAAACAAAAATTATCACGAGGGCATTACCCTTAATAATTTATCTATCTCAAGGTCATCAGTTTTCAGTAAAGATGGAAAAAAACTTTGGTGAAAACTCATTCGGGGTGTTTTGTGAAGTCACTGATGATTTTATACCTTCGTAACAAAAATTTTTATTTTAAAAGCAATTAATGTACGGAACACTAATTGGGCAAGTTCAACTTGCAGCTGATCGGTCTTTTAGTTATCTACCTAAGCTAAAAAACATACTTCTTACAAAAAAATGTTGTCAAATTACTGTCACCCTTCTGAGTATTTCGACAAATTTTGAGTTTTTGTTGTTTTTTTGAGTTTTTCGTTTTTTTTTGCAAATAAGTTTTTGCGTTGTTTACTGAAGAGAATAATGGATCAAGATTTATTCATGATAGAATATCCCAGGTGAACCCAATGACGGCTCATCTTATTTTCAAGTAAAATATTCTAAACAGTTTCGATGGAGCCAAGACTTAATCAGGATGACCCCTGATAAGGATGAGCAGTTGAGGTAAGAACTCTTGAGGATTTGCTACTGTAATATCGACTAATAAAAATTCCAGTGCTGGGTAATGGAGCTACATTTTTTAAAATTGTCTAAAAAGATTTAATGATAAAATAAGTTTCTGCATGATGGATTCCTAAACTTCTTACACCTGAGCAGAATTTCTCAGGACCATTAGGTCGATAAGACTTATTTATCACAAGCGGCGAAAGTTAGGTATTCTATGAGGATTTTCTCACAAAGCAGAAGTCGATGTAAAAAGTTTATAAGGGCTCTTCACTTCCAAAGTAGACGAAAACTGAATCCTTTTTTGGGAAGATGATGGTAACAGTTTTTTTGAGCTATGAAAGAATTTTTCTTATTAAATAGAAATATAGAAGAAAAACTTTGAAATAATGGAGGGGTTTACGGGAGGACGATGGAAAACTGGAAGCAAGCCATTTTTTTTTTGGTTGGAATGAACCGACTCTGGAAACTCTGGACTAAGTGTACTAGTGTAGACGGTAGATATGTAGAAAATTTTTAAGCTGTACGAGGTTTCGTTGGTAACCAGGCAGATAACAAAAAACAACACCCATGTATTAATATTATTTATTTGATGATTTTTGTGCTTACTTCAACACCCTTAAATCGAAGTCCTTCAAAAAAGATCATTAATATTTTCTGTTAGTATATGTTAATACAATTATACAAATAAATATAATTATTTGACATGTGTTAAACTAGACTAATAGAAACGATGTTTGAATTTCTATTGGTTTTTCTAAAAGATTTAATTCGGTCATTTTTATGAGTATATCTGAACTCTCTGTAGTTGCATTATTTCCAAATGTTGATATCTTATAGTGAATGTAAATTACAGGTTGTGAATTCTGCGTAGGATAGGTATAATTCTGGTTTGGTTTAATTTTGGAGCATTTATTGAAAAAAAAGCAAACTGAAAATTGAGCAACATTCATTACTGCATATCAAATTACAGTTCTTGAATTAATATCTTCGTAAAATATTATCATCTAAATCAGAATGATGATACGTTTCTTGGACTGTTTCGAACGGGAGGTTATGACTCTATATGTCTTTAAGTTATTGATTACTGCTCGGCACGTTGGTTTCGTGATTACTGTCAGATCTGACCGGATATGTTCTTCTAATTGTTCTAGGAAGAATCTTCAGTTTTGCAGTGTTCTCCGCGAGAAAAAATCCATTAGCATCCATGGAGGCCAGGTAAAGGTCAACTTCCTTTTATTTAGGAAAAATTCTCGAATGACTGACGAAGATATGCTTATATTATATGTGTCATCTAATCCCGCGGAAAAAAGGTCCTCTATTCCCTCTCTGTCTATGGATTTCCCGAGATTATATTTTAAATTTTTTAAACTCTGCTAAGTAACATGAACTCACTCCCGGTGCACGACTGACTCTCACAAATTTTCATGTTATTTCAGATATAATTCGAACATATCTAGACTAGAGGAGCTTTGAAACGGAGCCGTGGGAGACTCCAGAGTTTGAAAGCTCAAATGGTTTCAGTTATTTAAAATTGAAAAATGTTACTCGAGAACTATCTAAATCATAATATTTGGGCTTTTCGCCTAGCTTAGGGTATCAAGTGCCTATAAGGGTCCAGAAAAATCAATTCGGTGGCTATTGGCAGCCCAAAAGATGTCTAAAATCTTAGACAAGCACGCATGCTCTTGCTAAGTATATGAATCTAGACTCATTACTCTAATAGTTGATTGAATTAAAACAAAAATAATGTAAAAAACAAAAAATCCACTGTTATTAGCTTATTCTACATATTTATATTACTATATGCATAACATGTTCTAATTAAATATAAGTCAGGTCTATCATATTTGCAAGTAATTTTAACTTACTTGAAGTTTCCATTTCAGAAAAAAATATCCCTAAAATGAGTTTTTATTACTGCTCGATCTATATTTCTCGCGTTTTATTCAATGCTTAATATTTGTTTCCACAAAAACCTACATTACATTAGCTTCGGTAAATATTTCTAATAATATTAGAGTCTCTTTTTATGTTATATACGATAAAACAAGCCTTATGAAACCATTACTGGCAAAATTTATTTGAAATTACATATTTATTTGTAGTTGGTTTATTGTTAGTAAATAAAATCAACGATGTAAACATAATCAGAAAGGGTAGAAAAACGGACATATTTATTATATTCAAATACTAGCAGTGCCCGCGGCTCCGCTCGCGTAGACTTGATTCACTACTATCGTCACTGCTTATTCCTTATGTTACCTAACGTAATAAAATATTTACCATTATTTCCCCTTATCTTCCATTAGTTCTCCTTATCTCTCATTATCTCTACATAGTTTCCATTATCTAGGCTTATCTCTGCTCATCTCCCATTATTTCTCCTTATCTCCTATTATTTCCCCTTATCTCCCATTATCTCACCTTATCTCCCATTATCTAAGCTTATCTCGACTTATCTCGCTTAATATTTCTCCGTATCTCCCATTATTAACTCCCATTTCTCCTTAACTCTCATTATCTCCCACCACCTTATCCCATTATCTAGGCTTATATCGAATTATATAGAACATATGTATAAATTTATTAAAACGGACAGACAGACAGACAGACAGAGAGACGTTGCATTTTATATATATTATATTCTTTGCAACATGATATTGTTCCATATTTACTGGTTTAGGCAGTGTTTTGCAAGAGAACGCGCTAACAGTAACCTTTTTTCCGACTTGTTTCACTATTATCGTCACTGCTTATTCTTTATGTTACCTAATGCAATAAAATATATTCTATAACCTGGCCAGAGAACATATGTATGTTTTAAAAAAAAGCACGTAACGCACTAACGGGCAGACAGAGAGACGTTGCATTTTATATATATATTATAGATAGATAACCTGACTAGAGAACATATGTAGGTTTTAAAAAAAAGCACGTAAATCGGATAAGTGGTTCTCCAGTGATAAGCGCACTAAGGAACAGACCGACAGACAGGCAGAGAGACAGGACAGACGTTGCATTTTATATTTATTATAGATAGAAGATTATGGATAACCTGGCCAGAGAACAAATGTATGAATTAAAAAAAAACACGTAAATCGGATAAGTGGTTCTCGAGTGATAAGCGCACTAACAGACAGACAGAGAGACGTTGCATTTTATATATATTATATTCTTTGCTACATGATATTGTTCCATATTTAATGCTTTAGGCAGTGTATTGCAAGAGAACGCGCTAGTGGCAAACTTTTCTCCGACTTGATTCACTATTATCGTCACTGCTTATTCCTTATGTCACCTAACGTAATAAAATATATCTTATAACATGGTCAGAGAACATATGTATGTTTAAAAAAAAAATCACGTAAATCGGATAAGTGGTTCTCCAGTGATAAGCGCACTAACGACAGACAGACAGACAGAGAGACGTTGTATTTTATATATTATAGATATTCTTTGCTACATCATATTGTTCCATATTTAATGGTTAGGCATGTTTAAAAAAAAAGCACGTAAATCGGATAAGTGTTTCTCCAGTGATAAGCGTACAAACGGATAAACAGACAGAGAGACCTTTCCATTTTATATATATTATAGATATCCTTTGCTACATTATATTGTTCCATATTTAGTGGTTTAGGCAGTGTATTGCAAGAGAACGCGCTAGCGGCAAACTTTTCTCCGATTTGATTCACTATTGTCGTCACTGCTTATTCCTCATGTTACCTAATGTTATAGAATATAGCCTATAACGTGGCCAGAGAACAAACGTATTTTTTTTTTTTAAAAAAAAAAAGCACGTAAATTGGATAAGTGGTTCTCGAGGGATTAGCGCACTAACGGGCAGACAGACAGACAGAGAGACAGACAGAAAGACGTTGCATCTTATATATATTATAGATATAGATTATTATTATTATTATTATGTAACCTGGCCAAAGAATATATGTATGAACATAAAAAAAGACACGAAAATCGGATAAGTGGTTCTCGCGTGATAAACGCACTATTGGACAGACAGTCAGACAGAGAGACATTGCATTATATATATATATATATATATATATATATATATATATATATATATATATATATATATATATATATATATATATATATATATATATATATATATATATATATATATATATATATATATATATATATATATATATATATATATATATATATATATATATATATATATATATTATAGATTAGAAATTATAGATATTCTCTGCTACATAATATTGTGCCATATTTAATTGTTTAGGCTGTGTATTGCAAGGGAACGCGCTAGCGGCAAACTTTTTTCCGACTTCATTCACTATTATCGCCACTACTCATTCCTTATGCTACCTATCGTAATAAAATATAGCCTATAACCTGGCCAGAGAATATATATTAAAAAAAAGTACGTAAATCGGATAAATGGTTCTCCAGTGATAGGCGCACTAACGGACAGACAGTCAGACAGACAGACAGAGAGACGTTGCATTTTATATATATTACAGATAATTGTTGTTTTCTACAGCTAATTTTATGTTATTTTTATATATATTATAGATATAGATTATTATTATTATTATGTAACCTGGCCAAAGAATATATGTAGGAACTTAAAAAAAGACACGAAAATCGGATAAGTGGTTCTCGCGTGATAAACACACTATTGGACAGACAGACAGACATTGCATTATATATATATATATATATATATATATATATATATATATATATATATATATATATATATATATATATATATATATATATATATATATATATATATATATATATATATATATATATATATATATATATATATATATATATATATATATATATATATATATATATATATATATATATGTATATATATATATATATATATATATATATATATATATATATATATATATATATATATATATATTATAGATTAGAAATTATAGATATTCTCTGCTACATAATATTGTGCCATATTTAATTGTTTAGGCTGTGTATTGCAAGGGAACGCGCTAGCGGCAAACTTTTTTCCCGACTTCATTCACTATTATCGCCACTGCTCATTCCTTATGCTACCTATCGTAAAAAAATATAGCCTATAACCTGGACAGAGAATATATATTAAAAAAAAAGTACGTAAATCGGATAAGTGGTTCCCAGTGGTAGGCGCACTAACGGACAGACAGTCAGACAGACAGACAGAGAGACGTTGCATTTTATATATTTTACAGATAATTGTTGTTTTCTACAGCTAATTTTATGTTAAATTACAAACACATATTTTTATTTTACAAAATTTGTTTAAATATTTATTGAGAACGAAAACTCTCAAAGTCAACACCTCACTAACTGTTATTTAATTAAATCAAAACTACTGACCATTTTTGATTTAACGAAAAAATCGGTAAAGTGATTTCCTCAGTATTTCTCATGCAAACATACGCAGTTCTAAAATAACTAGTTCCTTTGACTCCCGCATAATAAAGAATATCCTAATATACACAATATAAGTCGATATTTTAAATAACTTTAGGACAAAATATTAATCACAACAAATTGAATAAAGAAAATGGCCCTCCGAGATATTTACGAATGAAACCTGATATTTCTCTGTACCGTTTATATCAAAATTGAAAATAATAAAATTTTCAAATTCCCCGACTTCCAGAAGCGTAAAAAGGACCTGTAACCCGATATACATATATAAAGCAATTACTTTAACCTGCTTTCTCACCCTATTAAACCTACCTATTTGACCATAAAGACCTAAAAATAATGAAAATATAATGTAACTTTTAGATTCCTCGACTACAGGACCAATGAAAAAGATATAATACAACTTTTGTTTTAACACTTTATATGTTTATACTTCAAATTTGTTCATTATCTCAACATAATCCAAACGAAATGATATTGAGAATAACATTTTTCCAGTAAACTCACACGAAAAACAATCTTCTCCAATATAAACAAAATTCTTAAAAAATCTTTCAAAACAAACACAAATTTACTTAAGGCCATGAAAGATCATATTCAAATGACTAAATTAAATAAATACAATGTATATAAGGTTTAATTACCAAGAAAGGCAGTTCACCAACCAGCCGCAAGGAAAAAAAAATATAAATGGATATACTGAACAGTTTATTGTATTTATACAAGAGAGAATGTAATGTAACATTTATGTCAAATAATAAAGAATTTTTGAATTTGAAATTTGATATTGAGAAGGTACACAATTCCCATTCTTGCACTGTCTCCTCTTAAAGCGGTATTACTCAATAAATTAGGTGCCATTCTTACGTTAAGTATTATACGATGATAGGTCTGGTAAATTTCTACGAAGTAGCGAGAAATTCTGTTAAACGACAAGGCTGTTGGTAAGCATGATTCTTTTAACAGGTGTATTTAAAGTTTCAAACAGGTGGAAGGCGTAGTTTTTTGTTGGCAGCTCTCGTAGGTGGTCGGCGTCACACGTTTTTTGGAGAAATGGATAAAGCCGAGTATAGTGCAGTGATAAAACATTTTTATTTAAAAAGATGAATTCTGGCCGAGACAGAAACTGAACTAAAGGAAGTTCATGGGGGCTATACACCCGCGCTCCAGACAATTTATTTACGAGCACTGCAGATGCTAAAAGTTCAGGATTTCCTATTGAGGTTTCTTCTGAAGAAATGTTCTATTAAATTCATAGTACCTTGAAGGATGATCGTCACATTAAGCTTCGTGAGGTTTCTGAGATAATAGCATAATATCCTACATGAAATTCTAAAAATGAAAAAACCAAGTACTCAATGTTCGCCGCGTTTGTTAGTTTCAGACTAAAAAGCACGTGGATTTCGAAACGTAGATCCACTAACATACAACGAAGATAAAACGGCAGTTAAAACAGTGAATTGGAGCAGGTGAAAATACACTGAAAACAGCGATAACAATTTTATCGGCGGAAAAAGTGATGACAACTGTTTTTGGGACTGACTGGGTATTACCGTGATTAACTATTTGGAAAAGGGTAGAACAGTGACTATCTCTAATTACGCAACGTTATTGGACCATTTGCATAGTGAGTTAAAGCAGAAAACACCAAGATTAGCTCGTAAAAAATATCCTTCACCAGAACGAGACGTCTACGCACACATTGGCCAATGCAATGTCGAAAGTGCACGAGCTGGGCTTCGAAATAATTCCTCACCCACCTTATTCCTCAGATTTGGCCTCAAGTGACTTTTTTGTTTCTTAATCTCAAAAATTAACTTATGGGGAGGAATTTGTGCTTTAACCGAGTATTATGCACAGTTCTAAATAAATGTTTTTTTCAGGAAATAAAAAATTAGAATCTACCTGGACCAAACGTATTTGGCTCAATAGAGATTATGTTAAGAAATAAATTTTTGTTTTTGAAAAAAATGTTATTTCGTTGTTTTTTACAAGACTTTTGAGTCCACCTTCGAATATATGTCAAATTTTTCAAGTTCAATTTAAAATAATTACTTATTTGTCTCTTCTTAACAACTAACTTAAAAATGATTGCTTATGGTTAAATAATACTTACTTAGTAATTTTTATTAATATAAGGACTAGTAAGGTAAATACAAACACCTATTCTTTTCATAAACATGGTATTATTTATTTATAATTAAAAATCATATTTCTACAAGGATCTTTTCTGCAGCTTTTATTGTCTTTCGGTTATAATGTTTCAGTCGGAAAAGAAATTTCAAAGTTTATCGAGAAAACGGTATTTTGTTTGTCTTAAATTCTGAACGTAAAACTGCTGAACGTAAAAGTAGGAGATCTGGGGTGAGTAATAATTACATTCATGTTGCACGATGCATAGCAGTTTTTGTCTTTTCATTTCAGTTATCTGTTACATGATGCTTTATCGATTTTAGGTAACATTTAGTTTACGGTTTATGTGGCACCAAGTATTTATGGTAAGGTTTTGTGCACGTACTTTAATTTATGATATATTTTATGAGATAATAGTTGGCTTATAAACATTGTGTCAGCTTATATTAAGTCCTGCCTTCCTGAGAGTTTAGTTATCTCTTTTAAAACTACCGAAGCATCGATTTCATGGCATATATTAAAATTTATTTCCGTAGCAAACTTCAAGTCTGAATTAGATGTTCCTTTTCCTTATCTCCCTCAAGAGAGTGACGAATTTTTGACATTTAAGAGAAGCGACAAAGGCAAAAGATGTTTACTTTGACAGTCATTTACCCTTAATTGATGTGTTTCTGGCCCTTAGTTTGGTCAATGCTTTCTTCAAAATCTTTTGTAGTTTTTTCCCACTTTTGTCTTGTTCACAATGGTAACTTTATAGAACATATTAATGAATTCTTGGTTGATGGCTGTTAAAATATCTCATTTTCCCAATATCCTTTGGTGGCTAATTATAAATTTGTATCAAAATATTCTCCATATACCTTATTCTCTCTTACACTATCCAACAGTTGTCACCACTACACCAAATTATTTGTTTTTACACTTGGCGTGATAA
The DNA here is from genome assembly GCA_019049505.1 of Pachyrhynchus sulphureomaculatus. Classification (NCBI taxonomy): domain Eukaryota; kingdom Metazoa; phylum Arthropoda; class Insecta; order Coleoptera; family Curculionidae; genus Pachyrhynchus; species Pachyrhynchus sulphureomaculatus. The sequence goes on from CM032446.1 coordinate 78,020,501, forward strand.
CAAGTCAATCATCGCTCTAGCTGCTTTAAACATAATTAGCAGACCGCGTGTTGATGGCAAAAATACAGTGTTTGGCGTAGTGGTGATAACTGTTTTGTAGTGACAAAACAAATAGTATAATGAAATCCTTGAATTTGGTTAATGACTTTATCAATAAAATTAAAGACAGTAAAACAAACCGGCGTATATATGCAGGTGATTTTTTGGTGATGTAGATAGCTATCTACAGTTGGGTGCAATAGTTTTTCCTTGACACCGACTCTCAATATTAATCAGACGCTATGCTTTGAAAAAAAAAAACCCTTCCTTTAAATAAGGGAGCCATTTTAAATTAATAAAAGTGAAACAAAGAAATCATTCAAAGGTAAAATATTACATTTAAAATAAAGGGTGTACCTTCTGCTTCCAAATCTATAACAAATTTTAATACTTGCAAACAATCTTATAATAGTTTCAACGTAAATAATTTTTCACGGGGACGTATCGAGAGTAAAGACATGAACGTTGTGAACGACTGAATTGAGAATGATAATTCCTAAGGCGTAAAGAAATAATACAATAATGAATGGTTATATATGATATGACATACACCTAATCTCATTCGGAAAACGTTTAGTAACTCAAAGACAATTGTTTTTCATTTGGTCAGTTTTGTAGACTAAATATCGCTTGATGCTCCAGAAATGTGGGACGTGATCTAGAGATTCTGAAACCTGAAGAAATGCAGGAATCTCGAAATATGATTTTCTTCACAGAAACAAGAGTTCCCTTTAGTAAGGGAAGTAAAAATATCATCAGACTATGTTAGTGACTTAGAAAACTTTGTATTTAGAATTGAAATAACATAATAAAAAAAATCTTTTAGTACGAGAAGTAAAAAACAAACAGGCATGTCACTTTTCATGTAGGTATTCACACAATGTATGTTAAGTATGTGAAAGGCTATGCGCCTTAATCGTCTATTTTAGTTATATTTTAATTAATTATTGCAATTATGATCTGATTATAATCTGATCAAAAATTCCAACAAAATTGCTTCTATTTTCCACCGTAAAAGTAAACTTATTAATTATTTTCAACGAAGCTGTTTGGGTAGTTGTGTTTTAGCTAAAAAGTCTCTGCCTAATATTTTTTGGTTTGGTAAGAAGTCACGTATTACATACAAAATAAGAAAATTAAAAAAAAAATTCTGCTTGATTGAATGGTGTCTCTATAATATTTATAAGTCAATAAATAATGTAAAAATAGAATATTGTGTTTTATACACAAACTGTCTCTATAAATTTGTCTGTAAATTTTGTTTCCTCTCCAGATTGAGTAGAAACAGTAAATCTTGTGCTCATTTTTAAAAAGGACAGTCCTGAGCTTATAGGGTAGCATAGGCTGACTTAGTTGTTCAGTTGCTTTTCCATGTTTTTGAATAAAATATGTAATTGAATTTACATTTTTTGAAAAAAATTGACAGTTTTAGTGCTGATCGGTTAGGGAGTTTGAGTAGTAAAGAACATCCATTATTGGATTTTTTCTTTTTATTTAATCGAGGAATTTCAGTTAAAGTTGAGAGTACTAAATTAGAACTTTACAACCAAAACATAGACACTTCTCAGGATCATCAAAAGGCCCCATATAATCCTTGTGTTTATGAATGACTGACTCAGATATAGTCTTAGATCAGTTTTCGTCTCAATGTCATGCTATCAAATCGAAAATAACTTAGACGAAAATTGTTTTCATAAAAATAAAAGAAGCTCAAAAATATTATGTAGTCTTACATTTGATTTTTTAGTTACAGCTTACAGTTTTCTAATCTAGGAAATGTTCTGGGAGACTCTATTGATAGTCATTTATCTTGAGAGAAGGGAGCGTAAAACGTGTGGTTCAAAATAAATGTAAGTGGTGCATTTTATATTATTTGAAAAATAATATACGACGTATCAATTAAATTAAAGAAAGTTTACTAAGCTGCTTATTTTATTTTATAGAGGTCTTTCTTAAATACGTAATAATATTAAACCGAATAAGAGAATTTTTTCATTATGAATTCCAATTTTTTCTCAAATTATTAGACAGACTCTAATTCTATAAATTATCTTTTAGTTGCAAATTATGTTATATGTTTTCTTTTATTTGTTTTTTGTAATATTGAGTTTATTTATTATTTAAATTAGGTGTGTTGTACTTAAATCAATATACCTTTCTAACTTTGATAGTTTCTGTCTACAACAGAAAAAAACTCAAAATGTAATATATGCTTTATGTTATAAAAGTTTAAAAGTTATTATTTTCTTTAAAAGAACCTGGTAACTTTATCTTAATTAATAGCTCTGGATTAACATGGAAAAGCGTCCACTGCGGTTTTATAGAACAATTCGGAAATACTATGATAATCTTTAAGAAAATAGCCAAATACTGCAGGAGTTTTAAAGCTCTATCTTTTCCTTAAAACAAATAGAAATTACCAGTTATGATTTTAATTTTAGAAAATAATAAATTAATAGTATTCATAAAACCATATCTATAGTAAAGTGATCTGTAATAAACTACTAACATAGAAAAATAAATTCTTAAATACAAACATATCACTGATCTTAAAGGAAAAACTACCACACACAATTTTTAGTGAATTAGGTTACTGTTAATACAATTACCTAAAATTTTTTCTCATTTCTTTTGGAAGTACGTAACCTTTAAAAAATCAAACCATTGTTTTTATGCAATCTGAGTAAATTATATGTATAAAGACAATTATAAATAAATTTAAATTATTATTTTTTGGTAAAAAACATTTTAAGATTTTGAATTGTTTCATTACTAAAATACATTTTTTATGTAGAGTGGAGCTAAAGTAAAAAATGAGAGAGATATTTTTAGTAAAGCTTAGCCACTTTTCGTTTTTTTAAATTACTTTTTGAGAACATTATTCTATTTTTTAAATTTCAACACCATCCCACAAAATACCTCAAAACATGTTATTTTACTGAAAACTAAAAGTTAATAAAATAATTTTTTAAATTTACTCAAAATGCAGTAATGCTTTATTAAAATTTACAAGATTAAAAAATATGTTTACCATTTACCATTTTCTATACCTCAAAAACGTTAGACGTTAGAAAGAGTATCTAGTACTATATTCTCTTTACACAAGAAAAGTTGAAATAAATATTTATTAATAAATTGAACGGTAATTAATTTCTAATTTGAAATAAAAAATAATAATAAAGCTCAAATAAGACATGTCAATAACGAAAAACTTAGACTTTAAACTTCTAATGGAGTCTAGCCTCTTCCATTGAAAAATTGTGTGTACTCGGAGTCGTTTCCTAGGGACATAATAAATGAGCTTTAGCTAGGCGATATATTACAGCCATTAGTGGTTACAATGCTAACCAAAATTTTATGTGAAATTAACTAATATTGTATTGTCAAACATTGCATTAATATAACAGATAAGTTACTAAATACGTATGCCATTAAATATATAGATATATCTTAGTCTATTACATATATTCGTATATAAATTTTAAAAAAAAAACAAACAAGAAATTTCCTAAACGTATTAAATTTTTCAAATAGAATTGGAGACAAGTTTATAAGGAACTAATTTTTATTTCTTAAAATCATATTGCATTTTTACCAGTGGCGTGCACGACTGCTTCTTTGTCATTCTAATAACATTTTGCAAATTATCCATTTTAAATAACTCACTAGTTAACTATTATTAAATTCAGTTCAATGTAAAGCAAGTTTAAGTACAGTAAACCTAATACAGTAGTGAAAGTGAGCTCCAAGTTGGAGATTTTAACGGAGCGTGTCTCGACGGGTCCCTTTTTCAAGATGGCCGCTCAATGTTTACATCTGATCTCGGAATGTCTTTTGTCTATCAGTTCTTGATGTGACTGCAGTTTATATGAATTTAAACAAAGAAGGAAGAGAGAAATTGTATAAAAAGAGAATTAAAAACGTTTGTAAATGAAGAAAATCGAAAAGGTTGACAAACAATTTTTATAATCATGGAGAAAGCGATTATTGTTGTACTGTTGATAATTGTAAAGATAATTTAAAACGTACGCCGGGAGTAAGTTTCTTTTTCTTCTCTAAAGCTGTTGGAAGGTAAGTTATTTAATTAAATAATATCAATTGCTTAAGAAATCGTAAGCGGATAAATTGAATAATTCTGAGAAGCTATTTCTCTTAACACACATTTTTTGGTTAAAGAAAAAAGATTTGGCTTTAGCAAAAATTTTTAAACATTTGTATAATATCTTTCATTTTGAATGATAAAACTTTGCACAGTAACATTATTTTTATTTAAAATCTCTTGCTGGTCCCCTTTTGAACATTGAGACCTGATTTTATTATACGGTTACCCCTGAATTTGGCTACTATATTGGGTTTACTGTGGTTTAAGTTTCGCATTATTTTATTATTAAACAATTTTACAAACTACATGGTTAATGTTTACTCTTTCTTGGTCTTAGAAAAATCCATTTTCTCCATGGTTTCTAGCGATAATTATTATATTATATCCTAGAGTATGTTTACCTTATAGTTAGTTATTTTATTGGGACCTAATATTTGATATTGCTCGAAAAAATAGTCTTTTTTAAAAAAACCAGCTTAATATTTACAGGTACAAAAAGTTTTAGCTTAAGCTATTAAATGTAAAGCAGGTTTTAAACTATTATATGCGAAAATGTGTTAGAATTATTGTAAATATAATCAAAAAGCATGCACATTAATTAGGCACTGGGAACATTCCAAAAATAAAATATAACAACATTTTAAACAAGTAAATCTGTTCATGAAATTGTCGGAAAATAATATGCAAAGCAGGCTGTCAAAGTTGAACAAAAATAGACAAATTTGTCTTACAACCAAAATAACTACATGCATCTAATGGTTTTTAGGGTAAATATATTGTTAGCTTCTTTTAATTATGCATATCTGTTAAAGAAGTTACAGTTCTTAGCAAATGGTTAGTCTCACAATTTACAATAATAAAAAATAACAAAAGTACGTCAATAATTAAATAGTGAAATTAAAAATTATTAAGCTCGGAAAACAGTATGTATATTTCATAAATTTATAGTTTAAATGTAAAGATTTATTGTATGATTAAAATATTCTTTTAAAAACGTCAATAAAAAATTAAAATTTTATAATATTTTAGTAGAAGAAATTAATCAGCGTAAAAACCTTTATTGTTTATAAGAGCCTTAAGAAAATAATTTGTTTAAAATAATGCCATATAAATATGAACCCTTACGTTTCCGTAGTCTCCTAAGCGAGCGGTGAAATCATCATTTATTTGGTTTCTGCTATGTCTCGCCGGATATTTTCTTTCAATTATTTAAGAGAGCGAAGAATATTCTGCATATTTTAGTTTTGAAACATACGCACAATCAGACTGCGTGGAAGTCAAAGTATGCTACCTCTTTTGAAAATAAATTTATTAGGAAACAATTCTTGAAAATTTGGTAAAGATAAGTTTAAAAAGAGTGATGTCAATGATCCTACTGAAACCAGAGTCTATGGTTATTATCAAAATTTTGTAAAACCGAATTAAGAGTGGTTGTACAGCCTTTACCCTAAAAGAAATATGGGGAAATAAAGTTGATCTTTATTTCTTTAAAAAATTCTATTGTATTGTATTCTATTGTATTTTTGTAGACACATTACTTTCTTCTAAGAAGTTTTCCGTAAAATTTGTCATCTAAAATCGAAATTTCTATAAGGTTCCATAATTTTACTTAGGTTTTTATTATTTTATACTGAATGTTCTAGATCTACTGTAACCTGTTATCTTTTTTTCGTGTCAAGAGAAGTAGCTTCTATATAAAATTTGGATAAAATTCGTTAACGTGTAGAAATCATGAGTGTTATTTACCACCCTGTATAAATTAAAGAATCTTAATATAATGCAAAATATTAATTCTAAACTTACAGAACAAGGAATGTGGTTTCCTCATTGGCATGAATTTATAATC
>CM032446.1:78031487-78071231 GCA_019049505.1 Pachyrhynchus sulphureomaculatus
GGATTATACCAGATGATGCTCGTGGGAAACCTGCTTCTGCCAATAAACGGTCAGAACAAGATATAGCAGCAGTTTATGATCACATAAAAAGGTTTCCTAGCTATGAAAGCCACTACTGCCACCACTGCAGCGAACGTCCAAGAAGTATCTTTCCAGTGATCTCAATATCGCAAAAATGCACCGCTTGTATGTAGAAAATGCAACTAATCCTGTCTCTATAACCTTATATTCTAAGTGTTTTCACGATTTAAATTTATCATTTAAGCAGCCTAAAACAGACACATGTCACAAATGTGATTTATATGATATGAAAATAAAATCGGAAATAGATGATGACGAAAAATTAAAAATTACTGAAGAAAGGGATATTCACCAGAATATGGCGGAATACGCGTACAAAACCAAGCGTGAAGAAAAGAACGAAGCCAAAAAAAATTTTAAGAAACATGTTGCTGCATTTGATCTACAGCAATGTTTACCGACACCTTTTCTAAAAACATCCGTCGCTTTTTATAAAAGGCAACTGTGGTCATTCAATTTGACAGTCCACAACCTGGGGAATAATAAAAGTACTTGTTTTATGTGGGATGAAACCATCTCCTCTAGGGGAGCAAATCAAATTGCTTCGTGCCTCTTCAGTCATCTGAAAAATCTGCCCTCAGATGTTGAAGAGGTAACTTTGTACTCAGATACTTGTGGGGGCAGAATAAAAATAATATCGTTGCATTAATGTTTTTGTTCGCCATTAGGGTATTGCCCATTAAAGTAATCAATCATAAATTTCTAGTCAGTGGGCATACTCATATGGAGTGTGATGCAGATCATGCGGTTATTGAAAAAGCTAAAAATCATACTGGCATGAAAATAAATCACCTCCATGATTGGATACAACTAGTGAGAAATAGTAAAACTAAAAATCCTTTTCAAGTGGTTCCAATGAAAATGGAGGACTTTTTTGATTTTGCCTCATTATCCAAGAAAAACGGACCGTTTATGTTAAAAAAACAAAATACAAATGGAGATAAGTTTTTGTGAAACCAATACAGTGGTTACAGTATACCAAAGATTCGCCAAATATTATATTTTACAAGATGTCACTCGAGGAAAATCATGAGTTCAAGGAAATTAACTTTGGTAGGAAGGGAAAAACAATGATTCCACGATCTATTCCTCTGTTTAGCAATGAGCCTTTGAAAATAAGTCAAGAAAAAAAAAAGATCTATTGGATTTATTACCATTGATCGATGCAAATTTTCATGAATTTTTCAAAATCTACGAACGAATGATAGCATACCAGAAGATCCTGATTTACAGACAATCGATCCTGACGATGAATAAAACTGAATATTAAATTTATAATAATAATAGTATCAACATTGCAGCATCCTTTTAACTCCTCTTTCTTCATTTACTTTATATTTTCAAATATTGTTAATTTTTCTTTGTGTATGGCCAATAAATATTTTTGAGCAAAATACATTAAATTAGTCATTAACATTTCATTAACTATCATTTGTGAATACTTCATTGTGTCGAATTAAACTTTGTTATGTTAAAGTCGTAAAAAAAATGTATCTCCTTCTCCAATTAAAAAAAAAAAATGTTAATAAAAGTTATTTTTTCATTTTGTATTATGTCTGCTTCTTATTTTGGTTACTACCCAGTAATTAACAAAATTACCATTGGTGTAAGAGTGAAAAAGTAAGTAGAAAAAATTAAATTCAAAAGACAAAATCATGATAATTTATGGCGAATAACTAGATAAGTGATGGTGTAAAATAGACAATTCTTCAGATTTCTGGTAATTAACTAGATAAGTGCGGGTGCAATTTTAGATAAGTCCTAAAAATTTAAGAAACAATAAAAAAATTAAATAAACATGCATTTCTTAATAAAATATAGAGAATTTGAAGAACAATGGTGTTGAAAAATAATTTATGAAAAAAAAAATCGATTTACACTAAGAACAGAAAACTTCAAAGCGCTGCCCTGAAAACCTGTGATTTTGGACTTATCTAGTTTTTCCCAAATGGTACAGATATATATATATATATATATATATATATATATATATATATATATATATATATATATATATATATATATATATATATATATATATACATATATATATATATATATATATATATATATAATATATATATATATATATATATATATATATATACATATATATATATAAATATATATATATATATATATATAATATATATATATATATAAATATATATATATATATATATGTATATATAAGAAAATTCGTGAAATGAGACTCACCCCTCCGACCTGACTTTTCGGAAATCCAAAAGCAATGATTTATTTTAATACTACATATAGGTGGTAAACCATTTCTAAAATATTTTCAGTTGATGTTGATTATTATAATTTTTATAAACAATACAAGTTTGAGGTCAATTTTGTTTTCAAAAACTCATAACTCAGAAACTGGTTTTTTTTTATGAAAATTCTAGTTGAAAACAAAAATGGCCAGAAACATGAATTTGAAAAAAAATATATTGCATAATGAAAACAATTTTTTTTATGACAAAAAAACATTTTATTATAAACAAATTGGAATTTATTAAGGTTCTTAACCACTTATGGGCAATAAGTTTGATTCCTTAGATGCGCCAATATTTTCTGCAGAAAATGAAAAAAAACCTTTCGGCCTTCATTTGACCTGTAAATGGCGTTAGTTTTTATGAGCAAAGGCGCAGTGCAAAGCGGCGTGACGCATATATAATTCAAGATAATCACATCGTTTAAATTTTTCTAATTTGTTAAAGGATAAGTTTAGATTTTTAATGTTGAAGCGGAGTGGCATTTTTTTGTTGCTGTGACGGTATAGGTGGTATCGTAAAATGCCAAGCATGTATTGCAAGTTTACGTTAAATTGACGGTGCGAAAATTCTCAATGCCGAAGATCGGTATATTTGGGGTTGATTAAGAATATAAAATTTGATTATTGTGCAAAACCGCAATATGAAATTCCTGAAAACTCGTTTTAAGCGAGTACAATCAATTCAAAACACACGTGCCAATTAACGAAAAGACATTGTGTTGTAAAATTTATTTGAAATATTTCTTAGTTATGATGTAACCCAATGATTTACCATTACGACAAGATTTTTCAATTACTATAGATTTTTTTGTTGAAGGTTTCCTAAAAGTGTATTTTCCCATGAAAATTAATCAATTTCTAATTAAGCAATTATTGTGTTTGTTAACCCTTAATATTTATATAAAAATGCGATTAACTTGAATTATATGTGCGCCATTGCCACTTTGCACTGCGCCGCGTCAAGCTCAATGCGGCGCATTCTCTCAGAAAAACTAACGCCATTTGAAGGTCAAATGAGAGCCAAAGTTTTTTTTCATTTTCTGCAGAAAACATTGGCGCATCTACGGCATCAAACCTATTGTCGATAAGTGGTTAAGAACCTTACTAAATTCCAATTTGTTTATAATAAAGTGATTTTTTTGTCATTAAAAAAAATTTTTTCAATGTGCAATTTTTTTTTTTTGAAATTCATTATGTTTTAAGCCATTTTTGTCCCAACGAGAATTTTCATAAAAAAATTAGTTTCTGACTTATGACTTTCTGAAAAAAAATTGACCGCAAACTTGTATTGTTTATAACAGTTATAATAATCAACAAGAAGTGAAAGTAGTTGAGAGCTTGTTCACTACCTATATGTCGTATTAAAATAAATCATTGTTTTCGGATTTTCGAAAAGTCGGTCGGAGGTGTTCCATTTCACGAATTTTCACCATCACGATCATATATATATATATATATATATATATATATATATATATATATATATATATATATATATATATATATATATATATATATATATATATATATATATATATATTGTAGCTTCTTAACTTGCCCGCACGTTGTGGTGTCATTTTGTAGCCTATGAAAAGGTGTTTAATTGCGCCCCACGTAGACTGCGTCTTTTTGTACGGTGTTAACTCGCCCGCTTTTTGCGGCGTCTTTTTGTACCCTGTGAAAATTGTTTTTCCCACGCTTGGGCGCAATTTTCTTGCAACCTCTTTTTAATTTCTGATAATGAATTGAGTGAATCCTGATTTTAAAAGAACTAGAGAAATTAATCACACACTAGCTCAGTTTTCCTTGGTAGAGAGATATGGGTAAGAGATAATTTTTGTACGTCTTTTTGGAATTATTTTTTTATTTTTAAAAATCCTCAGCTGTACGACTTTTGGGCGCCATTCATTTTAAAATAGAAAGGATCTAACTTCAGCTAAAAAAATGAAAAAATACTGAAAGGGTGTACAGTTGTTAAATAAAAAAAAAACAGTTTGGTACAGCCGTCATTATCCTGAAAAGTAAGATAGGTATTCAGTGAGACACTAGCTTTAATCAACAAAAAGAAAATTTATTCATGATTTTAAAATAAAAGTTCTAACCTTTGTGGTTTTAAGGATTACAAAAAAAATTCTAGCCTAACAGGTAGTTATTATTATTAGAGTCTCTAAATCAGACATTTTACTTCTAAAACCTGACTACACCCGAAATCGAAGAATCGTGATTTTCGCTTCACGTTTTGTCAGTTCAAATTGCTGTAAAAACACTTATTTGCGGGAATAGGTCTATTGAGGAATGTTCTGGTAACTTACTGTTTTCATATGGGCTTCTAGGCCTTCGATGGAACACAAAGCCGATTTCACACTTTTGAGAAGAGCCTACTTTGGCTACCCCATGTAGAAAACACTCAGAGCCCACTACGGCTTTACGTAAAAAAAAAAACTCGTGCTTTACTTGGCTCTCGTAAACATTGTCATGAGCCTCTACTGCGGCTCGGTCGAAGTAAACTTGGCTGCGGCTCGGTGATCGTCAGCCTTCACGGCGGCTTGATGGAAATTAGCCTAGATTCCTGTCCTCCGGACCCTTAAATAAACCATGGGCACTCTCTCGGTAATATGGCTACGCCGGAACCAAAACTCCGGATACAAATATTTCACCAATCCCGGCGTACCACAAATTCGATGGATTCGGTCGGCAACCCGCACTGCACACTGTACCACGCGGCTAGAAAATTCCAGAGTAATACACTGCTCGATACAAAAATGGAAAGAAATACATTATTAAGAGAAAAATCAGTAACATTATATGGACTTAAAATCTAGGAAAAAATGAATGTTACATTTACCCCCTTCCAAAAAGAAATAGACTACACTAGTCTATTAAACTAAGGCTACTTATGAAAAGGTACAAAGTGGTACACTATCACTTAATACTAAGGTCAGAACTTAAAACAAAATTACAAACTTCGGACCTTACTACTAGACTTAATTCAATTAAGCACTAATATTAAGTACAATGAAAACCAAATGAAAATCTTTGCATGTACACAAGAATCTTATAACTAGACTTAACTTAATTAAGCACTAAGGTTAAGTACATCAAAAAGTAAATAAAAATCCTTGCATGAACATAAGAAATACCTTTCTAAAGTAACAATCGCGGTCTTCTTATAAAAGAATCAGCTCTGTTATTGTTACCAAAACAAAAAAAAATATAACCTTGTCTAGACTCTTGTCTAAATCAAAAGAAGTGAACTGAAACAAAATATGAACACCCCCCTTAAAATAGTTTAAGGATTGTCAGAAAATTTTCTATTTCAGCAAAAGAAATTTAGAAAAATTCTTAAATAAAGAAAAATAAAAAACTGATTCTAGTGCAAACACTTACACTAAAAAGAAAAAGTCTTGTCAGACCATTTAGCACAAGGCCAAAAAAAAATAATATCTGGATAAATATCCAGACAAACGCTCGGGAAAAATCGCTATCAATGCTCTAGCTCATCGCTAAGAGAACATTCCAAATCTAGTATCACTACTAGTCGCACTCAGAAAATAATCGCACTCTACATCGCAATGTCGACGTCCTGAGACATCCAGACATGCAAAAATCGCCAGGGAAAACGCTCTGGTTAATCGCCAGAAAAACACGTCAGCTCATCGCCAACAAAACACTCTGGTATATCGTCAGAAAAAAAACTCGGCTCCTCGCCAAGAAAACACTCTGGTATATCGCCAGAAAAAAGCCTCGGCTCCTCGCCAAGAAAACACTCTGTAAATAGTCCTCGACTACACAAAGTCTGCGTTCTAAAAGAACAATCTCGCCATTAACATAGTGAGCAGCTATAAAAGCTAACAATATCACTATAGGCCCAGTGAATAGCTATAAAAGCAAAAATTCACCCTAAACACAGTGAATAGCTATAAAAGCTAAAATTCACCAAACTGAATGATCCTGCTTCAAAAGCAATGTTCACTAAGAACAGAATGATTAGTCTGCGCACAACTAACATTCTAGGAAACATTCCCAATATAACTGTATGAGACAGCAAGTCTCGAAATAGGACCTCCCTAAAGTCATAACCCTATATATAGGAGTCCATAAGCAAAACGACTCAAAATCACGCATTTTGAGCACATGCCCTCAGGCAACCAACATACACCGAAATATATACAGAAATATATACAGAAATATATACAGGAGTTCAAATCCCAAACTCTTGGTTATGATAACTCCATACTGAGCTTGGTGAAAGCTCTTAGCAAAAGCTAATCAAATCTTCGGCACATCGCACCAAAGTGACAAATCTGCCTAGAAACATGAGCCAAAAAAAACGCCCTCCGTCATCCTTCAGGGTGGCTACACAGAGATTTAAAACTTAACCAGCATTGCGCTTCTTCAAGTTGCATGAAGAACCCTCGTGTACTGGTCTCGCCCTAGAACAACAACGAAAAACATTCAATCCATCCCACATAACAGGAGACAAACACCTCACCACGATATACTGAAAGGTGGAGACAATAAAATACGGAAATGGTGACCCTGGTGTCCACCAACAAAAGGGAGTAGATTATAGCATCCACTAAACTAAAACGGTGTCTACCACACCACCATAAGTCAAAAAGGAATTTAATCAATAGGGTGTTCCGAAACACACTACTGCCAACAGCCTGTCACCACTAATAGGCTAATTGGAGCTGAGGTCGACTACAGTAGTTAGGCTCTCCTTTGGTTCAAATAGAAATAACCATTGGGTAACAAAACCCCTAAAGGTCCCAAAGGTCAAACGTTCACCCCCCATAGACTACCCTTCCAATCAGTCTGTTCCTCAGGAAGACTAACTTCCTGCCAAACGTCGTAACGGCATCTGTTAGCACCCGGTGCATCACAGCCTGTAAAAACAGATAACTCATGGGATACAACCTAAAAGGTTTACAAGGTTGACTTAACCAAGCTTCTAACGGAAATTTCCAAAAAACGAAAATGAGCTTAAAAAGCTACTTGAAGTAAAAATTTCTCCATTTTTCGGTGGCAACGCAACAAAACTTTTGAAGACGACAAGAGCTTTTCCAGCTTAATCAGAAACAAGAAGAAAACATCATTGACAGCTAAAATATTCGATCATGGTGTTAATCGTCTCCCTAGACAATAGCCTCTAGAAGAAACTGCTACAGGTATCAGGCATAACCGTTTTCTGTCAGCCCAAACTTCTAGATTACCTCTTGGAAATCTAAAAATTCGGTTAGGAATCTTCCTTCACTGCGCTTAGCCTCTCTTGACAAGGTTCTCATCTCGGTATCAGATTTTGATCATTTCTTTGTGAAACGACTGTCTTACTCTGCTCTCATCTCTTGTAAATGATCAGCCTTTAGTTCTCCTGCAGGACTTCAATTTCCTATCAATCTGATAGTATACCGAAAAAAAAACTCAACATACGCCTATGAGTCCATGCAAAAAATTTTTAAAAAAATTAGTGACTCAAAGGTAACGTTTAAACGGCTCTGAAAAGAAAAAAGTATACCCTCAGTTTGTCAATTCAGATCTAAATCAAAATAATCCAAGTCTTAGACTTACTGGATAAACCAAAATCAATTTACTCTTAATTGCACCCAACATATACCACTAAGGTAATAGAAATACACCCCCTCGGTTAACAAACTTTGAAATTGCTCATAAAAATTTTGACTCTACATCACCCTACACGAGCTACATCTTGCGCTTGTCCTAACTCAAGATCACCTTGGATTGCCTCTAATCAAAATTTCGCTTCCAAGTGTCAAGAACTGGATATTATTTGGGGTCATAAGCAAATCAAATCCCGCGACCACCGACATACCAGTCTTATGATATATCCTGAGTGTGACTCTTTCGCAAGCTCGCAACAGCTGAGTCGATGCTAAACATCAACTACAATCAACCTAAGTTTGGATATGATCAGTACCCAAAACCTTAGCATAAAAACTATAAAAGTAAGCTATACTCTGCTCAACTTCTATAACAGTCAAAAAAAACGAGGTCGTCACCTCTACAGAGCAACATCAAAAAAAATAAAGTTAAGCAATTAAGATAATGTAAATATAAATTATTCTTCTTCTGACAAACTTTCATTAGGGTTAGGTTCATTGAATGGTTTTAAGTCTTTTAATATGCCATTGTCCTACTTTAGTCCCATCTAAATTAACCAAACCATAAACTAAATCTGAAATCTTTTCTCTTATCACGCAATGCACATACTTAGGTACTAACTTAGATGTGAATTTATCAGCTGCACGGGAAAGAATTTTATTTTTTCGCCAAACGTGATCACCTATATTAAAGGAAAAATCCCTTTTTCTAAGGTTGTAAGACTTACTGTTCCTTTCATAAGCCTTATGTATCCTACTACGCACGTCGGTGAAAATATCTTTTAAACCCTTTAAATTTTCGGCATACGCACCCCTGTTACCCGGAATTATTTCGCTGTCAACATTGACATCCAAATCCAAATTTTTATAATACGGTCCAGATAGAGGTATATGTCTGCCGTAAACTAAGAAAGACGGTGTGAACCCTGTTACTTCGTGTCTTGCGGTATTTATTGCTTGTTGGATTTTGGAAATATTGCCATCCCAAGTGTCATGTGAATCAACGTAACTTCTTAAAGCGGTCCCGATTGTTCGGTTATTACGTTCGACAAAATTACATTGTGGAGAGTACACGGGATTAAAACGGATATTAAAACTATAAGTTTCACTTAGGCTCTAAAAACTCTTAGAGGTAAACTGAGTACCGTTATCGCATATTAAGAGCGATGGAACACCGTGGATTAGAAAGACATTATTTTCCAAAATTCTCTCTATATGTCCAGCTTTAGAGCTTTTCAAAGGAAATAGCATGGTATACTTTGTAAACCAGCAAGAAACCACGAGAAGCCATTTATTTCCCTTTTTTGAACGTGGGAATGGGCCTACTAGATCAACTGCTATGACTTGAAAAGGGTAATTAACCGTTTTCTCTTTTCCCATCAGTCCCATAGGTAGTGCATTTGGAGATTTCTGCGCTCCACATACTTCACAAGTCCTCACAAACTTTAAGATATCAAAACGCATTTTTGGCCAATAATACTGTTCCTGAACCCTGTAAAGAGTTTTATAAAAACCAAAATGACCAGAAGTAGGAGGAGTGTGACACATGTCTATAATTTCCCCTCTCTGCGGTTTAGGAACTAGTATTTTCCACTCGGGTACATTAACTTTTAAAGGCAACTGGTTTGGGATAAATTTGTACACGAAATCATTTTCCACTTTCCACTGCGGAAAATTTTGAGGAAGTTCTTTAATTTGCTGCCGCAAATTATCGTACCATGGATCAATGCGATCTACATCAACTGTATCAATTCTTACGCCAATCTGTGCATTAAGACTGTTTTCGTCCGCTGTATGATCTGGGATTCTTGACAAAGCGTCAGGAATAACATTGTGGACTCCTTTTCTATGAATTAAATTAAATGTATGTTGTCTCAGCCTAATCGCCCAACGCGCTAGTTTGCCACTAGGGTTTTTAATAGAATTAAGCCACAATAAACTATAATGATCTGTTATGACCGTGAAAGGAACACCTTCTATGTAAGGTCGAAACTTTTCGATGTTAAAGAGTACTGCTAAACATTCTTTTTCAACAACCGAATAGTTACGTTCAGCCCTTGATAAAGTTCTACTGGCATACGCTATCACTCTTTCCTCACCATTGATTTTCTGTGTTTAAGGGGCGTCCTAAGACGCCCCCTAAACCGGTATTAGAAGCATCACTAGAAATATAAAACTGTTGGGAAAAATCTGGTTGGGATAAAATTGGAGCTGAAACCAATAGCTCTTTAATCTTGATAAAAGATTCTTCTGCTGCTTTTGCCCAGTCTATCGATTGTCCTTTTTTTCGTCCTTTCAAAAGATCATTAATAGGTGACAACAAGGTAGAAAAATTCTCAATAAAACGCCTATACCATGAACACATTCCTACGAAACGCTTAACTTCCGTAGTATTAGTAGGTCTCGCATAATTAACCATGCTTGCTACTTTATGCGGATCGGTACGCAAGGAATTTGAGCCTACTATATAGCCTAAAAAACTTTAGAGAAGTTTTGAAAAAATCACATTTGCTCAAATTTATCGTCAGTCCGGCCTCTTTCAATTTATTTTTTACTTCTTTAAGTAAGCGAATATGCGATTCGAAGTCTTCCGATGTTACTAAAATATCATCGAGATAGGTAAAAATATGTGGCTCATATTTCGGACCAAATATAGCGTCCACTAAACGTTGCTGAGTTTGAGCAGCGTTCTTTAGACCAAACGGCATAGTGACGAACTGAAATAGACCTCGGCCTACTACTGCAAAAGCGGTCTTTTCCTTAGAGGATTTGTCCAAAGGAATTTGCCAGAAATGCCTTTCTAAGATCTATCGAGGATACATACTTAGCATTCCTGAGTGATGTCAAAATTCTATCGATGTTCGGTAATGGATAGTTATCAAATTTGCTGACCTCGTTGAGCTTTCTTCCGTCAAAGCATAGACGATACTGTCCATCGGCCTTTTTCACCAATAAGATTGGAGAACACCAGGGACTGTTTGATTCTTCAATCACTCCGAGTTTCAACATTTCGTCTAACTCTTTATTTAATACTTTTTGACATGTACGGAGACATGGCGAAGGGCCTTGTCTTTACAGGACTGGCATCAGCTGTATCTATAGACATGGTGATTTTATTCGTTCGGCCTAACCTATCTTTACTACTTATTTCATTGAAAGAGCTTATTACGTTTTCTGCCTTTAAGCGTTCCGTCCGCGAGAGATCATCTAGGGTACATAGACGCGAGAAAAGGTTTTCTAATGAACTTTCTGAATAACAATCTTTAAAACTTGTATGAGAATTGACTTCTAGGGACTGTGGATACCACGAATTTTCTTTAAAATTTACTAAAATTCCGAATTTTTGTGCAAAATCACATCCTAAAACCAAAGTATGTGATAGAGAAGGTACTACTAGAGCAGAGATTACTAAACAATGACCATTGCAGACTAGCGGCAACTCAACCGTACCTAAAACTTTTAGACGGCTGCCATCTGCAGTGGTAACACTTCTATTTTTGACATGGCATATTTTTATACTTAAACGACTTAAAATTTTAATACCATTCTGACCTACTGAGGTATTTGCACGAGAGTCAAATAAAGCCGAGAAATGGACACTTAATAGATTTATCTTTATATGCGGTCTATTATCTAAATATTTATGCACGAATAAAGGAGATATGTGACCATTTGGAGAAGCAGGAGCTTTAACTTGAGAAGGAGGATTTTTATTAGACTTAAAAAAAATCAGAAACTTTTGTAACTATTTAGTCCAATCTGATCTATTGGATTATTTCTTTACTTAAGATCCTCGTTGGAATCTTTCTTTTATCCGCGACCGGACGTTCTGAGAAAATACGACGGATTTTCATTTCATAGTCTAACTCATATTCTAGTAGGTGATTGACTTTAAAATTGAAGGCTTCCATGTTAAATGAATACAATTTAAAAGAATTGTTTAAAAAGTCGTGAAAATATTTCTCCTGTGCTCCCAATAGTCAAAATAAAAAATATGTAAAGGCACTTAAAATATGTAAACTTCTTTACCAAACATTAAAAAAAATCTTCAACAATTTCAAAAAAAAATTTCTAAGTATTGCCTTGTATTAAAATTCTTTTACCAAATATGTTAAGAATTTTCAACAAAAAAATCTCCAAATACCGTTTCGTATCAGCAAAGTATTTTTAATATTCATGCAAAACATCGGTGAGAAAAAAAGTACAGTTTTTTCTTCGGTTTACCGCAAAATAAATCTAACACTGCAAAAATTAAAGTAAACCAGCACATCTGCTAATCTGAACTATAAAAGTAGCTTTTAAGAAAAAAGTAGGAATCACTTATCTTAGAGTCGATTAACAAAATTCAAATATCTATACCACCATCAGATAAATTGAAATAAATAATTCTACAAATTTCCTGCTTTTGTCTTATTGCTATTGTGTAGTTTCGTTTAATAAATATTATGAAATAAAAATATCTGAAAAGTTAGAGCTTTTACTTTGTTCGAAAGCTAGTACACTGAACCCTTTTTTAAAAAAATAAAATTCCAAAAGCCCCGCGTTGACAGCGCTATTTTGTAGCTTCTTAACTTGCCCGCACGTTGTGGTGTCATTTTGTAGCCTATGAAAAGGTGTTTAATTGCGCCCCACGTAGACTGCGTCTTTTTGTACGGTGTTAACTCGCCCGCTTTTTGCGGCGTCTTTTTGTACCCTGTGAAAATTGTTTTTCCCACGCTTGGGCGCAATTTTCTTGCAACCTCTTTTTAATTTCTGATAATGAATTGAGTGAATCCTGATTTTAAAAGAACTAGAGAAATTAATCACACACTAGCTCAGTTTTCCTTGGTAGAGAGATATGGGTAAGAGATAATTTTTGTACGTCTTTTTGGAATTATTTTTTTATTTTTAAAAATCCTCAGCTGTACGACTTTTGGGCACCATTCATTTTAAAATAGAAAGGATCTAACTTCAGCTAAAAAAATGAAAAAATACTGAAAGGGTGTACAGTTGTTAAATAAAAAAACAGTTTGGTACAGCCGTCATTATCCTGAAAAGTAAGATAGGTATTCAGTGAGACACTAGCTTTAATCAACAAAAAGAAAATTTATTCATGATTTTAAAATAAAAGCCTAACCAGGATTACAAAAAAAATTCTAGCCTAACAGGTAGTTATTATTATTAGAGTCTCTAAATCAGACATTTTACTTCTAAAACCTGACTACACCCGAAATCGAAGAATCGTGATTTTCACTTCACGTTTTGTCAGTTCAAATTGCTGTAAAAACACTTATTTGCGGGAATAGGTCTATTGAGGAATGTTCTGGTAACTTACTGTTTTCATATGGGCTTCTAGGCCTTCGATGGAACACAAAGCCGATTTCACACTTTTGAGAAGAGCCTACTTTGGCTACCCCATGTAGAAAACACTCAGAGCCCACTACGGCTTTACGTAAAAAAAAAAACTCGTGCTTTACTTGGCTCTCGTAAACATTGTCATGAGCCTCTACTGCGGCTCGGTCGAAGTAAAGCCTTGGCTGCGGCTCGGTGATCGTCAGCCTTCACGGCGGCTTGATGGAAATTAGCCTAGATTCCTGTCCTCCGGACCCTTAAATAAACCGTGGGCACTCTCTCGGTAATATGGCTACGCCGGAACCAAAACTCCGGATACAAATATTTCACCAATCCCGGCGTACCACAAATTCGATGGATTCGGTCGGCAACCCGCACTGCACACTGTACCACGCGGCTAGAAAATTCCAGAGTAATACACTGCTCGATACAAAAATGGAAAGAAATACATTATTAAGAGAAAAATCAGTAACATTATATGGACTTAAAATCTAGGAAAAAATGAATGTTACAATATATATATATATATATATATATATATATATATATATATATATATATATATATATATATATATATATATATATATATATATATATATATATATATATATATATATATACATATATATAATATATATATTAATTATAATATATAATATACTTTAAGTAATATAATGTAATACTTCCGCACAATTTTCTTTGTTTTATTTTTAAAAAATCGCGAAAAAAATCGCTGTCACCTCCTTTTTATCCCGAAAAGTACAGATTCAAAACGTTTTGGAAAGAACCTGGAAAATTCTCCACGGGGTGTAGATTGAACGAAAATTATCACCAGTGTATTATCTTTAATAATTTATACTGGTATATAAAAAAACAAAAATTTCAAGGTCACCAGTTTTCAGTAAAGATTGGAAACAAACTTTGTTGAAAACTCATTTAGGGTGTGTTTTGTGAAGTCACTGATCATTTTATACCTCCGTAACAAAATTTTGTATTTTAAAAGCAATCAACGTACGGAACACACTAATTGCGCAACTTCAACTTGCACTTGACCGTTATTGAATCTATAACAGAATGCTGAAAAATAAAGCTATACATAGGTTTACGTAGAAATACATGTACGATTTGAATAATATACTTGGTACATTGCAGAGTGACCTAAAAATGACTATAATACTAGGGAAAGAACTGAAAGAGGACATATATATTATTCGGGAAGATCACAACACCAATATGGAGTTAACAACGTTGAACATTTTTACGGTGAACTGGCACAAGTGGTGAAATTCGTGAAGAAGGGCGAGATAACTATAATTATGGGTGATTTTAACTTTAAGGTGAGTTTACGAATGGACGGTTAAGTTGAACAATATGGCTTGGGTCTGAGTAATGATCGAGGCGACAGACTTGTCCAATTTTGAAGAATGATCTTTTAATTTAGCAATACGTTTTTCAATCTCCCACTCAGGCGGTTGTACACTTGGAAATCACCTGGCGATAGGAACAGGAACCAGATAGGTTTTATTCTCATTAAACAAAACATGAAGAAACTTGTAAAATCTATAAAAACCTATCCTGGAGCAGACTCAAGTTCGGACCACAATCCGGTACTCATGGAGTTTAGAATGCACAGGTTTAAAAGGATTAACAAAAAATAAACCCTTTAGATACAAATTAAACTGGAGACCCCTGAAATTTAAGAGCAAAAAAGAATGGAAAACGAAAGTGCCAAGTCTCAATGGGTTAAGATGAAGAATGAATTAATGGCAGTACAGGAGGAAGAAATGGATCGAGTAGAGAATAGAAAAAAAAAACAGGAATGGACGACAGAAGAAATATTTAAATATGATGGAAGAAAAACAATTACAGAAAAGAAAAGATGTCGCAAAAGTATAACGAATTAAACAGAATAATACGTCGAAAATACAGAGAAGCTCAGGAACTCTGTTTTTAAGCGGGAAATGCCGAGAAATAGAGGAACTGCAAGAGAAGCATGGTACATTTAACTTACATTAGAAGGTGAAGGAATTGCAAGGAAAAAAAAAGAAACAATTCTGAGAAATGAAGCTATGGAATTATATTGAATATTAAGAATAAAATAAAGACATGGGAGCAATACAACTTTTCGACGGATATGGATCAGAAAACTTACAGCTAAACAGAGATAATGAGATAGGGCCAGGAATAAACAAAAAGAGAAGCTTACTCATGCTATACAACTACAGAAGGGATGGAAAAGTAGTTGGTCCAGATGAGATAAAGGAAGAAATCGTCAAAATATTTTCGGATGAAGGTCCATTTATTAATCGACTGGTAATCTTATTTAACAAGATCTATGAAACGAGACAAATCCCTCTTGACTGGCTAAAGTCGACTGTCGTCCCAATTCCTAAAAAGTCAAATTCAATGAAATGTAATGATTATCGCTTGATACGTTTAATGTCTCACGTTTTCAAAAATATTCCTGAGAATCATCCGTACCAGAATATATAGAAAATGTGAAGCAGAAATAGATAACACACAATTCGGATTCCGAAAAGGCATTGTTGTAAATATATGAATGTAGATGTAGATGCATGTTTTATAGATTACATATAAAGCTTTCGACTGTGTGATACAGAAAAAATTAATAAAAATTCTAGAAACAACAAAATATAGACAAAAGAGATCTAAATATTTTTTAAAAATCTGTTAAAATTGGGCTGGAAAGGTCCGAAAGAATAAAAAATAACTCAAGGTGTAAAACAGGGATGCATTCTCGCACCACTTTTCTTTCATTCTTTAATCTGATGCTGTGCTTAATGTTTATGAATCAACTGAAGAAATAACAGTTAATGGAAGTACACTGAACAATAGACGGTATGCTGATCATACTGTTCTATTGGCAAATAATATCGAAGATCTCCAGCAACTGATCGATCGAGTCGTAACAGCTAGTGAAAGATTTGGATTAACAACGAACATAAGAAAAACCAAGTGGATGGTAATAATAAAGAAATATCTACCCACCAGAATACCTCAAAATGAGAAAAGACACCGTAGAACAGGTCTCCACATTTAAATATTTGGGAACCAATATAAATTACAAGTGGAACCGAAGAAATATATTCCCGAATTGAACAGGCCCGAGTCGTATACGAATATAAATAAATTTTTCTATTGCTCAAATCTCAGTCTCGAACTCCGAATAATAATGGTGAGGAGCGTATGAATTCTTCGTGCTATTGTATGGATGTGACTGCTGGACACTTGATCCTGGCTCAGAAAAACGACTGGAATCTTTTGAAATGTACATTTATATGGTAGGCGCATCTTCTGGGTACAAAAAATAAAAAACACAAAAGTAGTGGAAAGAATGAACAAAACGAAGGAATGACTAACAACCATAAAAATAAGAAAAACTCAATATTTTGGACATATAATGAGGGGGCCAAAGTACAAATTGCTACGTCTAATTTTGAAGGTAATGGAAAGTTGAGAAAATTCAACAGAGAGCTAAGAGCTACGAAATATCAGTACGTATTCTCTAATTATATATTATTTATGTGTAATTTAAACAAATATTATTGTACTAATTAGTATATATCACCCACTACACCAAATACTTTATTCTTGCACACGCGACGCGCGTTTCGCTAACATGTTAGCTTCATCAGGAGCTATGATTAACTAAAATCTAAACTATAAATCTACCCCTAACTTATACTCAGCCTAATCCTTGAATTACTCAGGGCGAGGCCATCAGTTCTGGTCAAGTAACCAGTAGAGGGGACCATAAGGAATAGGCCCCTCTGTATTTATTTAAACTACTTTTACATTTTATAATTTCCATTACTTTTCGTATGCGTTTAAACAATCAACATTTTTAATTAATCTTAAATTATCTAATGTTACAGTATGATCTACTTCAAGGGCATGTTCGGCCAGTGCTACACTTATCTGTTCTACTGTATTTTAAAATGTGCTAAATGTTTCTTTAAAACGTGTTTTAATTGACCTTTTAGTTTGCTCAACATACTTTTTGTCGCAATTATTACATCTAATTTCATAAATTCCACTTTTCCTCACAATTAGGAATCTTATCTTTGGGATTTTCCTAAGATTTTTTCAGATTTTCTGATGACTTATAGACATTTATTGGCTATTAGGTAGCTAATTTTTTATTTTAAAGCTAATCACGGTACGGAACAGAAGTCCAACCTGCACTTGACGGTTTTATTTACTTTAGGCACCATCACATCAAGCGATTTAAATTTAGTGATTTGTATTTCCCTAAGAAAGAAAGTCATGGGGTTATAAACTTTAAATGCAATAGTATAACATAAGTACTAGATTAAACACAAAGTAAATGTTTAACTGAGGATGTTATTAACCTAAAGCTAGATCATATCCTAATCCTCAGAGTAATAGCTTATGTGTTATTTTTAAGATGGCCCTGTACTATTTTGCTGCCTAATTTACACAGAAGTAAGGACCAGTAAATTCAATTCAGATTTTCTTTCTACGATCCTGTATATGGGAAGCAAGAAAGGTTGCAGTAGTTGGTGCAAATTTATGCAAAATTCTGGTAAATCAGTTGAAATTTCCTTATTATGTAGATTTTCCGAAAGTAAAAAAAAATTACTATGACAATATTTTTTTTTCTTTCCTTAACAATTCAGTTTTCTTTCCTAATTTAATTCATGCTTCAATATTGCTCTCAAAGATAATTGAAGTTCCTGTTTGTTTATTGTCTATAGTTGTCTACTACTCCATGCTATGAGTTTTTAGTGTTTCCAACTGTTTACTCTAACTGGTGCTTCAGCAAATTTCAAATTATATTTTAAACCTTAGTTATTTTTAATTACAAAAGTCGCACGAATATAATAAAAAAAAATTTACCATAATCAGTGCTCTAAATACTACTAAATTTATTATTTGAAGAGATTTTCATTGTATACTTTGATATAAAAACTAACATTTACTAAATCGTTCAAATTTGAAATGTTTTTAATAATAAGAAAAACGAGTGAAATCTAATATATAAAATCTAACATACATATACACGGACACTCATATCTATTTGGGAATTCTCGCGTTTTCACTTTTTAATGTTCCGTACGGAACACTTATGGGATCACTTCGGTGTCTGTCTGTCTGTCTGTCACACCCGATTTCCTCCGAAACTATTTGACATTATAGAGTTAAAATTTAGCAGAA
Source organism: Pachyrhynchus sulphureomaculatus (assembly GCA_019049505.1). Lineage (NCBI taxonomy): Eukaryota > Metazoa > Arthropoda > Insecta > Coleoptera > Curculionidae > Pachyrhynchus > Pachyrhynchus sulphureomaculatus. The sequence goes on from CM032446.1 coordinate 78,050,003, forward strand.
ATATAGGAACTGATGGCCCAATCAAATCCGCGTAGTTTTGAAAGTTAAATTTTGACGATTTAAGAGGTTAGTTTTCGGAGGTTAAATTAGAAGTAAAAAAAATACCAGGTCATCGAGCGGAATGTCAAATGAAAGCTGGTGAAAACACGAGTTCAAAAATATATGTGATGTATTACTTTTTTTGCGTACACCTGTCTTTGTATTATTTTAAAAAAATGTCCAAAAGTCAGTGTCCCCCAGTCCTGTCTCGAAAAAGACCTAATCAAAAAATTTTGGAATAATCTTCATCAAGTGCAGATTAAACGAAATTATCAGGAGTGCATTAGGTTGATAATTTAATCTGGTATAAAAATAAATGATAAGATGATGGAGGTTTAAATATTTGTTTAACACTTTTAATATTTAGATCCTAGATTGAGTTAGATTGATTTATTAGCTATTAAGTAGCTAAGTTGCTATAACTATTATATATTATTGACTAAGAAACAACATAAAAATACATATTGGATCTTAAGATATATACATGCCAGGGACCTATTTAACCTAGCCTAGGTAAGGATCTTATTTTTATTTTAAAATCAATTACAGTACGAAACACTAATTGCGCTAAGTCCGATTTGCACTTGGGCCGTTTTTTTTTTTAATTATAGAGCAATCTGGGTAATTTACGAATCATGTAATTTTTAGTCTGGTAATATTTTCAGTACTATAATTAAAATAAATAAAAGTAAAGCTTGCGCAGTGCTGGAAATTCCTTTATAAAACTGCAGCATATTTAAGATTTATGACAAATCTCGTAATAGAGCTATTAAAATTTAGTACGCCCTAAAATAACTGATAACTTAGCACAAAATAGGATCATATATCTATGTGGATTTAAAAATGCAACAGGATATATACTTTAATGATAATTATCATTATTTTACTGTAAATATTAAAGTAAACATCTTTTTAATTTAGGACAACAAATTTCAACTGAATTTTAGGAATTTTTTAAAAAGAGTTTTATTAAACAAATATTAAATTATTTTTACATTATGAATGACCACATTTAAATATAATGGACCTAATACATATTTTTCCTAGAAAGCTGAAAAAACTTTTAGTTTGTATGAATACAACCGAGGTAACAATCGGCACTATTTAATAGATAGGCATTACTAAACATTTACTGTTGTTTAAAAACCGATTCTAAACGACTTTCAAAAATGAGATAATTATGCTCTTTAACACTACAACAATAGGCAAATTGAATTAACCTTGATAGTAGCTTAGGCTAACATGAATTACATTGCTTATCCAGCATTGTCAATACAATGTTAAGTTAATATTTGGATAGTACAGGCCGAATTACTAAAAAGTTGGTTTGAATAAATTGATAACTAAACCCATCCAAAATATGCTAAAAGGCAAACATCGGGTAGTTTAAAAACATAATGCAAATTTATGTAATTTTCAACCTCTAAAAACTATTAGCCTTTTTAAAAAAACTTTATTATAGCAAACTTAATGTAAACAGTGAATACTTTTATATTATTAGAAATAATGCTATAAATACAAATCCGTAAAATATTTCTGTTGTACATTTCAGTTAAAAAGCAAGAACTTCCTAATCTATACCGATGTTTTGGCAGTGACCAAGAAAGTTAAATTTTTAAATACTCTAAAATTTTAATTCTCTTCCTCAACCTTATTACCCGGTGGCAAGCCTTACCAGCGTGACAAGTTTTTTTCGAAATTCTAAATAAAAAAGTAAGATTTATCCCTGGGTGGACAGTTTGCACGATCTGGTTGTCTCACGTAATCAATTAAAAACTTGTAGCTTGTACAAGAAGGTGAATAGCAGACAATGTTGATAATAGTACTTGAAATTGGCTAAGATAACAGTGAACTTTGACAATTCGAATATTAAAAAATTTTTATAATGAAATAACCGGTCAAGTGGCAAGTTGAACTTGCACAATTAGTGTTCCGTACGTTGATTGAATTTTAAAATAAAAATTTTGTTAGGGTGGTATAAAATGATCAGTGACTTCACAAAACACACACCCAAAATGAGTTTTCACAACAAAGTTTGTTTTCCAATCTTTACTGAAAACTGGTGACCTTGAATTTTTAATTTTTTTCTATATCAGATAAATTATTAAAGGTAAGAGATAATTTTCGTTCATCTATACCCCGTGGAAGAATAATCCAGGATTTTTTCAAAATTTTTTGATCAGTACTTTTCGAGATAAGGTAGGGGACAGCGATTTTTCACGATTTTTTTTAAAAGTAATACGAAAGAAAAATGTGCGCAAGTATTACATTATATGTATATTTTTTACTCGTGTTTTCACAAGCTTTTCATTTGACACCACACTCGATGACCCTAGTAAAAAAAAAATTTTTTTTTTCACTTTCCGATTTCACCCCTCAAACGAATCCCTTAAGTCCAAAATTTATGTAACGGTGATATAAAATGATCAGTGTCTTTCACAAAACACCACCCCAAATAAGTTTCAACAAAGTTTATTTCCAATCTTTACTGAAAATTAATGACCTTGAAATTTCTGTTTTTTATATACCAGAATAAACTATTACAGGTAATGCACTCGTGATAATTTTCGTTCAATCCACACCCGTGGAGAATTTTTCGCGAGTATTTTTAAAAAATAATACAAAGAAAAGTGCGCGCAAGTATTACATTATATATATATTTTTTACTCGTGTTTTTCACACTAAGCTTTCACTTTGACACCACACTCGCTTACCTAGTAAAAAATTTTTTTCACTTCCGATTTCACCCCCCCCAAAAACTAACCCCTTAAGTCAAAATTTAACTTTCAACTAAACTACATGGCTATTGATGAGGCCCATCAATTCCTATATTACTACCAAATTTCAACTTTCTATGACAAATAGTTTCGGAGAAAATCGGGTGTGACAGACAGACGGACAGTCGGACAGACACCGAAGTGATCTTATAAGGGTTCCGAGTACGGAGCACTAAAAAGATGTGAAGATATGGTGGTCGTAAGGAAATTTTAGTTAGTGTTGAAATTTTTTGCTAATTAGTCATTTTGTCTTCTACTATTATTTCCTTATAACAGAACAAAACGACCAATTTCTACATTTAATCAAAGACGTTCTGTTATTCGAGCGAAACATCCTCTATATGTTAGGTATAATTATAAAGCTTTGCCTTTCAAAAAATGTAGAGTATGCAATTATGGTTTAGTGATTAGAAGATTCTATTAAAGCTCCGTGTTAACCGACAGTAGCTCTAAGATTGACTAAAATAGTATGCTAATAAAAAGAACGTCTATTTTGTGTAGGCGCTATAGCCTAGTTAACTTTATCTTCTGTTTCATATTCAAAATTCAGTTGTACCTCAAGAATGTTACAATTTTGATCACATTCTACTACTACATACTAATAAAAACTCTATCAAAATCCGTGGAAAATTTTTTGTTGTGTCTACTAATTAACAAATAAAACTTCATTTGACACAAATTTTTTCCAACCAACCCATATCTTTCTTTTTCCTTACATTACGATTCATCGAACAAAGAGAAAAAGGGGGGGTAGTTGCTGGACAAAGAGTATTTTTCATTATAAAACTTAAGGCAGTGCATGAAGATACTACATTAGTAATTTCACCCCTAAGACCAAAACAGAAAACAAAAAAGTAGTATTTACGAGAGTTTTGCCTTTCAAGAACGAAGAACCTTCATATCACGAAATATTTTTAGCTAAACGGAGATCAATATAATAACCAAAAGCTTAGGGAAAAGTATACAAACTTAACAGATATTTTTTTTTTTTGTATGAATTCATAGTGAAATAGAAGATATTTTGTCCAAATTAGTTTTTAGATATAGAAATATTAGAATAATAATAGACATTCGCATAGAAAAACACTACTTTCTGAGTTAAAGACGTTCCTAGGGTGCGTAAAATACCTTCCTTATTTTCAAAGGGAATGCAGTAAGCTATTTTGGCTTGATTTACTTCGACTTTTGGTGAAAATAGGTATGGCTGGAGATAAGTAGTTACCAGTCTAGTTTGTCAGGATACTTCATCGAGGATACTAGCCACGCTGAGTGTCACAATATTTTGAAGTTGTAAGCAATGAACAAGGGTTAACGTAAACTTTAACATTTATCTAGAGGCAGAAGATTTTCTCTCTCCTTATCAAGAAAGATTGGAATTAACTGGCATTGGATATAGCGCACATTTAACACAAGGCCAGATTCACTTAAGCATTAGCTGTCAGCTAACCAAATTCACGTTGTATTATCATTTAGATATCTACTAAAGAGGAGAAAAATTGTTTATATAGATATGCAATATGAATACTCATTATATTTCTACCATAGTCACTAATATTAGTAGTCTTTGACAACGGAGTTCGAGGCAGAATTGAAAACACATTTTTAAAAAAATCTAAAAATATTCCCGGGACGAGATTCTGTATAATAAAGGAATAGGTGAAGAACAATCTTTCTTGGTACTCATATAATAGCCCTAATAAAATAATACAGCCCATTATAATAGTATATGTCAATACAGCCTGTCTTTGATTGGAGCTGAAATGATAATAATACTATAAAAATAATGTAATTACCATGGTGGATTAGTATTCGTTTTCTATTATGAGTATTATTTATGTTTTTTTTTTTTTCTCACATTTGATCAATGTGGCTCCATGTTTTGACTGACCCGGCCTAAGCCAAGTCGGCACAAACACTATTACCATTGTGTATTAAGGAGTGTTACATGTTTTCAAATCACTGACTTCTAAATTCTTTTGTGTATGTTTGTGTTGAGAGACTACTTGTACTAAGTTGTGGTGTGAATATTGTTGAGTAAAGGCCTGTGGCTAATATGACGAGGGGGACAATGTCACCGTAGCCTATTTATTTCTGTTGCCAAGGTATGTGGAGGATTTACTTTCTGTGTATTTCGTTTGGATGTTTGTGTCGTTGGCAAACCGCTGTGTCAATCAGATAGGTGACTTTTCCTTTTTTGTATTGAAAAGTAATATTGGGGTCTATTGCGGGGAATGTTTAATCCTTATGGATATCTGGATGTCCCAGTAGAGAGCTTGTAATCTTTATTTTCAGTATAGATGTGTGAATTTGTAGTAGAGATATGTGTTTTCTATGAGTTTGTATAGTTGTGGCTAGTACTTGGTGAACTACTTTTGCCCGCTAAGTCATGTGTGGCTGTGTATTCTGTTCCAACTAATATTTTACATCTGCGTGTTATGTTGTTTGATAGTTTCTTTATGCTGGTGCATTTCTGCATCTATCTTCTGTAACAGTTGGGTCCTTGATGATATGCTTTTGGTAGTTTCTGGTTAAAATATTGGGGGTTTTATGCTGGATGGTAAGTAAGGGGGGGGGGGGGAATGCCTTCTGTTTCAGAGAATAGTCTGCTGCCCATCCTCGTAACCAGGTGTATGATTGTTTTTATTTACGTTGGTACTTGTTCTATGTGGTAGTTGTGTTTTCTATGGAGTGTTTTCTCTGACCTTGTTTTCATCTTTTCCTATTGTAATTGGGTGTGACTGTGTGTATCTGCTGGATAATCTGCCCGGGATAAGTCGAGAAGTGTGTAGTTTTTGTCTGCTTTTCACTGTTGCTGTGTGGAGGCTGGTTGGCTGGTTTGCTTGGTGTGAAAGAATTCCTAAGTGGCTTGTATTTGTTTTGTGTGTAAGTGATCTTATATCTATTGATTTCTTTTCCTTCTGTCTTCTTTTCCTCTCGATATGTAAGTTTTTCTTGGCATGCATTGGGGTGTAATTTTTCTGTACTTGCGTGAATTGAGAACGTATGAGGATCTGAATGTTTTCTATGTTTGTGTGTGACATTTGATGACGCCAAATGAATATGTGAGTATTATTATCAATACATCTTGATAATGGTTATTAGAAAAAATATCTAACATGGCTCCAAAACGGTATAAAATGGGAAGCAGTGTGGTCAATTAAAAATAATGTCATATTTCACAATAAGAGTATCTGTGACATTTATTATTACCCTTATAAATTATTGAAAATCATTTTATTCAGCACATTGTTGCTTCTTCGTCTAGTTGTTCTACACCAAACATGTGTTATAATAGTGATTTAAAAGAAAATTGTGGACATAAAGTCACGTATCATCTTCATCAAGATAACTTTATGCTCTTTCTAGGAGAAGTTAAGATACGCATACTCTTATAAAGCTCGGCATAGAAGAATATCGTTAATATTTAAATGAAGGGATTTTAAATCATTTAGATATCTGTAGAAAAAATTCACAACCAACTAAGCATTGCTTTATATTTTCATGCAAGATTCAGGATCTAATTAAAATCGATACCCGTAGACCCTACACAAAACAAATTAAAAAAGTCTGTGGCAAAACTCTCAGGATGTTATATAAATTAAGCGCTATCAGTGTGCTTGCTATTACGAAAATTTCATTTCAGGGATTAGTACACGAATGTATATATATATATATATATATATATATATATATATATATATATATATATATATATATATATTGCAATTATGAAGATGAAGACTTTTGATGATTAAACCACCCCACAAGGCACGCCAATTTTCCCACTTAAAATGTATGGGATTCTCCCCCATTTTTCAAAAAAATTATACCATGCCGCAAATAGGTTGCTAAAAAATTTTCTCGTTGTTGATATTTCTTCTTTTTGATGCTGGCCCTAATAATATAAGTTCGTATGGGGCATCCAAAAAAAATCGCCTCCCGTCTCGCTTTAAATTCATCGACCAAAATTTTGAAAAAAAAAAAATTTAATAACGGGCGCATGAGGTCCCATGTAAACATTATAAGAACAATAATTAATTAAATTAATAAAAAAGAATGATTAATAATAATTAATAAAAATTAAATACTGTAACAAACGTCTCGATAACTGGAGGCAAAGTAAATTGAGTTTTAGAGTTTCAAAACACCCGGACAAGTTGCAAAGTTTGAACTTGCGCAATTAGTGTTCCGTACGTTGTTTGCTTTCTTAAATAAACAAAATTTTGTTACGGAGGTATAAAAATTGATCAGTGGACTTCAACAAAACACTCCCCCAAAATGAGTTTTCAACTAAGTTTGTTTCCAATACTTTACTGAAAATTGAGGATCTTGAAATTTTTGTTTTTTATCTACCAGAATAAATTATTATAAATGTAATGGCGCTCGTGGTAAGTTTCCGTTCAGTCCTTAACTCCGCGTGGATAAATGATTCTAGAAGTTTTTCAAAATTTTTGGATCAGTACTTTTCGAGATTAGTGGAGAAAGGATGAGACCAGCAATTTTATCGCGGATTTTTTCAAAAATAATTTCAAAGAAAAGAATATAGTGTGGGCATGTATTTTTAGTCACTTATCTTATATAATGTTGAACCCGTGGGGTGGTTGTTTACCTAAGCTGTTCCATTTTGGATCTATCCCACTGCGTTATGTTGACCTTTATCTAAATAACTTTTTTCATCTTCCGATACATCAACCCCCCAAGACTAACCCCTTAAGAGTTATTGGTTATTTAACTTTCAACAAAAATACACGCGTGCTTCTGATAGGATTGGGCCATCAATTTTTTGAAGTAACATAATTTCAACTTTCTTCGTCAAATTAGTTTCGGAGGGGAAGAATCGGAGGTCGTGTGAATCGGTGACAGACGGACGTGAGAGACAGACATCGCGAGAAGGGATTTTTTAATAAGTGTGGTCCGTATGGAAACACTAAAATAGCTGGTTGGGAAAATAACATATAATTCTACACAGCCAAAAAGAAAATAGGTTTTTTTTTTGATCTTTCATATAAATCAATTCCTTTGGCGGTCAAATTGAATACGTAGATAATCAAGTTTTTTTAGTAGTAATTTTTCTATTCGTTGCTAATCTAATGTTATAGTTTAGTACCTAAAATTAATTATTGTCGATCACTTGAGGAGATTTTGAATTTCTGCTAATGCGGGTAAGCCTTCTTAATAGAGTTAAGAAAAACTTAACATACTTTAAATGACGACCACAATCGAGGTGCATTCTTGCGTTATATTCCTATTTGTTTATTAGAATTACTGTTTGGGACTTACTTGGAATAACAAATATTTTTCCAATGCAGCAAAAGAGTTAGATGTATGTCTGTATTATTAATAAATTTTTTTTTGTTAGTGTAAGGTAAAGTGTAAAATGTGGATGTACTTGGCTAGTTGCTAAATCTGAAAGAATATATATTGTATATATCTGGTTAATTTCTTTATAATACCTAAAATAAAGTGTATCATACAGTTAAAATACTCTATATAACAAGTTCTTTGTTTACAATTGCTTGAAGGGGATAGGCACTAAAGCGCTCCAGGGAGCGAGCGAATAGTGTGTAAGAAAAATTGATCTTACTTTGTTCTTGAATCGCTATGCAAATTGTACTCGGTTGTTAAAAAAAACGACCGCGGGCTCGACAAATTTATTCCAAAGGGTATGATGTTCTCGCGCCATATAAAAAGACTACTTAAAAAAGCGTTGTACGTACGGCCTGAGTGACCAAGCTGAACCTCATCACAGAAAGTGGAGCACAAGCGCGACTTTTATTTCTAACAATGCACCCTTTGGGAGAATTAAGCGGGCCTACACCTTTGAATATTTTCCATGAAAATATTTGTAGAATAGACCCAAGTCGCCAACCGTTCTTTCGATCTTCCAGCGCATCAAGGCTGACCGGCGGCCTTGAATCAGACGAACAGCTCTTCTCAGTCTCTGACTGAAATCCAACAATGCAGTGTATATTTGGGAGCAAGCCCCAAGACAGGGAGCACTATTCCATAGTTGGTCGAATTTGAGCCTTTGTAAAGATTAACATGGTGTGGTGGAATGTAAAGCTTTCTGGTTCGAAATAATATTCCTCAACTTTATGAAAAGCTCTCCTTGCGAAAGACCTGGCCACATGTTCATGCCAGGACAAATTTTGCTCCCGAACTAACGCTTCAACAATTTGAGCTGGCGAATGCTAGGGGAAATGGAGTGCCTGACATATCTATGTCGGGTTTTAGCAAAGTAACTTTTTTAGAAAAAACTGCCAACCTGAGTTTTTGTAGCCGATTAAATTCCACTTGGTTACTATCACCCCAAGATAGAATTTCTTCGAGGACTTTGTTAAGTTAACGACGCTCCTGCTGTCTGCGGATATTCGCCTGAGCATGCAGATGTAGGAGCGTTCAAAGTGAATGAATGATGAGGATAAGCGTACTGTCGTCTGCAAAGCTGTAGACTTGGTTTCCCGGTCTTCTTTCCAGCAGATCGTTAATATAAATGGGGAGAAAGAGATTAGGAAGAGTATAGAGCCTTGGGGCACACCGGCGTTGGTTGTTGGAATGGGTGGTTAGAAAGTGAAATCCCGTCTGCCACCAACTCGTAAAGAACCCTCTTTGAGGAAACACGAAAGCCACAAACAGAAACCTTTCGAAGAACATACCACAGGAGCGTAGCTTAGCCGACATTGTCTATCGTGACCAAATACGGTCGAATGCCTTAGATATGTCAGGATGCAACCATCGAGATTCTCCAAATTTGTCAATTGCGTTGTACCAAACATGGTTTACATAAGTCAGAAGATCTCACTCCTGTTGATCTATGTTTACGAAAGCCATATTGGTGATCCGCTAATTAATATTGAATCGTTCAAGATATGGCTTAGAAGATGCTGATCGATAACCTTTTCCATGAACCTTCGTATATTGATTGAAAAGCATTTTTTGCGACTGGTCGGTAGCTATTTGGCAATATCATCTTCGTTGCCTTTTTTATAGGGCAACGTGGCTCTGAACTGCTGATGCACATTTCCAGCAGGACGGAAATATTCCCTTTCGGTAGGATAGGTTGATAATTAAATATATGACTATATATATATTAGTGTATTAAAAAATATTAAGTTATGAGTTCATCTCGATAAGAATTATTTCTCTGAAGTCCATCCTAAATTATCTGGGCCACAAGTTACCTACAAAGCAACAAGTTTTGAGACACACCTCTTTCAGTTTATAAAGGTTTTAAAAAAAAACTGTCCAAGGATAGTGTTCCTAAGGGTTAATAAGGGAAGCTTATTAAGTTTTGGAAAAGTGCGATTAATATTCTATGCAAGAAATACCAAAACCTGCCTTAAAAATTAGAAAAACTGTATAATGATTATGTCTGTACCATTCAAAAAAAGCGCTGTATTTAAATTTTTTTTTTCACAATTTTGGCCGATGAATCAGGGGAGGATTTTTTAGGTGCCCCATAAGGACTTATATCATTAGGCCAGCATCAAAAGAACAAATATCTGCAATGTGAAAAATTTTTAGCAACCCATTGGCGGCCATGGTATATTTTTTTTTTTTTTGAAAAATGGAGAATGGGATTTTTAAGTGGAAAATTGGGGTGCCTTTTGTGGGGTAGTCTGATTATCAAACATGTTCTTCGTCATAATTGCAATGTTAGTTCTAACACAAATACTTCGATGAATGGTATAATTACTCAAGGGTACAATCAGTTTGTGAAATAAGGGATACCCTAAATATATAATATATAATATAGTATATTATATATATATATTTATATATATTATATATATAATTTGTATCATATACTTATATATGTATATATATTTAGATATATATATATTATATATATATATATATATATATATATATATTATATGTTTGTATGTTATTACTTACGCTTTATCCTCAGCCATAGATCCCTGGTTTGGGTTAGGTTTGAGGTTCTTCCATACTTCTCTCCATCCTTCTCTATTCAGGGGCTAGCCTTGTTGCCTCCTCCCAGCTCACTCCCACATTCTCCACTATGCTCCTCTTACTTCATCTCTCCATGTTCTTGTGGTCTCCCTCGATTGTTTCGTTTTCTATTCTCTCTTGCTTTCATGTACCTCTTCTTACCATCTTTTCTGTCCCATTCTTTGAATATGTCCAAACCACCTCAACGATTTTCTTTCTATTGTCTCCTGTATTGGCTTCATCTCCAGTGTTTCCCCGTATATTTAACGTTCTTTATCTTATCCACTTGTCTTTTCCTTCAATCTTTCTGAGGAATCTCATTTTGATGCTTTGTATCTTACTTCTGGACTTTGTGTTGTTGTCCACACTTCGGATCAGCCGTATCTAATTATTGGTGTCGCCACCTTTTGCAAAATTCATAGTTTTTGGTTGATTTTAGATAACATTTCTTTTTTTTTGCCTAGCATGTGTTTTTGTTTCCTTTAAAAGAGTTTTCCCCCCCCGCTGCCTCTGTCCTCGCCTAAATCTCCTTATCTAGCCCATCCATCCCTCGACACCATTGCACCCAAATATTTGAAACTCTCCCACCTGCTGCATCTTCTCTTTTCTGAAGTATATTTCATGCGTTTTGTTTCTCCTTGCTTATGATCATCGTCCTCGTTTTTGTCACGTTTATGCTCAAATTCATGGCGTTTCAAGCTTTCGTTATACACCGTTAGACTTTCGTTCAAATTTTTTCTCGTTTTTTTGCGAGTCAGTACCATAATCCGTCTCAGCATTTTATCTCTGTTATTCCAACTCTCTCCATGTTTCCGAAAAACCCTACCCAGTATTTCTTTTTTTCTCTTTTTGCTGTTTTTATGGCTCGCTATTACTATCGAGAACAGCTGTGGACGCAGTATACACCCCTGTTCTGAACGCCTTTAGATGTTTCGAAACTGCTCTGGACTTTTCATGTCTTACTTTAACATAATCTGTTGTTTATCTGATATAGACGTTTTTAAATTCGTCCATTTAATTGTCTTTCCATTAATTCCTCTATTCTCCAAGGTCCAGATGTCTTTTCTGCCTATCTGTCGAAAACCTTCTGCAGGTCTATGAAACATGAGGTGTAACTTCTCCTGCTTCTCTTAGCACTTTTTCTTTCAGCTTGCCGAGACTATGAAGTTGACATCGGTCACCACCCCTCTGTTTGGTTATGAAATCAAATTGTTCTTCTGTCTTTTTTCTATTTGTTTCCTCCAGCTTTCTCTCTCAACCTTTTTTTTTCCATTCACGTCGTGCGTATTTTTTTCTTACTTACGGCTGAGTAAATGTGATTCCTCGGAAGTTATTACAGTGTTTTTTATCTCCCTTTTTGTTGTATGGGTACTATGATTCCCACGTCTGCCATTCTTCAGGTGCGGTTCCTTCCGTGTAATTGTTTTTTGTTTATCAATAATTTGCAATATTCTTTACCATTTCTTCGTTTTCGGCTTTAATGTTGTCCTGTCCTGGTGCATTATGTTTAATTTACCGCCACTTTGATTTCTTCTTTAGTTATCTCTTCTTCTTCATGTTTCATCTCCTCTCACCTCCTCCTTGTCTGCTTCAGTCTTGCTTGATCTATTTATTGTGTGATGTGTTATATCGTCTCCCTTCTAAAGGTTCTTGAAGTATGTACCTCCAGTCTTTCCATGATTTATCCTCCCCGTATCCACTCTAGTCTACACCACCTTCCTTTCTCTTTATATTCTTCGTATCCTGTTGCGTCGTCTTCTTGGACTTAGGTAGTTCTTCCAGTTTTACTTCGTTTCTCCTTTTTACTTTAATTGCGTTCTTTAGCTTTTCGTTCGCCACTGTGTCTTTTTGTATTCTTTGTATACAATCCTTGCAAATAGCCATAGTCTAAGGATGCATCTGTCGTCATATATCATATATTTGGTGTCCCTACCATCTCACATGTACAAATATTTTTACAATATTCGTAAAGTGCCCTATGCTATTATATCGTCCAAGACAGATCTGATAAGGTTTAAAAAATTATGAATGTGCTACAAACCTAATATAAAACTTCGCTAAGATAACAAGCAAAACAATTATTTTTAATTGTAGAATTAACTTTTTTAACGTGATAAGGTAAACTGCAAATTAAACAAATAAAAAAAACATCCAACTAGTTAATGTAAAATTTTAAAAATTTATTTACAAAATTCGAACGTTTCTGTTCATGCTAAAAATGCAGATTAGTTTCGCAATTTCTCGTCTTAGAGCACCTGCCATGTGTTTCATTAGCAACCAGGCCAGTGGTCCAATAATTTGAATCTCGAACGAACCCCCCCCCGGCCACCAGAGATGCACGGGAGATTCGATTTAAAAAAACCCGTTTGGTCATTCGACATTCAAATTCGCCAGAGTCCTGTGGGACTTACATTAAATCGTTGGATATTCTGTCCATGGGCGAAGCGCGCCGATCACTGGTGCATTGCGCTATCGTTTTGCCCTGCTAACCCGGCGCCAATTATAATTCTCAACCGACTGAAATAGCTAAATAATTTCGTATATTATCAGTTTTAAAATATTATAGCTTTAAAGGTGCTACTTAATAATTGTGTGATTCTAAAAGCTGAAGAAAGCTTTGTTTTAAAATCGGAGACACTCGCCAACAAAAAAGTTTGTTTATATATGTTATTCGATAGACGACACGGTAATTTTTAAGTGGGGACAATTTTTTCTTTATTTAACATGTATACAAATACAGGAAAAAATTTCTTTTCATGGTTCAAAGTCCTTAAATTATGGCCTGCCGATCTATCTATTTGTTTGCGGAGCAATAGCTACCCAAACGAAATGGAATTATCGATTTTAAACTTAGACGTAACATATCGTTGCTAAGGTAGGAATGAATTTATAATATTTTTAGGCGATATCGCTTTCAACGAGAAAATGGATTAAAAAGAGTGAGGTCTAAAAATTTATATAATTTTAATGGTAACTGTTAGGTTTATCGGGTTTTTATGGCTGAAATACATGCCACTAGAAGGCCAGCAGTATGTTTGGCAATATAAATTTATTCGCTAGGGGCGTTAATTTTTTCATTACCAATTTTTGGTAATAAGTTGGGGAATGGGAATCTTGGGCACAATGACACTACTCAGTATATATCAACTACCTGACACCATATACACTGTTATTTTTTTGCCACCACGCACGCGCGTCGGTTTCCGCTATCCATTGCTCCTTAGCTTCATAAAGATCGAGTATGCGTTGATTGGAACTAAAGGTAAATTAACATATTCTACCCTTTGTTTATACTTCAGCCTAACCCTAGAATTACTCAAGCGGTATAGCTAATGACATAAGGCACAGGCCATCTGTTCGGTTGTAACTGTTAGAAGGCTGGACTATAAGGAATAGGACCTCTGCTCTTTATTCTCACAACTATCTTATCGCTACATTTTATGAATTTCCATACTTTTCGTATGCGTTCAACAATCTCCTATCATAATACATTTTTTTATTAGTCTTAGATTATCTAATTTACAGTTCCCTATGATCAGCTTCAAGGGCTAGTTCGGCAATGCTAGACTTTTCTGTGTCTATTGTATCTTAAGTGTGCCTAAATGTTCTTTAAATCGTGTTTTAATTTGACCTTTTTAGTGACCCTTTGCCCAAACATACTTTTTTTTGTCACAATCATTACAACTAATTTCCATAAATTCCACTTTTCTCACAATTGGGGAATCTTATCTTTGGATTATCCTAAGATATTCCTCAGATTGTCTGATACTTATATAGACTAATGTGAGGCCCTACCTTATTAAATACCTCTATTGAGTCCCCTTGCCTATATTTCGGATTATATGGTTATGGAGACATATTGTGTACGTTATTTTCTTCGCGTGTAAAAAAGGTGGAATCTGAATATTAGACCTAAATTTATTTGTCTATTTATTAGTTATTTACTACAGTTCATCGTCTCATAACCATTATACTCTAGTTATATTTCTATACGATTTCTTTCTTTATTATAGTTTACTCTATTCAGACGCGGGAAAGTGACCACAACTGATGAACTAAAAAATGTATAGAGGCTAATTTATGTTGTTTGCAATATGAAATGACTATCATTAGGAATATATCTATCTGTTATTGTGTCCTTCATATGATATATCAAATTCTAATCTATTATTATTTCTTTAATAATTAAAATATCTAGATTAATAAGGGGACATTGTCCTTTTGTCGTGCTCATTTCGCTACGTTATTTAATTGAATACATATTTCCGGCTATTTAAATTTAGAAACAAAATCATCAATATTTGCTTTCTTTGTATCAAAAATCGCGAAAATATCATTCCACATACTATACCATACCCTTGGGAAATATGTCGTAATTCCTTGATGGTCTTCGTTTTCAAACTTCTCATGATGTAAAGTGGCTATGAAAGGTGACAAGCATTTGTACCTTAGCTGTTCCTTCTGTTCTGCCCTACATAATATTGATTGTTATATTGGAAATAATTTTGTTGCCATGCAAAGTTTAGATAATGTTAATGTATTTCTCAAATTAATTTCGTCTTTCAAAGTCATTCATCTCTAAGTAATTCTTCGAGATAGTTGTAAAGTTTGTGGAATTGGGCACACTTGGGATTAAAGAACGTACATCAATAAGGAAATGTAAGACTTTCACCTTTCATTAAGAACTAGATTTTTTTGTTTATTATTGAATTCTAACGGAATTCTTCACTGCGAAAGTATTTAATGGTAACTTCTCCCCCCCCCCCCCCCATTTGTCTTTTGTGAGCACATTCTGGATGATTAATATAATGTTGGTGTGATCGGATACGATGAAACAAATGGGTTCATTTTTGGTATTGTAAAATTAAAATAACAAGTTACACGAACAAAAGGTTAGATTTTTAATTTTTCAAACATCGAGAGTACCATTTGTGAATTGTAAATAAGGAATGTTAATAAGTATATTACCCTTTGAGATTATGGGTATGAATTAGAACTCTAAAGATTAAAAAAAAAAAATAGACAGGTCAAGTATCAAGTGGGAACTTGCGCAAATAGTGTTTCGTACTGCTATTACCTTGTAAAATAAAAATATTTATTAGACAGATATAAAATGATCAGTGCTGAGTTGACTATTCCAGAATCTAATAAAAAAGTTTTTTTTGTCGCAAATTTCACAAGAAGAAAAGCCATGTTGTAAGTATTGACTGCATCTATTTGGTTTAAAACCCGTGTTTGTCATCACATAACTTTCATTTGACAACCTCATACCTGGAGTAAATTTTGTATTTTTCACTTCGAATTTCGCACCGCCTAATGGTATTTCAGGAGTAAATTATCAACCGTTGTTACACTCGTGATTAAATTTGTTTATTTAATCTACACTCGTATGAGATATATTAGGCTAGAATGTTTTTACATTAAATTTTTGATCAGTACATCCGAGTATAGGCGTGGGAGATAGTGGTTTTTTTGGCCTTTTGTTGGTTAATAATTACAATGGAAGAAGTGGACTCAGAAAAAAAATTTTTTTTATTTTACCCCGACCACGCTATACCTCTTAAGTCTATAATGTTATTTAAAACTACCACGGCTCTGATTGGCGGCGTCGATTCACTATTATTTGTGCCAAATTAGCTAACGGTGCCACTGATAAGTGTGGGTCTCGTACCTTGCAAATTCGTTAATTGCTGTGTACGGTCTACCTGCAATAAATACATTTTCACAAGCTAAGCAATAAAATATTAGGGTATAGTTTTCGTTATTAATGACAACGGACAAGTTGCTTAATACGTATATTCATGCTTTTGCGAGTTGGGTATATTAATATCACTGTTTAATCGAATATGCAGCCGTGACTTTTTTGCAGATACGGATAATTTACGTATGCAGAATGAAGAAAAGATAACCCCGTGATAGGTATTGGTGCGGTAATGCAAAGAAGAAACGATATTATCCCAATGTTATAGAAGGGAGAGGTTTAATGGTCAATATGTTATTCATGTCAGACGACTGGCCGCGTATAGCGGATCTTGGCAGGCGAGACTTCGACCATCAAACCATTAGATCACCAGCGAAAATATATTGATTGATCGCGCTCATAGGAGCTCATACACAAGGTACTGAACGGTTGTGGCTAGATTACAAAATGTTACATCTTCAAGAAAATGAGGGGAGTACCATGAAACATCGGATCAATCACATATGGAAGGAAAGATTGAAGACGAACCAATTTGTGAGCATTTTAAAGCTTATTGCCTGTTTATAGATATTAGGTTAATTAATATATTCGTAATAAAATCATATATTATTCAACAAATTGTTCTTCGTCTTATCAATCCTGGCGGTACCGGATTGCAGACTGCCTCTCGCGTGTCGGCCCTGTTTCTAGTGGTGGGCATAATGCATTTATTGCAAATATCGGATTCTCAGGTTATGAATGATTTTTGATAATCGGATTATAATTCGAATTAAAAATCATCCCATCCCTACTACTTTTGATGTTAATGTTGCGCGTCGTCGCTAGATAGTATATGAAAATTTAAAATTCATCGAATTGCTCGCATTGTTGCCGATCGCCGAAACGAATTCGATGCACAGGCATGCCGATTATTCAATTATTTATTATGTTTTTATTTTTAGTAGTATGGATGAATCGTCGTAGCCGTGTAGTACTAGTGTTGGATGTTGACTGTTAGTTGAGTGTTGAATAATTAAAGTTAAAAGCAAAATTTATAAGAAAACAGAAAACGAGGCCTGGTTGTAACAAACATTCGCTGATGTGGAACTGGTTTAAAAAATTGACTGTAAACAAGCTGCTTGCAAGATATGCGATAAAATAATAAAAATATTTGGCGGAACAACAAATTTGAAGCAACATTTATTAAGAATACATCCTTTTACACCGATATAACACTCCAAAAAAAAAAATAATTTTCTTATATACTGGGTTTTCAAAATTAAGTCGGTTTCTATTGCTAACTGTTTATTCTGAGCTGCTGAGGCAATCAAATTAGAAAATTTGTGCCGACCTAATTTTGAACAACTTACCCCAGTATATGTGTATATGCAACCAATTAAGTAAATAAAACATAAAACCCCAAGTAACAATTCAAATTCAAATTGTTTTGAATTTTTGTAGTGGCTGCTGGCTGTGCCGTGGCTAGTAGAGTGAAATCGTTTTTTTAATGTCATTTAGGATAAAATAGGTTATTTGAATTATTTGTTATCCAGGGCCTGATTTGAAATTGATAGTAATAAAGCCAAACGATGTGGATACAATTCTGTGTGATCAAAGAGTGTATTTTTGAAAGCTATATTGAGGTGGTGCGCAATTCACTAATATGGAGCGTGCAAGCACTAAGTCTAATCCGCTAAAATAGTAAAAATAGTACAAAATATTGCAGACTTACTTTTTTAAAAACAAAATCTAGGTAAATTTTCCTATTAATGGCAATATTGCGCTGCGGGGAATCGGAATTTGGATGTTTGATTTTATCGCCGAGAATCCGAGTCTTTGTTGTTGACTTTTGTTTACGATTTTAGTGATTTTAGATTTTACGATGAAGCGAATTCCGATTATATATAATTCGATTCTTAGGTTTTCATATCGGATGATGCCGATTATTTCAATAATGGATTACCGATTATTTTTAATTCGAATCACTACCTGTTTCCCTAGTAGGCAGGAGAGAGGATAACGGTGTGAACGCGTGAATCGATTTTACAACGCAATAATCAACTCGTCGTTTTTTCTGTTAATAATCAAAAACAATTTTTGCGTAGAAACACTCTTAGGCTTGTTCGCTTCTTAATGGATATAGTCATTGATAAAATTGCTTGTTTAATTTTTTATTAACAATGAATAAACTTTATGCTAAAAAATTTCAATATTAATTAAACAATTACCCAAAATGAACAATGTCTGCCTATTTTTCATACATTTGCGAGTATTATATTAAGAATTAAGGTCAGTCAGTATATTAATTTTTGCAGCAATATGTGGAGAAATAAACAAACGTGCACGAGCTCGTAGCGCACGCGTGCCTTTCCATGCAGCTAATTAGTAGTGAAAATTTGATTTTTGAATGCTTTTAGCTGCCAAAAAGACATTCCATTTTCTTATTTGGTTATTTCAATTGAAATGAAATAACCAAATATTGATGCTAATTTGTCGTAGCAAAATGAATAAATAAACTAAATGGTAATGGTGTAGATAAAAAATTTTCAAATTAAAAATTATTTTAAAAAGGTATAGGCACGCTTCAAAATCGCTTTTTACAACTTTTAACGCCAAAATTCAAATACCATTTGGTTTTTACAATTTGGCTTTTCCGTTTGCTTTAAACTATTAAAAAAACCAAATAATTGGTTTTCTTTATAGTTTTAAAACGGAAAAGCCAAATTGTAAAACAAATGTTTGTTGAATTTTCAGTTGAAAAATTGTTACAATGATTTTAAAGCGTGCATATATCCTTTAATAATTTATACTTGAAAAATTTTATATCTACATACCCTTACATAAAAGCACTGAAAAAAAACCCCAAAAGCACTTAACTCTTTGAGCGTAATTTTACGTACACTCAACTTGAATGTTTTTTCCTCGCGAAAAACACTCAACCTCAGTGGTATGTTACGAAAAAAAAAACAATAAAGATTTTTTTAATAGAATAACCAAATAAAAACATGTCTTTTGGCAGCTGAATAGGATTAAAAATAATAAAGTTTTTACTGCGATTAGCTGCATGAAAACGCGCGCGTGCGCTGGGCGCTTGTTTATTTATCCACATTATTGCTGCAAAAATTAACATACTGACCTAAATTTTGATATGATAAGGGTCGACATTGATCATTTTGGCCAATTATTTAATTAATATTATAATTTTCAGCGTAAAGTTTATTCAGTGTTAATAACAAAATAAATAAACAATTTTATCAAACGATTATATCCTAAGAAGCGCACAAGCTTGAAGAGTGTTTCTACGCAAAAATAAAACTGATTTGTTAATTATTAACAGAAAAAGAACGAGTTGATTATTGCGTTGTAAATTATTTTGTACGTCGATCGACGCGTTCACAGCGTTAACCTCTCTGTCTACTAGCGAAACAGGCGTCACGCCGTAGAGGCAGTTCTACAATCCGGTGTCTCAATTACTATTGTATAGCAATATTATAGCAGGGTAGATCTCAATTTTTTGAGATAGACCACGCTACACCGGCACCATTTCAACTTTCTATGACAAAAGGTTTCTGAGAAAATCGGATTGAGAGACAGACAGACACCGAAGTAATCCTATAAGTGTTCCGTATAGAACACTGATAAAATTGTGATATTTTAAATTGAATATATAAATTTATTTAAGCATCAACAGCAGCCAGTGTTTTTAACTGATTGAGAATAGTGTTTCGAAATTCAGTAGAGATTTATAAATTATTCTATACCAGTAAATTATTAATCATTACTTCTTTATGTGAAACATTGATACTGCATTGAAATTAGCTGAAATATTCAGACATGATATTACAGTATGGCATGATATATGTGTATAGTCAATCACGTGACAATCACAAGCTTTAGTTCAGGTACCGAAAGGGGTTTGCAATATGTTAAAAAATATACTTGACTGACTTATGATTTGTACGTACGGCTTGTGTCATGTTTATGATCAGTAACAATATCAGAGCATTCGCTATCGAATTACAGCCGGCTTAAGGTGTTTGAGTGATACATAACAAAAAATAATGCTTGCTAATTTAACTAAAATTATGAAAAATTCTATTAATATTTTTAATACCGATACTTCTCTATCCCGCACGTAACTGAAAATTAAACTTTACGGGACACTCTGCTGATATAATCTTCTTCCAAGCTATCCTATAAAAAAGTCGAAAGCATTTTGTTAATACTGTGACTGTACTCTACGAAGTTCTGTGTAATATATTTTGCCTGTCTGCTGTATAAATCTAATTAATTTCAATATTTTATTATTTTACTCTGCGTGAATATAAGATGTACATTATGAAAATTTGCTTATGTTTCAACTTTTAACAACTCTAATTTGATTTTAAGTGAAATTACTATTTTATGATTAGTCAGCATACGAGTGTAAAGCGTGAACCGAATTCGAATTTTGCTCGGGGTATGTAAAATATGTACTGTCATGCTGATTACTCATCAGCAACACCCTCTTGATTAATGTTTCCAATCCTGCTAGTAATTAAAATCCTTATAATTATACGTTTAGGGTGAAAAACATTCCGCGAACCTAATATATGTGTCGCGAACCTGATTTATTATTTCATTTAGAACTTAACGGAATAAAAATTTTGAGAGTAAATTTTTTTCTTTTGACTTCCACCCTGCTAAGGGAGAATAATTGTATTCGTGAAAAAAAAACACATTCCGGGCTTTATCTTCGTAGAACACGAGACGTTATAGTCTCTAATTTGTGTTGGTA
>CM032446.1:78071331-78271331 GCA_019049505.1 Pachyrhynchus sulphureomaculatus
ACAATCTAAACAATGGGTTACCAAGGAGGAATCTGCACCAAAAAAGGCAAAGACCGTTCCTTCGGCCGGAAAGGTTATGGCGACTGTCTTTTGGGATTCGCAAGGGATAATCCTCATCGACTATCTGGAAAAGGGTAAAACTATTACACGTGAATATTATTGATCGTTATTGGACCGTTTGAAAACCGAGCTGCAAGAAAAACGCCCGCGATTGGCATACAAGAAAGTCCTTTTCCATCACGACAACGCACCAGCACACACCTCAGCAGTTGTGGTCGCAAAATTAATGGCAATAGGATTCCAACTCGTTTCACATCCCCCTATTCTCCAGACTTGGCTCCCTCGGACTACTATTTGTTCCCCAATTTGAAGAAATGGCTGGCGGGACAAAGATTTTATTCAAACGAGGAGGTGATTGCAGACACTAGTGGATATTTTGCAGACTTGGACAAATCCTATAATTCGGAAGGGATCAACAAACTAGAACATCGTTGGACGAAGTGTATAAGCCTAAAAGGAGACTATGTCGAAAAATAAAAAAAGGTTTACCCCAAACACATAAGTAGTTTTTATTTATATATATATATATTTATATATATATATATATATATATATATATATATATATATATATATATATATATATATATATATACATATAGATAGAAACTCTACAATTATGTCCTTATTAATGTTCATTTGTTAATATGTGCTTTGTACTTAACTCTATAGAAATAATATTATATATATATTATATTTTAATACATTGACTAGGTAATGGCGTACATGACATTAGGACAAAGAGGTGAAAACCCCAACATCATAGATTGTAACATCGTTGTAAATCTCGTTAACAGATACAAACAAATAATTGACAAAACCGAAAAGGCACATATTCAAATAATTCAAAACAAATTCCTTACCTGTTCCAATAATTTCATGTATTTTTTTTGCCGATCGTTAAGACTATTGGTCAAAACTTCATTAAATCCACACTACCAGCCTATACTCTCCTGTTGGGAAGGCCAACTTGTGAACTCTTGGCTTTACACCATGTACTATTTCCAATTTTCTATCAAAGATACCCTTTTTATCCTACTATCCTGTTTCAGCTCTTTGATCCGTCTACATCAGGTTTATTCTTTCATTATGTCCTTTTTTGATTTTGATCCTATCGAATAGATATTGATTATAAAAACTAAATAGTTTTTGCAAGAGTCAATTTAGTGAGACTTATTTGGAAAAATATTCTTTAATGTACTTAAATGAATAAATAAATAAATGTGCCAGCAGTTATTAGGCCAAAAAAATATTACGCAATATTTTATATATATAAATATATATATATATATATATATATATATATATATATATATATATATATATATATTATATATATATATATATACGTAAAAATATCTTTCTCTTTATCTTTTTGAGTATGGAAGTCTTATACCACACCACAGTTGCGTCAACTTAATAGAAACTTATTTCTGGATACCCAACCGTCATTTCAAGTACACACTGCGGACCTTTTGTTAATATATTGATGTAGTAAATCCTAGGTCTGTCCTTATAAAGCCGATTAATTATTGTTTTATAGTTCATAACTTCGAAATAAATATATGATTTAACCGGAAACACGTTTGGTAGGTAAATAAGATTTTCCTTCAGGGTAATATATTGAGCTAAACTATTAATAGTTAATCGATTCTATTACAATATATGTATAAACTTTTGCACCCCACAAAACTATAGCAAAATCAACTGATACGGCTTTGCCTACGATAACAAATATCAGCACACAACTTTCGATTTTTGATAGCGCTCAGAAACTCAATAAGCAGTAGTGCGTGAGATTACAAACACAGTTGCAATTTTTGACGAATTGCTAGATAAAGTTAGCCAGAAGCGACTTATATGAAAGAATAATTGATGAGTTACTATAACTTATTCTACCATAGGCTTTCCTACTCGATATTTTAAGTAGATTTTTATCCGTGTTTTTTTCTTGTACTTTTCACGACCTTTCAGAAAAAAAATATTAGTGTAAAACTAGCAAAGAACTAATGACATTGACAATATTATTGAATATATAAAGTAGTTTAATTAATATTCCAGATGAATCTTTTACTTCTTTTTAAAACAAATTAATTTTCTTGTGTTTTCACTATCTTTTTTTGGATAGTGAAATAAAAATATTATAGATTTATTAAGAATTAATTTTAGTGGTTTACAAAACAAATTCTGTGTTTTGCTACTAGAAAAGTCTTATGTTTTTTTTTTTCTTTTTTTTATGTACGTTATCAAAGAGAAATAATGTAAAATATAGGCAATACCTATCTAAACCAGCAATAGTCAAACAGTTTGTTGATTGAAAATATGACGAATTGGAAGCTTTTTTCGAACTCGATGTCTTTCTGTACATTTGTAAGACCATATTGCTCATCTGCAAAGTTGTAGTTTGAGATTGGCTATAATTTCATTGTATTTCTATAATGAGGGTTTATCGCGAATCATTCGAATACCTACTTGTGCCAAAGTAATAGAAGGCACAAGTGTCCATTACATTACAGTTTTGATTGAAACGTGACGATAACTTCAATATACGCAAAATGAGAATATTTCCTGATTTTTGACTGGATAGCGAAAAATTTTTTTATACCATTTTTGATAGCCAAGCGTATAAGAGGCTAAAAGGATTAGGAAAGGGTTAGAGAAGTTGCTTTAAATGTATCGTGTTATGTCATTCTTAAGGTTCTTTGTTCCGAGGAAACTGTTGGGAAACTATAATATTTCTTCATTACGAAGAATTTAATTAGAGAGAGTATGCAGACATATATGTCAGAATTCAATTACAGTTTTTTTGTTATTGTTATTAATATTTCACTATAACTTACCTATTATTTGAAGGTAATGCCTGAATTCAATAATATGACAAAATGAAATTTGGTATTTATTTTAGAAATACGCGCTTGCGCGAGAAGGTAACCACTTTACTGATTTATGGTCAAATATTTCTCGGTCTTCTCTCTCTCTTTCACTAAAAACCTCACCATGATGATTCTGTATAAATCTTCTGAGCAATTTCTTAATGTACCATGAACATCTCGTTGCATACTTCATACTTCCGAATGTACTTTAGCGATAAATTTTGGCGCAGTAGCATAACAGTTTTATTATTTTATATACCTATACAATATTATGGTTGCATATAACTTTTTTAGTGGGCTTATAAGTAAGCGGGTGTTAATAGTTATTTAATTTTAGCGTAAATTCAGACTTACCACATATTAAAAGGGAAAACTTTTGAATTAAAAGCATTAGAGATACAATAATTTTCGCAAATTTATGGGTCAGATTTTTTTGATCAGCTGTATATCGCAGTACTAACAACACATACTTGTCTTTCAAGCTTGGACAAAAGAAAATTTGGATGCAATTATTGTATTTGACGGAGCATAAATTAAGCAAATTACTAGTCTAATATTTTGTACCTACACTTTCTGTTAATAAATTGAGCTTATAAAATCCAATTAAGTTTCTCTAAAGACTTATAATTGCTTATAATTCATCCAGCTTAACCGAAACTAAAATTAATAGATAATTAAGAGTAGCGCTTATAAAAAACTATTATCTTAATTAGAGGAAGTCAACCTACGATGCTGTTATCATTTCAATATATATATGTATATATATATATATATATATATATATATATATATATATATATATATATATAAAACATGTAGGCTGAACAGTTTTTGGTCTAGCTACTTAAACCACATTTATTTTGCAAAATTCGACTTTATTCATCAATATAGTCTTCTTCAATCAATCCAATGGTTTTCTAACTTTTCTGTCCTTTCTTGTAGAAGGATTTGTCTTTGCCTTCAAAATAGGCCTCAGTTTCGGCGATAACTTATTCACTGGAGCCAAATCTCTTTCCCTCGAGCATTTTTTGAGGTCTGCGAATAGATAGTAGTCGCTGGGGGCCAAATCTGGAGAATACGGTGGATGAGGAAGCAATTCGAACTTCAATTCTTGCAATTTTGCCATCGTAACCATTGATAAGTACTTTTTTCTTGTTCATTTGAGGCCGTTTCTTTCCGATTTCTGCCTTGAAAGGCACCAATAACTTTATATAATATTCGCTATTGATGGTTTCTCCCTTCTCAGTATATCCGATGAAAATTATTCCAAGCACATCCCAAAATACAGAGGCGGCTTTTACCGGCTGCTGTCCACTCAGCTGATTGTCAATTTGATTCCGATGTGTAGTGGTGGATCCATGTTTCATCCATTGTCACATATCGCATGAAAAAAATCATTTATATTGAGCTTAAACAGGTCCAAACAGCACTCAGAATCATCAACACGTTGTTGTTTTTGGTCCACTGTGAGCAAATGCGGTACCCATTTCGAACAGAGCTTTCTCATGCCCAAATGTTCATGCAAAATATGACCAACACGTTATTTTGATATCCTTAGGGTGTCAGCTATGTCACGCAATTTCACTTTACGGTCATCCAAAACAATTTTGTGGATTTTTTTGATGTTTTCCGATGTAACCAC
Organism: Pachyrhynchus sulphureomaculatus; assembly: GCA_019049505.1. Classification (NCBI taxonomy): domain Eukaryota; kingdom Metazoa; phylum Arthropoda; class Insecta; order Coleoptera; family Curculionidae; genus Pachyrhynchus; species Pachyrhynchus sulphureomaculatus. Next base: position 78,075,906 of record CM032446.1, read on the forward strand.
CTCATTTGGGCATCCAGAGCGCTCAGTATCATTTGTATCTGTACGACCGCGTTTAAATTCAGCATACCAGTCAATGATGAGTGATTTTCCAGTTGCAGAGTCCCCGTAACACTTGTCAAGCCATTGCTCTGCTTGAACGAGATTTTTTCCCATCAAAAAATTAATCAACACACAAAATTCGATTTTTTTCCATTATTTTGAAAATATCAAAAGTAGCGTCACTAAAACCACTGTAACTAATCTTCAAAATATCATGAAATTTTGACACGCATCGTTTGAAGGTTGGTACTTCCTAAAAATCATGGATTTTTTGAAAAGTGCGAGATTTATGTGTCAGACCAAAAAGTTTTCAGCCTACATGTTATATATATATATATATATATATATATATATATATATATATATATATATATATATATATATATATATATATATATATATATATATATATATATATATATATATATATATATATATATATATATATATATATATATATATATATATATATATATATATATATATATATATATATATATATATATATATATATATATATATATATATATATATATATATATATATATATATATATATATATATATATATATATATATATATATATATATATATAGATATATATATATATATATATATATATATATATATATATATATATATATATATATATATATATATATATATATATATATATATATATATATATATATATATATATATATATATATATATATATATATTATATATATATATATATATATATATATATATATTGAAGAAGATTATATTGATGAATAAAGTCGAATTTTACAAAATAATTGTGGTTTAAGTAGCTAGACCAAAAACTGTTCAGCCTACATGTTATATATATATATATATATATATATATATATATATATATATATATATATATATATATATATATATATATATATATATATATATATATATATATATATATATATATATATATATATATATATATATATATATATATATATATTGAAATGATAACAGCATCGTAGGTTTACTTCCTCTAATTAAGATAATAGTTTTTTATAAGCGCTACTCTTAATTATCTATTAATTCTAGTTTCGGTTAAGCTGGATGAATTATAAGCAATTATAAGTCTTTAGAGAAACCTAATTGGATTTTATAAGCTCAATTTATTAACAGAAAGTGTAGGTACAAAATATTAGACTAGTAATTTGCTTAATTTATGCTCCGTCAAATACAATAATTGCATCCAAATTTTCTTTTGTCCAAGCTTGAAAGATAACTATGTGTTGTTAGTACTGCGATATACAGCTGATCAAAAAAATCTGAGCCATAAATTTGCGAAAATTATTGTATCTCTAATGCTTAATTCAAAAGTTTTCCCTTTTAATATGTAGTAAGTCTGAATTTACGCTAAAACTAAATAACTATTAACACCAGCTTACTTATAAGCCCACTAAAAAAGTTATATGCAACCACAATACTGTATAGGTATATAAATATAAAACTGTTATGCTACTGCGCCAAAATTTATCGCTGAAGTACATTCGGAAGTATGAAGTATGCAACGGGATGTTCATGGTACATTAAGAAATTGCTCAGAAGATGTTTACAGAATCATCATGGTGAGTTTTTTAGTGAAAAAGAGAGAGAAGACCGAGAAATATTTGACCATAAATCAGTAAAGTGGTTACCTTCTCGCGCAAGCGCGTATTTCTAAAATAAATACTAAATTTCATTTTGTCATATTATTGAATTCAGGCATTACCTTCAAATGATAGGTAAGTTATAGTGAAATATTAATAACAATAACAAAAAAAACTGTAATTGAATTCTGACATATATGTCTGCATACTCTAATAAAATTCTCCGTAATGAAGAAATATTATAGTTTCCCAACAGTTTCCTCGGAATAAAGAACCTTAAGAATGACATAACACGATACATTTGAAGCAACTTCTCTAACCCTTTCCTAATCCTTTTAGCCTCTTATACGCTCGGCTATCAAAAATGGTATAAAAATTTTTTTCGCTATCCAGTCAAAAATCAGGAAATATTCTCATTTTGCATATATTGAAGTTATTGTCACGTTTCAATCAAAACTGTAATGTAATGGACACTTGTGCCTTCTATTACTTTGGCACAAGTAGGTATTCGAATGATTCGCGAAAAAACCCTCATTATAGAACTACAATGAAATTATAGCCAATCTCAAACTACAACTTTGCAGATAAGCAATATGGTCTTACAAATGTACAGAAAGACATCGAGTTCGAAAAAAGCTTCCAATTCGTCATATTTTCAATCAACAAACTGTTTGACTATTGCTGGTTTAGATAGGTATTGCCTATATTTTACATTATTTCTCTTTGATAACGTACATAAAAAAAAGAAAAAAAAAAAAACATAAGACTTTTCTAGTAGCAAAACACAGAATTTGTTTTGTAAACCACTAAAATTAATTCTTAATAAATCTATAATATTTTCATTTCACTATCCAAAAAAAGATAGTGAAAACACAAGAAAATTAATTAGTTTTAAAAAGATGTAAAAGATTCATCTGGTATATTAATTAAACTACTTTATATATTCAATAATATTGTCAATTACATTAGTTCTTTGCTAGTTTTACACTAATATTTTTTTTCTGAAAGGTCGTGAAAAGTACAAGAAAAAAACACAGATAAAAATCTACTTAAAATGTTGAGTAGGAAAGGCTATGGTAGAATAAGTTATAGTAACTCATCAATTATTCTTTCATATAAGTCGCTTCTGGCTAACTTTATCTAGCAATTCGTCAAAAATTGCAACTGTGTTTGTAATCTCACGCACTACTGCTTATTGAGTTTCTGAGCGCTGTCAAAAATCGAAAGTTGTGTGCTGATATTTGTTATCGTAGGCAAAGCCGTATCAGTTGATTTTGCTATAGTTTTGTGGGGTGCAAAATTTTATACATATATTGTAATAAAATCGATTAACTATTAATAGTTTAGCTCAATATATTACCCTGAAGGAAAATCTTATTTACCTACCAAACGTGTTTCCGGTTAAATCATATATTTATTTCGAAGTTATGAACTATAAAACAATAATTAATCGGCTTTATAAGGACAGACCTAGGATTTACTACATCAATATATTATAAATATAAACTAATTTCTTTTTTTTAATTTGTTAAAATTTCATTTACAAGAATTTCGGATGGGTCTAACATACAGCTACTAATACTGATTTAATGAGTAAACCACAAAATTAAAATATTAGGCGGCCATATTCTTAAGTATCTACGTTTTAAAAGTAACATATATTTTTCGGACCAAATAATATTTTATGAAATAAATTTTAAAATAAATACAACAAAAATGAAAAATTTAAAATAATAATTGTTTTTATCAACATCAGAATAAAAGAACAGGTGTAAAAATTTATGCACTCTAATTAGTCGAATTATTTAGAAAAAAAACCTAACCTGAACTCACAATAAAATAAAAAATAGTAATACTTTAATATTCGCCTAGTGCAACTGTGCATACATCGAAATATTAATGGATACTAGCTGACAGTAGTGGCTCCTTTAATGAGCTGACAGCTACCAAATTTAAATAAGGTGGAAACATTTTTTACAGTTTAAGTACAGTTTTGCCAAACTTTAAAAATAGTTAGTTTTATATCCTTCTTTTCGCCTTAAAAGTGGTTTTATTTTTTATTTGAATCGGAAATGTTGCAATCAGTGTCCTTCGGTTACAACTATGTAGTTTTATGTTCTCGAGTTGGGATCTATCTGTTTTCAGTTGTAAGCATCACTTTAAGTTACAAGTGATAAAAAGCTGTTTCCTTGTCTGGATTACGTTTGTTGTTAAATTGATAATGAAGCAATAAAAACAGTGAAGCAAAGTATTACTAGAGTTAAACATTTTTCAGCTTTAGTTAAAACGTTACTTATGTATCTAATGTTTATAAGTATATAAATAGTGTAGTTTATATCTGCAGCATTAATTGTTAGCAGATCCATATGTCAACAAGCATAGTTCTCAGTCAAATAATTTATTACGCAAAATATAGCCTGCATAAGTGTCGACTAATAAAGTTCATAGCCGTCTAAACTAATTTAAATTTATGAAACCTTAAAAAGATGATTACAGTAAAATATTGGCTCTAATAGCCTGGACACTACCATTGAAAATATAATATTGATCTATAGGTTACACCTTTCCTTGTCGCTGCCATTTAATTTCAAAATATTATTTGGCATGATAAATCAATAAATGAAAAAAGCTATTATTGCATAGTAAACTACAATGGTTGGAAAATTATCTCTTAAAACTGATGTCTTCTTAGTATGAGAGGTAACGTTTCTGGAACTTCTATACGCGAGTGACGAAATTATTGACTACTGCTGAGCTCGTGGTTTCCATGATCGCTGCTATTTTTTGCCGGATAGTTTCTTTTTTAAGAATTGTTAATGTAATCGTTAGTTTCGAGATATCTCCATAAGAAAAACTCCCTAGGCTTCAAACTATATGTCTCCTCTTTTTAATATTAATTTACTCGAGCAAAATTTCTTAAATGGGTTTAAACACGTATTGGAAGTAACTGATGTCACGCCATCCTCCGCTCGTAGGCTCGCTGGCGATAATCATTAAAAGTCTTTAAAGCGGGTATAAAAAGTTTTTAATCATCTTCATATGTAGCGCCAGATTACCAGTTGTTGTGCTAACTTTGACGTTCTCAAAGTGGTACGAGCTGATTATTTCATTAGGCGATATCACAGCTTATATAGGAATATAAACGTTTTTGATGCTTCAGTTCTGGATTTGCTGGGTTCCAATTACGGCAATTTTAAGTTACAAATGTGCATAGTCAGAGAGTGGTATAAATAAAGTGATTCAATCATTTAATAAACACTATCAAGTCGCCATAATTTTTATGCCAGCTATATCTTAAAAGAGTGCAGAGATAAATCCTTGCAAAGAATATGCTGTAGGAATAGATTTCATCTATATTTCAAGTATTATCATATTTAGGAGTCTAATTTTCTCACAAATATAATACTTCCCGTTCGCAAGGGAAGTAAATATATTAATTTATTTGCTGTGCTATAAAGATGTTTTCGCCAACTTAACCGTTTGTATTTCTCAAACTTCGTATACTATTGAAACGATACAATGACCCCCAACCCTTTAACCCCCTTTCCATGTTAACAATTAAAATATAGGAAAAAATGTAATGTTTCAATACCTTGAATGAAAGAACCCCAAAAAGGTCTATAACAGGATAAACACAAATCTACATTGACAACACTGCATTAAATAAAAACTAACTAATAAAATTTCATATAGTACAATTAGGTAGTTTGTGTCATGACGTTCACCACTTCTCCATATCTGCCTAAAAATTTTGAGACTCTTTTTGTAACACTCTCTAAACTCCCAGTAAACTATAAAATTGTAGAGATTAAATGTTTATCTAAAATTATCTATAATTTATTTAATTAAATTAAAACAGCATAAAAAGTTATAAAATATATACAAATACAACTCAATACCCTCGAATCCAAATATCCAGCTGCAAACCATTTTTCATAGCATATGTCAGCCTTTCCGAATGATTTGGAGCTCATATTTATTTTTTGTTTCGGTGCACTCATTTGTATTCAGTAGTTCTGGTAAATCATCATGCAACTGTTTAACACTTCAGTAAAGCTACGAAATTTACCAAATCAATTCTGTAAATGAAACTTTTTCTGCTCTCCAATTTATGATCAGTTTAATATCGTTCCGCAGTCATACCAACTATACTTTTCATATTACTCCAAGAATTGGAAGAGTACGAGGGCTACCTTTTTAGTTTTTACGACAGTGAAAGAAAAAAAATTTGGTACAAATCGTTTTATTGTTTCTCAAAATATTCGCCTTTAAGATTTATACACTTTTGCATGTATTCGAACAAATTCCCGAAACATTTTTCCACTTTAAAGTTGATACCCCAATAACATCGTTTTGGAAGAATTCAAAAGGGACCACTTTTGTTGAATTCGTTCATCTTAGAACACCCAAACAGTTAATTGTTGCTTAGTTTTCAGCTCCTACGAATACATCCAAGTTTCGTCTCCTGTTACGACGTTGTATACGGATTTTGCATGACCTCGGTAAAATTTTTTGAGCATTTCCTTATACCAATTGACACGAGCCAAGGAATGTACTGTAGCCTTCGATATGCCTAAGGATGCCTTTATCTCACGGTAAGTCACATGCCGATCTTCTTCAATCATGTTGCGCACAGCATCGATGTTTTTTGAAACAACAATCAATTTTGGTCAACCTTCACGAAATTCATCGCTGACGGAAGCCCGACCGTGACGAAATTCTGCAAACCAATTGTAAACAGTCTTTTCTGATGGTGATTTATTATCAAAAGTTGAACGAAGCGATTCGAGGCATTATTGTTGAGTTAGGCTTTTACTAAAATCGTAAAAAATCATCCAACGAAAACCATCACGTGAAATTTCCATTTGTTCACAAAACTTTTTTTTAAAAAAAAAACGCTCACTGTAAATAAACCAGTTGGCCAACAAATTTTACAACAATGGTACTGTCACCTCTCAGTAGCGCCATCTAGTGGTCGTTTGTAAAAACTTAAAAAGCGGCCCTCGTACTCTTCATGTTACCCCGAGAACTGAAAGAGTAGCTTCTGCTAGAACTGAAGTAAAAATTGCTATTGTTAAACAAAATATTTGCTGATGATTCAAATTTTTCCTCGTTCTTTGGAAATCAATCTTACTGCGATGTCAAATTGGCAAATTTTGCGTAGTTGAGTTTACAGGTTTCACCTGATTCAGGAACTGAAGTTGCGATTTCGGAATTAGAATAATTGCGCTAATGGCAATGTCGCAAGAATGGCGACTAGCTGTTTTGTCGTAAAAATCTCTTTGGATACCGTGGGGATCTTGCTACTTATATTTAGTAATTTTAATTGCTGATTATATATGGTTATCAGTGACATGGCGCAGGGTATAGGAATACGAAAGGCGTTTCTTTAGAAAATAACAGAAACTAGTAATAGCTAAGTTGTTTACAACGGAGGAGGGGGGAGGGGACTTGACAAATAGGGGGACTGCAATTAATAACCGGGGGCAAAATCTATTAAAGAAAAAAATCCTCTGTCCCGTGCACTAGAATTATAAAAACTACACATTTTAAAAATTGATGAGCGGAATAATGTGTAAAAGCTGGTGAATCAAAGAATCTGTTAAATTTTGGAAGTCTGACAACACTATAAATCTGACCAATTTGCTATGTTGCTAGCAGATGTAATCAGCTTGTTTTGAAAGTACATTAGACGACTGATCACGTTTTAATGTAAATATGCGGAGGCATAGTCACTCCTATTAATTAATATCAATCAGCTATTGCTGGAGTATGTTCTCTTTTTTGGATTAGTGTGATGGCACGTGATTTCAAGAGTAAATTGTTTTACTGTGTCAACTTACTTCTCGTAGATCAGTCGGTGATGTAAATAACCGAGCGTAATCCATAGAAATGACAAGTTGTCGAGACTATGGATATACATACAAGGAAAATATACATAGGACATATTTATATTCATGTACTGTTTTGATTTAGTCGCTCTAGTTTATCCAGTCGCTCGCTACATTACATACAATGTTATTGTTATGTTTTGATATCATAGACTAAGTTCGTATCCACATAACTAGCGGATAGCGAACCTCCTTTTCAAACGTCTTTTAACAACAATTATTATTCAGCACTTTCCCTCAAACCTTTAGTTTTAAAGTAAGTACTTAATTTGACTTTCTTCTTGTTTAAAAATCTATAGGGTCCTGAATTTTTAGAGTGGGATCATAAAAACTCTTAAAATTATAGCTATTTTACTAAAAAATCCCCCATTTTTCTTTTTTTTTATTTAAATGCAAAAAAAGTTATTATTAAACTGAAATTTTTTAAAAAAAAAATTACATTATATTTCATGAAGTTATAAAAAAATAATATATATATATATATATATATATATATATATATATATATATATATATATATATATATATCTACACATAGGTTTACCTACTTAATTTCTTGTAAAGAAGAAAATTAAACAATTATATTAAAATAGTTTGTAACATTTATTTATTTTTACATACAATTACGCAATATTTACATTAAAAATTATTATGTTTAGTATAACTAAGTAAAATTATCTGAATTCAAATGTAGTTGAAAATTCAAGGAACGCTTCTGCGATAGAATTTGAATATATTTTTAAAAATGCAAAATTTTGCTACAGCAAATGAAGTTTAAGATTTCTAGCTTCAAACAAGTTATATCTAGATTTAGCCAATTTTTTCGTACAATCCTGTACTAAAAAAGTATAACAAATTTTTAATATTTATTTCTTTTAATTACTGTGTTTTATACAATTTGAACATTATTATTTTTAGTTATAAGTTTTCATACAATTTATATTGTTATATTGCATTAATATTTTAATTTATTGCTAAATGTCGTTTTAATTTACTTTGTAAATTTAATTCTAATATTAATAAATTATAATCTTATAGCTGTATAAATGGTCTTATGCCTGTAAATTAATAGAACAAAATAAATAAATAAATTAATAAATATGTGGCCAAAGCTCTCATTTATAACCAGAGTGCGTATAAACAGTGTGTCACCAATATATATTCTTTTTTCTGATTGATCTGCCATATTATATAAAATTGTATCTAGATTGCGGCATTTCGATTAAAAATTAAGTCACAAAGATTAAAAGAAATTAGTAGTTAAACCGCATTTGCTAGTAAGACAATACTATTAAGTGAAAATTATTAAGTTTACTTTTAGCATATATTTTTGTGTTTATATTCACTTACTTTTGCAGGAATGCAATAAGCTTTATCTTTATCTTGCTTTCTTACTTATTTTTCAACATACACACAATTAGTGTTTAATATATTAAGTTAAACTTTTTCTATCAACTCTACTGTATAAGAATTATTTTGTTTTTTCCTTTAAATTTATTGGTGTTAGACATTTTGGTTACTAATAAAATTATTTTTTTTTTTAACAATTATATTCGAAAATACTTATTTAATTATTTTTCTACTATCGCTTAATTTTGTGGAATTTTCATATTTTAAAACCATTCAATAAAAGAATTTATAAAAATTGCAGCAGAAAAATTAAGGAATCCAAAGTCATATATTTTAATTCAAAATGATATTTATATCGGCATTTTGAGACTGGATATAATTTATACATTATTTTTCATACCATGCTTTACAACAAAATCTATTTGTTTGGTATTATGTAAAACCCTTTTTACATTGTATTTTTTTTTGTTTTATTAATTTAATGAAAAAAAAAATTTAAAAAATGATTTACGAATTCAAGCAGTATATTAAATTTGAGAAATCAACATGAAATTATACCCACGAAAAATGGATTAAAATCAACAATTTACTCAAATTCTACCGAAAAAGAATTTCTTGAACTACCAGCTACATTTGAATTAAAATAATTTTACTTAGTTTTACTAAATATAATAATTTTTAATGTAAATATTGCTTAGTGTAAAAATAAATAAATATTAGAGAATATTTTAATATTTTTGTTATTTAATTTTCTCTTGTTTTTAAGAAATTAAGTAAGTATTTTGACACTTAAAATGGCCAAAAAGATTTTTTTTTTAGTTTTGTTCATTTTCGTTCAATTTAGAGTTAAAAAAAAAAGATTTTTAGCAGATATCTCGTTTTTGATCAATTTTGAACTGCTGTATATCGGAACCGTTAATATCTAAAAATCTACACAAATACTCGGAGGTACTAAGGGAACATTCTTAAAAATTTTGGAGATAACATTTTTTTTCCACTTTTGAAATGGACGAACACACGAGATACAGGGTGTATCTTTCTTAATAATTCTACTATTTGTACAAGATTCGGTGTTAAGAGATGAGAAACAGAAATCAGCCCATAGTTTTGCTGTAAATTGTAGGGGGCGCCAGTTATTTCACTGCGAATACTTTTAAATTGTCATTACTTTGTTGTAACACTCTGTATGATATTTATAAATAAATGTTCGTATTCTCCGCCTTCTCTTGTCTAAAAAAGCTCTCTAGGTAAATGTTGCTCCGAGCAGCAGTTTCTGAGATAGTGGAATGGACTGTATAGTCGAATTGGAAGATCAACTGAATCATGTCAAATGGGATGTATTGGGACTATGCGAAACTCAGTTACCTGACAAAAAATTCAAATCACTATAATCTGGTCATCTATTTTTTCCAAACCATAGTCAAACTAATACACATACAGGAGGCGTGGCCGTCTTGATTAACACGCGCGTAAAACATGAAATAATAAAAATAATCTCGATATCAAGTAGAGTAACCTATGTAGTACTGAAAATATCAAGGAGATATGAAGTAAAAATAATCCAAGTCTATGATCCCACGAGTATATCGGAGGAAGAAAACTTCCATTTCGTAATCTGTAAGGGAGATTTGTATGAACTACTACTTTCAAAAATCTCTCAAAAGTAGATGGACTTGGAAAAGTCCAGATCTAAAAACTAAGAACGAGATCGACTGTATACTGTCCAATAAAAAATATATTGTGAAAGACGTCTCTGTGCTGAACAAATTTGATGTAGCTAGCGACCACGGATTCGTAAGAGTGATAGATCATAATTGCGAATGAAACAAATTGATAAGAGATTGACATAGATTTCCCACCCTATATCAAATTAAAAATGACCAAAAACAGTACAAAGAAGAACTAAATAAGAAACTATCACCTTTAAATACACTTCAGACCCTAGACATTGATAACCTTGAAATGAAAATAAAAACAGATATCCATGAAAAACTAAAATCCCACCAGAAATACAAAAACTCATGCAGAAGAGAAGAAATATAGATAAGACGTCACCACAGTATGCACAATTAAATAAAATAGTCCAGAAGAAAATTAGACAAGATATACGGAATGGGTATATGTAGGTTCGTTTAATAACATATTTGAGTTTTTATTAAAAAAATTTTAATTTGATGTTTCGCCCATGGTTTTTCAGATCATTTTCAAAAATTTCTTTGGTGAAATTTTCATTTCTGGAAATAAAATTGTGAAATGCAATCACAGTTTCAATTTATGGCTACAACAATTATTCAGGTCACAAAATATATAGATATATACACTTATAATTTTGTCTTTTATATAAGAATAATTAGTTTAAAGTTAATAATAACAATGATTTAAAATCAACTCACTAATTACCATATTTTATATTATTCATACCTAGAAAATAAGCGAACGAGAGCAATATACTTCAGTTCAAGGCCAACGGTGAGACTGGTGAAAATACATGTGTATGTTGCGAAACGAAACTATTTTTTGTATGATTATTTTATTGGTTTTTATGCTAATTTATTTTTGAAAATATGTTTTTATTATTTTCATATTTTTTTTTTTTTATATAATTATTGGTTTTCAGTATTTGATAACTAATTAGTTAGAATGTAAAAATTGTTCAACAAAATACGTAGGTATGACCAGCTAACTACTGAAAGGCTACAAATACACAAGAAATGCCACAACTGCACTTAACAAACACGAAAATGAAACGAGACAAACCACACATTTAATTACAAGAAAGCTAAAATCTTAAACAAATACCACAACTACTATAAATTAGTAATTAAGGAATAATAGAATTATGGAAAGAAAATAAACGCAGCAAACGACAGATTAGATACTAAAGTCCCAAGTTTAATTTACAACAATATCCTACCTAATGAGTTATTGAATCTAAAAAAAAAAGACAAAATTAATAAAAATAATAAAAACGTATTTACAAAAATAAATTACCATAAAAACCAACAGAAAAAACATACAAAAAATAGTTTTGTTTCGCAACCTACACATGTATTTTCACCAGTCTCACCGTTCGCCTTGGACTGGAATGTATTGATCTAGTTTGCTTACTTTCAAGGTACCAATAATATAAAATATGTTATGTAAAATTAGACAACTGATTTTAAACCAATTTTTATTGTTAATTTTAAACTAATTTTTCTTATATAAAAGACAAAATTTTAAATGTATATGTTTATATATTTTGTGACCTAAATTATTTTTGTAGCCATAAATTGAAACTGTCATTACACCAAAGAAATTTTTGAAAATGCTCATTGAATTCTTATCCAAAAATTTAATAAAAATCCAGAGAAAAGAGTAAGAGAGATCTATTCAATTTTGGAACGAAATAAAAATTTCATCTGGTGTTTAAATGAGGCACTAGACAGCCAAAAACTTGAGGCATGTACAGATAGGCTGACGGTGGTAATATGGTCGATACCCCTTATACTTCGTTCTTTGCACAAGATTAATAACGAAAAAAAATCACAACACCATATCTTTTTTTTTTAATTTGGGGTTGTCTTAGAAACGAATAAGTCCTATCTTATTTCTTTCGAGAAACAAGAAAGACAGATAGGACTTTTTTATGCTCCTAAATCAACCCTAAATTACAATGTCCCTTTTGGAGAGCATTTCGAACTTCAATATATTTTTTCAGATACCGGGAAAAAAATTAAATAGGAAAATCGTTTAATACATGAATATCTTATTACATATCTAAATGTTTTTGGAAAACACAACAATTTATTTGCAAGCAATTTACAGCTGCATCTTAACTCGCAATTTGCGATTGCAGGATAAATTTACATGTTTACAAACTCCTTTTCTCGGGAAAAATTTAAAGATAGCCCATTAAAAAACAAAGATAGTTAAAATCTAAATTAATTAATATTAAAGAATACAAACACATTTTTTTTTAAATCCAATAAGCCATAACTGTAAACAGATGATTTACTATCATGTTTAAACATTAAGGGTACTACGACAGAATTGTCAGTAATATGTGTGTATCAGTTTTGAAGTAAAAGCGTAGTTGTGAAAATTCCTTGTTGGCGATTTTTAAAACCAATAGAATTATTAGGTAAAGAATTTGCATCAAATTTTGCCCTAAAAATGAAATTGTTTATATCAATTAGTTAAAAAAATGTTGCAGTAGTAAATGTCTAACATGAAAGAAAGCCTTCGGTGTTACAAATCATTTAAAGAGGACAGGAAAGCTACTGACGACAAACTGCATTTTGGAAGACCATTCACCGTAACCATAGAAAATAAAATTCATACAATCAAGGTCTGTTCTTGACGCCCATTGGGTATTAGGTATCTCTATCAATTAGATCGATACAATCGATTTTGAAAAACTATTTGGAGTTTCCTGTGTTTTCTCGATCTTCTTAAAAAACAATTCTTGAAAATTTCGTTGTGTTGAAGTCGCTCAAGAGATGCTTTTCTTTGATGCCTCCATTTTGAAATAAATAATTACAGGAGATAAGCCGTAAATCTATTTCTATGTTTCGAAAAAACCAAAAACGAAAAAAGACGGCCAAGAATGAAAGTTATATTAATTATTATTTTCAATTACTGTAGTGTTGTGCACAAATGGTTCTTTTCATGGAGCCAAACAATACAATAATGGTTCGTACCTTTTTAAGGAAAAATAAAATGACATCCAAACTATTTTATAAATACCGTATAAAAGTAATACCAGAATTCAAGTATAACATGTGTCCTGAAGATTGGGATGAATCTTAGCATACATATGTGGCAATGAGAGAAGATTACTTTGAAGGGACTCAAATAGATTTAGAATACATTGTTTTGATCTCAGTGACAGTATATTTTGAAAAGAAAAATATTTCTTATTTCTCTATTTTACTTTTACTTAGCTTGGAACAAGTTATATATTACAAAAAAAATTTAAGTTAATATTTTAAAAGAATTCGATTTATCTTTGAGCTGATTAAAACTAAAGGGATGATGGTAATTGTTAGCTAGCTACCATAAGGATTCTTGTCCTAAACATAGTCGAACAGATAATATATTTGTCAGAAGGCTATTTTGTAGTAAATTATATTACGTTGTAACCATAAATCTGTACTAAAATTTTATGGTTTGCGTGAGGAAACATTTCAGAAACGGTCCTACGAGCAAGATAATAATAATTTGTTACAAGATTTTGTTTATTACGTAAATAATTTTATCTACCAAATATAAAGGGTGTTCTTTAACATTGAAGTATTATTTTTATCCGGTAGCTAAAAAAGTCGTATCTCAACTTTATTGATTTTTGATTCTGCCTCTCATGACTTTATTATACTTTTATTGATTGTATCAACATATCAGAAAATTAGCATCTGATAGGCATTTTACGATGCTATTATTCATTTTATCAATATTTCAGAAAATTAATATTTGATGGGCATTTTACGAGGCTATTGTAGTTATGTAGATTGTTGTAACTGAATCCTTATTTTTTCTATATGGGAGCCCACTTGCAGCATAGTGTGGAGACCACAAAAAACAATTTAAAAAGTCCCATTTCGCATAATGAGTCGTTTTACTCAAGATACACTATCTAATCAATGGGATATTTTGTTGCCATGTGATATCAATTCGACGTTTCAAACACGTCATTTAAAAATTTCATCTTTACCAAGATACAAATTTATTCTTTAAGACTTGTCATACTTATCTATAATATATATAAAATGCAACGTCTCTCTGTCTGTCTGTCTGTCTGTCCGTTAGTGCGCTTACCACTGGAGAAACACTTATCCGATTTACGTACTTTTTTTTAAAAACATACATATGTTCTCTGGCCAGGTTATAGGCTATATTTTATTACGATAGGTAGCATAGGGAATGAGCAGTGACAATAAGAGTGAATGAAGTCGGAAAAAAGTTCGTCGCTAGGGCGTTTCCTTGCAGTACACAGCGTAAACCAATAAATTTGGAACAATATTGCGTAGCAGAGAATATCTATAATCTATAATATATATAAAATGCAAAGTCTCTCTGTCTGTCTGTCTGTCTATTAGTGCGTTTATCAGGCGAGAACCACTTATCCGATTTTAAATTCAAGCATATATTCTTTGGCCAGGTTATATAGTAATAACTAGAATCTATATCTATAATATATGTAAAATACAACGTCTCTCTGTCTGCCTGTCTGTCCGTTAGTGAGCTTATCCCTCGAGAACCACTTATCCGATTTACGTGATTTTTTAAATTCATACATATGTTCTCTGACCAGGTTATAATAATAATAATAATCTTTATAATATATATAAAACGCAATGTCTCTCTGTCTCTCTGTCTGTTAGTGTGCTTATCATTCGAGAACCACTCATCGGATTTACGTGATTTTTTTAAAATTCTTAATTTAATATATGTCAAAAAAAATCTATAATATATACAAAACGTAACGTCTCTCTGTCTGTCTGTCTATCCATTACTGCGCTTAGCACTCAAGAACCATTTATCCGATTTACGTCTTTTTTTTTTTTAAATAAAATACAAAGGGAATAAACAGAGACAAAATGCTAATATGTAGGAAAAAAGATGGAAGTTTAGCAGTAAGCTTCGCAGAAAGACTGAACAGATGGGGGGAATATTTTAAAGAAACACTAAATGGAGATGAAAATGAGTTGAATGAGAAATAGGAAGCAAAATTAACTGAAGGGCAGGAGGGGACAAATAAATCCTGCAAAGAAGAAATAAGAGAAATACTCAGAACCTAAAAAAAATAAGGCCCCGGGTGGAAATTGTAGAACTGATAAAAGCTGGAGGAGTAGATCTGGAAAATGAAATATGCCGGTTGGTGCAAGAAATATGGGAAACAGAAAAGATGCCAGTGAGCTGGAGAGAGTCGCTCATTTGTCCAATATACAAAAAAGGAGAAAAAATTATATGTGCTAATTATAGACCAATAGCCTTACTGAATGTCATGTACAAGATAGTAGTGTTGACTATCAAAAACAGACTAGCAGAGAAAGCCGAATCTATTCTGGGAGAATACCAGTGTGGATTCAGACCAGATATTTTCGATTAAGCAAATCTAAGATAATAGCTTAGAACAAAATTAGGCATTACACTTAGTCTTTGTGGATTTCAGAGAAGCATATGACTCTGTAAATAGAGAAGGACTCTACAAGATAATGGAAGAACTAAAAATTCCAAGTAAATTGATTCGCATGGTAAGAATGACCCTGAATGACACAGAAAATAGAGTGTTGGTTGAGGGCAAAGTATCAGACAAGTTTAAGGTGAAGAGAGGATTAAGACAGGGGGAACCATTGTCGACATGTCTATTTAATTTGGCACTAGAGAAGATAACCCGGGAGTCAGAAATAAACACAAATGGAACGGTTATACCAACAAACCTGCCAATGCTTGGCCTATGCGGATGATGTAGCAGTGATTGCAAGAGCAAAAGAGAACCTCAAAAATGCCATAAGTAGGATAGAAGAAATGGGAAGGATGAGAGGACTAAATATAGATGAGGAAAAAAACAAAATACATGGAAATTACAAAGCAAAAGGATAATAAAAACAACAAAAGTTTAGATATAATAAACAACTTAGGGCAAAGATATATGTTTGAAAAAGTAGACAAATTTTAATTATCTGGGAGTAACAATAACAGAGAGTGGACAAGAAAGAACGGAGATACAAGAAAGAATAGCGAAAGTACAGAGATATTTGGGGGCAATGAATCCAATATTGAAATCAAAGAATGTATCAAGAAAAGCAAAAGAAACAATATATACGACAGTTGTCAGACCCACGGTGACATATGGATGCGAAACGTGGAAACTGAATGCAAGAGAAAAAGAGACGTTGGAGGTGTGGGAAAGGAAAGCTTTGAGAAGAATCTGCGGAGGAAGGAAAAAAGAGGGACTGTGGAGAAGAAAAACAAACTACGAATTAAAATGCCTATATACGAAACCCCTTATAAGCCGAATCATAATAAGCCAGCTATTAAGATGGTTGGGACACGTGGCAAGGATGAAGGAAGAAAGACAGGCAAAGCAAGCCCTAATAAGAGGAGTGGTTGGAAGAAGAGGCAAGGGCAGACCTCGATCTACATGGATTCAGGCAGTAAAGCAAGATCCGGAGTAGATGGGAATCCCGCACTGGAAAAGCTAACAGGAGACAAACAGAAGTGGAGACAAGTATGCAACCAAGCCATGAGCCTCTAAGGCCCCTTGAGCTATATAATAATATAAACGTAACGAATAAGCAGTGACGATAAAGTTGAATCAAGTCCACGCGAGCGGAGCCGCGGGCACGGCTAGTTAATGTATAAATAAAGGTACTTCTAAGGGTCAGTGGAGTGTTGTGCCTTGACTACTTTTATAGAAGAACATATGTGGTTAAAAAACATATTGTTGATGGTTCCAAAATATATTAAAAATTATGATAATACTTTTTTAATGATATTTTTTAAAATTATGTATGAGTTCTTTGTTATATAAAGTTGATCGCTATGTTAATTATGTTTATATTAAAATTTCGCAAGTGCAATTAGAGGTTTTGACCGTTTACATCAGATGACGCTAGGGTTTATTGGCTACTAATAGTTTTTGATACATATTTCTTAAATCTTTGCTACTTGTTTAATTATATTATGATTAACCCCTTATTAGGACTGGTGAATGAGGTTTGAAATGAAACGATACATGACATGTTTTAGTTTTCAGAGTAACACGTTTGTCCACTACGCTTAGATTCTCTTACATTTGATGCAACAGTGTCACTTATGGTTCTTGTCCAATGAACAACTACCTATTTGTTTTACATTATTTGTAGACCTGTTTATTGTCAGCAAATGTTTTTTGTTCGTGGAAACAGGATCATAAAATGGGTAGAATTATACAAGGCATCTCATTTAAAAAATAATAACATATTTTTAAAAATCATTTGAAAAAGTTAATTTTTGTTACTAAATTTGATGCAGTTCTAAAAAGTAAGCAATATTTCACAAACCGAATTTTAGACATCTTGGATACTGAGGACCAACCTTGTATGTGACATATAATCAACGGTTTCACTGCTCTTTAAATTTTTAGTTGATGTATTGATGCTAGCTTCCTCCCTTTCCATTAAATAACGATTTATCGGGTGAAATTGTTTCTTCCTGCTCCGACAAGGACGTCCAACTACTTGGTGGCTACCTTTTTTATCAACATATACTTGTTTCGACATTTCAATAATAGTTTTCTATTAAAAAATAAAAAAATATAATTTTTGTAATACACGTGGCGATATGTACACTACTGCGTCACAAAGCAAACTGATTCTGTGACGTTGACTGTTCAACGAGTCTAAACTAGTTCCAACCTTGTGTACCTGAATTACTTTTAGCTTCCAAAATTCCTCAAAGGAATTATTGTTATAAAGGACCCTTTGTGAATGCTTTAACCGCTTGTGCCGGTCTGATCGCTACCTAAGTTTCGGGCCGACTCTCTGCCGCGCTCACTACTAATTCCTATAATTTCGGAACTAATTTGATAATGACCGATGAGCAAAGAGAATTCTAGAATGGAGACCTAGAATACGCAATCAAAAGACGAGAATGACCACCAACAAGATACACCGATAAATTAAGGAAAATAGCAGCAAAGAGGTTTAAGTTAATCAGTGGACATTAAGGGTTTCATCGTGATGATGGCGAACTTTATATTGTGGACATCATATCCTTAATTAAAATCTATATAACAACACCGCTATGAAATATTAAGCTAAACATCTATCAATAACTAAGGTAGTATTTTTGTCATATTCTCGCTGTAGTGCGTGCTGATATCATTCTTTTCACCTTTCGCAGGCAGTTAGTTCCCTTTTCAGCGGATCATCGATGATCGAAAATATCTTTGTGCGGTAATCAGTTATATGTTATGAATAATTCAGTTTAAATCATTTTGCAGTCAATTAATAATATGACTATCTTGTTGACTAAAGAATTCGCTTAAAATTATGAACTTGGCTTTTCCTGACTAATCTAATTTTAAAAAGGATCGGCTTTTATTTCTCAATACTTTTATTCAAAAATAAAGGCCCATATTGTTATTAAAAAATGATAATTGTCAGCGTGCACAAATTAAACTGAATTGATAGTTGAATGTTTCTTATAACTTTCCGTTTAAGGTATATTTATTATTATTATTTTCATTATTTCCATCTTATATATTTTATCTAGACATAGCAATTTATATATATATATATATATATATATATATATATATATATATATATATATATACATATACATACATACATATATATATATATATATATATATATATATATATGTATATATATATATATATATATATATATATATATATATATATATATATATATATATATATATATATATATATATATATATATATATATATATATATATATATATATATGGACTCCTGGACAAAATTAACGCAACAATCTGAAAATTAATTTATCTTTTTCTTATGTCAGTGTTAAAGTTTATCGAGTATTTGAATAGTAGGTTATGCATATTTTGTTTCGTTGTTCATGACAGAAATCAAAACAATTCGTTTAGATTTACAGTTTTAAAGAATTTTTTAGAAGATAAACAATTTTCTGCAATAATGCGATAGATTTTCTTTAAAAGTAAGCTTATAAATCTTCCCTTTTTCAAAGTAATACGTTTTTGTGGTAGGCTGTTTTATTTTTGACACCGAAGAATTAGAAAAATGAGTCGAACAAGGAATTTAACTGAACACGAGGTAGTGCGAGCCTCAGTTTTATTGGATGAGGGATATTGTCAGAGTTATGTTGCCAATTTGTTAGGCAAACATCGTTCCACAATAAGTCGTATGGTAAGACGCTTGAATGAAGTAAAAATTTATTCTAGAAGGCTAGAGCAAGGGCGAAAACGATGTACTAGCGACCTAGATGAACGTTTTATAAGACAATATGCTTTAAGAAACAGGACTGTCACTAGTTCTATAATAAGAAACGAACTCGAAGCTGTTCGCAATGTCACAATTTCTTCTAAAACAGTTAAAAGACGGTTAAATGAAACTGGATTAAACAGTAGGAGACCAGCAACTGCGCCCTTGCTTACTAGAGAGAACAGAGTTGCCAGGTTACGTTTTGCTCGAAATAAGGAAAACTGGTCTGTGGATGATTGGAAACAAAATTTCTTCACAGATGAAACTAGGGTTAGTCTAAAACATCCAGATGGTCGTGAGCGAGTATGGCGAAGATCAGGAGAGAGGTTTGCTCCTTGCAATATCTTTGCAAGGATTCCATTCGGCGGTGGCTCTATTATGTTCTGGGGTGGCATCTGCTTTGATGCTCGCACAGAGTAAGTTCCTGTTCGTACGAGATCCATGAATGCTGACTACTATCTTCAGAATATTGTAATAGAACATGTGATGCGTCTCGGTCATTTTGTGGGGCCCGATTTCCTGTTTATGCAAGACAACGCTCGACCTCACGTGGCTAGGGAGGTACTCGATTATCTTAATCAAGTTGATATACCTATTATGCAATGGCCACCAAAAAGCCCGGATCTGAATCCGATAGAACATGTATGGAATTACCTTAAGAAAGATATGAAACGTCATATACCTGCACCTAGAAACCTGAGGGAACTTGAAAATGCAGTTATCACAGAATGGGAGCAAATTCCTCAAGATTTTATCCAAAATTTAATTAGAAGCATGCCTAGGGGCATAAACGCTGTCATCCGAAGTAGAGGAGGCAACACACGCTACTAGTGTCCTAGTTACACCATTAATTTTGCTACTAGTGTCCCAGTTTATTTTTTTCATTATTACATAATTTCAACGATTTTTTTATTAGGTCTTAAGAATAATTTTAATTCGAATCTTATAGAGAAATTTGGTAGCTAATTCACTTTTAAAGTATCCGACTAAGTTTTTTCTAACTGTTAGTGTAACCAATGTTCATAAAAAATTATTAAAATTAATTCATTATAGAGATTTGTATGATATAATATATTGTTGCGTTAATTTTGTCCAGGAGTGTATATTCGTATATATATATTTGACAGATGACAGTATCAGGTAAGCAATATTGGGTCAAGAACAGATTCTTGAGGAAAGCTTTAAACTGTTTAGGAACGCCAAGTTCTTTATATCTTTATAGATGTAAAAAAAATTATGAATGCTAATATAATAAACTTAAATTGAAGGTACACTAATTGCCACAAGATCATGAGATTATACCTAATATTAGGCTAACCATAAATAATTGATTTAAAATTATAGGTTTATAGGTTGCTTGAGGAAACCTGGCTAAACTATCACCACACGTGTGCACGGTAGTAAATCTTAATATAATTACGTTATTAAAGATTTATTAAGCTATAATTGTTATACATAACTTCTAAGGTCTGTGTATTAAAACCAGTTTTATGAGGCATGCTCAAAATCTGGCGATATGAGGGTGAAATAGTGACTTCTCTAAAAATCCAGCTGGCCCTAAATCGTAAAAAGGTATGATTGATCCTATTAAATTTTACGGTGAGAAAATCAACAACCCTAATGCTCAAAAAGGAAATTTTAATAGCACAGTTCCTGAGTTGAAACAAGACTTGGTACATTTAAAAAGAAATCTGATTTCTCAGGGCAGAAGTGATATTCTTAAATCATCAAGTGCGTTGAAACAATGCTGGAATATATGGAGTGCTAAAAAAAATTACCACTTTTTGTTCCTAAACAATTCAAGATCATAAATAATGAACAAATCACAACGGCTTCATTATCGAAAAATTTAATACAGACAGATTTACAAAGGATGTTGTTAAATTGCGTAAAAATTCACGATTAAATTGACTATAGCAAGGCTGTGATCAAGATCATCAAATGTATATTAACGAACATTTAGATACATTCCATAAATTTCATGGGGGAATTTTGTGAAAAGACTAACTTTAAATTTTACTGTGTTAGAGAATTTTCATTAGAAAAAATACACCTAGTAAATGATAACGTTTTATTCAAAAAATACATCTAGACTTACGACTTTTTAGTTTATATTATGTATTTAGTTGACAAGGGTGTCAACAATTAATACTTTTTTCGTTTACTATCAAAATACGAGAGGTCTAAGGATTATGACGGTGAATTTTTAGCGGTTTTCTGTGCAGCTCACTGTCACTCACTATTATGATTTTTAAATTTCAGTGGCCTCACAAAATTTGTAATTATTTGCTATGCCACAATTACTTTTCCGAACTGTGTACTATATTATATTATCAACTAATGCTGGCATCTACAAATTCAGTATACATTAGTAATTAAGTCATTAAAAAACTGTATGTTTACTCGATTTTCATTATGAATTTAAGCGCAAAATATAGAGAAATGACTGAATATTTTATTTAAAATTTTATTGTATAAATTATATCATGTAATGAACCGAGGTAATTAAACTTTATGAAAAACATGGCACAATTGCGACAGAAACATTCAAAGTAACATAAAAAAAAATATGACAATAATTGCTTATTAAAAAGAGATATTTTTAAATAACATTTATTGCAAGCTTGAAGATGACAAACATACGGGAAGATCAATATCAGTATCGATCAAGAGAAAAAATAAGTCAAAAAGTTTATTATTTTTTCTTTTTATATTTTTTTTTATGGGTCTAACACACGTGCTGCGGGGAAGTCCCTAAAGCGCTCCAGGAGCGGCACGTGTGCGGAAAAAAATCGCTGTAAATTATACTCGATTCACGTTCCATGAAAATACTTGTAGAAACAGACTCAAGTCGAAAACCGTTCTTCGTTGTTCCAGCGAATCAAGGCCGCCGGTCAGTTTCGGGTCTCCAATCAGACGAACAGCTCTTCTCTGAACAGAATCCAACAAATGCAGTGTATGTTTGGGAGCTGAGCCCCAAACATGGGAGCAGTATTCCATAGTTGATCGAATTGGAGCTTTGTAAAGAATTAACAGTTGTTGTAGAGTCTAAAGCTTTCTGGTTCGAAATAATATTCCCAACTTTTGAGAAGCTCTCCTTGCTATGCCTGCAACATGTTCATGCTAGGACATATCTGCTCCCAAATTAACGCCCAACAAATTGAGCGACGATGCTAGGGGAATGGAGTACCCTGACATAAGTATGTCAGGTTCAGCAACGTTAACTTTTTTAGAAAAAACTGCCGCCTGGGTTTTTGTAGAATTACATTCCACTTGGTTACTGTCACCCCAAAATAGAATTTCTTTCATGTCTTTGTTAAGTTGAACAACCTCCTGCTGTCTGCGGATATTCGCCTGAGCAGCCGATGTCCTAGCGTTCAAAGTGAATGAAGAGACAAGCGTACTGTCATCTGCAAAGCGGTAGATTGGATTCCCGGTCTTTTCCAGCAGATCGTTAATGTAAATGAGAAAAAGAGTAGGAGACAGTATGAAGAATTGGGGCACACCGGCGTTGATAGTGAAGGTGAAAGAAATCCATCGACCGCCATTCGTAAAGAACGCTCTCTGAGGTAAAATGAGAGCCACAAACAGAACTTTTCAGATATACTACGAGAGCGTAGCTTAGCCAACAGTCCATCGTGTCAAACATGGTCAAATGCCTTGGATATGTCAAGAGCAACCGCTCAAAATTCTCCAAAGTGTTCAATTTCGTTGTTCCAAACATCTGTTACATAAGTCAGAAGATCTCTTGTTGATCTATGTTTACGAAAGCCATATTGGTGATCGCTAATAATATTGAATCGTTCAAGATATTTTAGAAGATGCTGATTGATAACCTTTTTCATGACTTTCGATATTATTTAAAGCACTGCGACTGGTCGGTAGTTATTTGACAAGGTCTTCTTGCCTTTTTAGGTATCGGCTGAACTGTGGCACATTTCCAGCAGGACGAAAATATTCGCTTTCTGTAGGATAGGTTGAAAAGTCTACAGAAAACTGGTGTTAGTTCCGTTGCACAGTTTTTGAGAACTATGGCAGGTATTCCGTCAGCCCCAGAAGCCTTTTTGGTGTCTAGCTTCATTAAAATACGCTTTATGATACGCTGTCTGAAGATAATATCGGGCATCTTTGAGTGCAATATGGGTGGTGTTTTTCCTTGGAAATCGACAGTAGAATGTGAAGCAAAGAGTTCAGCCAACAAGTTCGCTCTCTCAACAGGTGTGGTTGCAATGGAATTACCTGGCCGTGTGAGTGGTGGTATGGTGGGTTTGGTGAAAGCAGGTATAGCAGATCTCGATGCATCAATTAAAATGACGGCAGAGAGGTTTTAAATATCGACAGAAAAACAATTTGAACAATTCTGAAAGAAGACTTGGGAAAAAAACAAAATTGTTCGATACACTTTACATGAAGATTAAAAATTCTAGAGGGGGCAACATCCCAACTTAATCGTACGAATCTCCAGAAACAATCCGAACTTTCTAATCATTTGTTTTAATATGACCTATAAACAAAGCGCCGAAGTGCAGAATAATCAAAATTAGGATCGTAGGTCAAGAAAAAAAAAACACGAAAATTACCATCAAAAACTGACACAATGGTGTAATAAAAATTACGTTGCTAATAAATAAATTACAAATTTACTGGAAACTTTAATAATTATGGTTAATATATAACCTAGAGAATTGGGTGATAAGAAACTACATAGTGATATTGACGACTTTGTAAATTCAACCATTTTAATGGTATAGTTATTGAAAGTTTTCGATTTGGAGCAATTTAAATTGGTAATGACTAAAAAAAACTTTTAACATTATTTTGTTATTATATATACTAATTTTTTTAGAGTTATAATTACACGTTCAATTGAACAATCGATTAAACGTAAAAATTAATTAATTTTTTAAGGTTGAAATTTAAGCAAAAAGAAGAATGAAAGATGGTTGGCAGGTCTATTATGATAGTGTAGAGAACGGCAAAAAATTCAAAAATAATTTTCCTAAAGTAGGATATAATATTTGGTATAGTAAAATAAGTAATAAGAATTTTGTAAGGATAGTATCTCGTATGAGAAGCTTTCATGCAATGTACCCAGAGCATAAGAAACGTATTGGGCTTCAAGATCACGACAGATGCGAATGTGGGGAAATAGGGGATTTACAACATTATATTCTAGTCTGCCCATATCTAATAAATATAAGGAAAAATTTCTTCAATAACTTGAAGGAGTTAGTTGAACACCCAATTAATTTAAATTATCTAGTTGCACTCAATGATTCTAGAGTATATTATTTGCTCTATAAATTTGTAATCCAATCAAAATTAAAACTTTAACGGAACTTTTACCCTGTTTACCTAGTCTTAAGCTAAATAACTAGTTAAAAAAAAAAGTTTAAAAAATAAAAGAATTTAAAAATAAAAAATAATAATAATAAAAAAAAAAAAAAAAAAGAGAGAGAAAAAAATAAAAAGAGAAAAGGAAAGAAAAAAATATATACATATATAGAAAAGAGGAAAAGAAATGATAAAAATAAATAGTCAGAAAATAAAGTAATTTTAAGACAAAATAAATGTAAATCTGTTTGTTAAAGGATAAAGATAGATGCTGGCTAATTGGTATACACCAATGCCATGAAACACACATACACACACACAGGTTGAAATTTCAATTAAAATAAAAAGTATGTCATATTTCTCGCAAGATCTGAAGTAACAATCAATTCTTTTTCTATCTAAAATGGGCCTGTACGTGTCGTACACTATAATCCATTTTACTATTTAAAGTGGTTTAATTATGGTATGGTTGATAGTAACTTCAAGGCCACTTGGTATGTAGAAATAATACTGATATAATTTGTTTTGTTTGGCTTTATAACCAAAAAACGTAGGGACGGCTTTTATCGGTTTATCATTGAATACATATTTTAAATTATATTAAAACTGATCGTTTTGATAAAATACCAATTGATAAATAGAATGACAAACTACCTAAGCCTATCGTAATAACATGTCACGTATCTAAAATATTGTAAAAATAGTCGCTAAATATACTTAACAACGTAGAAACAAATGTAGTGGTAACACTGAACATGACCAATATCGTTACGGTAGCGGCACGGACATTTTACAATAATTTAATTTGTAATAGTTTTCAAACACATGACAAAAAAAAACACATTTTAATTGTTTAACGGCAATCACTTCTCAACATTTTAGTTAACTTCTGTTGTATATTTATATTCACATTTCTACTCCAATTTGGATTTTAATAAATTTAGAATTGATGATTGGGCCACAGCCTCCACTAAAAGTAAAAGTTATAGTCATAATCATATAATATATATATATATATATATATATATATATATATATATATATATATATATATATATATATATATATATATATATATATACATATTTTATATATAGACATGACTAAAGGGAATTATTCTTAAAAGGTTAAAATCCTAAAATAGCGTAGCTTAACATATCATTCGATACCAAAACCAAATAATTTTAATTTTCTTTCCAAATGCTGGGGTAGATCCAAGAATCTCGGTAATAATAATTTGAATTAATAAAATAGCAATTCTCGTTAGTCTTAACTAGTATACACCGCTCTGGGAGGGATCAATCGAACACTCTTTATGAAAGAATTTATAGAATAGACTCAAGTTGCAAATTTTTCTACGATATGCTAGAGGTTTCTGGTGATTTTTGGATCACCACCGAGGCAAATTTCTCTCCTTTGGATATATTCTAGTAAGTGCAGAGCACGTTTTGGAGCAAAGCCCTAAGCAAGGGAGCAGTATTACATAGAAGGTTAAATCTAAGTCTTTTTTAGTGGGCAGCATACAACTTTTTGGTACTGAACAATATTCTGAGCTTTTGAGAAATTTTGCTGTGCATGATATCAAGATACTTGCTTTTACGTTAACTCTTAGTAAATTAAGTTACGATGATTTTTGACATAACTATGTCCGGATCTGTGACGTTAACTTTTTGAGAAAACACTAATGGTTAAGTTTTTGTAGCAGTACATTGTTCATGATTACTGTTATTTTAGAACAAAACTTCTTTGAGGTATTTGTTAAGTTCTATAACTGTTGGCTGTCTGCATATATTGGCATGGACAGCTGGTGCTTGTATTCAACGTATACGAAGCAATAAGTCAGTGGTCATCAAGAAAATTATAGACTGTATTTTTAGGGTATTCCAGTAGATTTTTAATAGAAGGGTGAACGAGAGTGGAATATATTATATATTTTAAAACATGCTGATTAACAGCCTTTTTCATAAAACTTGATATTACTGATACTAAAGTGAAGGTCAGTAGCTGTTCGGTAACTGGTGGTATAATTGATTAAGTGAAATTTTGACTACTTGCCATAGCAACCAATCTAAAAGAGTTTCACCTATTTGGATGTGCAAGAAGTTTGTTTTTAATTCGCTTCCTATGTTCCTTCTTAGTTTCCTTGATAATTTGTCTCGATCTCTCTCAAGCAATAATAACGACGACTTTTACACTACGGGGTTTACGTCACTGTCGATAGACAAGACGATTGAAAGCATTATCTTCTTTACATATTCAATTAATCAAGGATTGCTAATAGGACAACATGTTTTTAGAAAAAGGGATGTAAGCATTTATGCTGCCTAAGATAACAGCAATAACGTCAGAGCCAAACAGTGCGAAAATATTGATGCTAATTAATAAATTATAAATTTACTGGAATCTTTAATAAGTATGGTTAATGTATAACCTAGAGAGTTGGATGATAAGAAACTGCATAGTGATATTGACAACTTTGTAAATTCAACAATTTGAATGGTTTAGTTACTGAAAGTTTGAATTTTGAGCACTTTAAATTGGTAATGACTAAAACAAAAAAGCTTTTAGAATTATTTTGTAATTATATATACTATTTTTTTAGAGCTATCATAAAACGTTCATTTGAACCATCGAATAAAAGTAAGAATTAATTAATTTTCAGAGGTTGAAACTTCAATAGCTATTCATATTTTTGATAGGAAATAGGATACCAAAGTAGTTTAAAGTTTTTCGTAGGACTGAAAATAAATTAAAGCATATAAAACAAAAAGTATGTCATATTTCTAGAAAGATCTGAAGTAACAATTATTTATTTTCCTATCTAAAATGTGCATTTACGTGAAGTATATTATAACCCGTTTTACTATTTAAAGTGGCTTAATTATGGTATTGTTGACAGTAACTTCAGGGCCACTGGATATATAGAAATATTACCCATAAAATTTGTTTTCTTTTGGCTTTATAAATAAAACAAAAACACAGTAACGGCTTTGTCTGGTTTCTCATTGAATACATATGTTAAATTTTAATAAAACTGATCGTTTTGATAAAAATAATACCAACTGATAAATAGAATGATGCAATTAGCCAAGCCTATCGTAATAACATATCACATATCCAATATCTTTGAAAAATACTCGTAACATACACTTTACACGCAGAAACAAATATAGTTGTAATACTGAACAGCCCAATGTGGTTCCGGTAGAGCACAGAAATTTTACAATAATTTAATTTGAAATATCTGACAAAATCAAAAAAAGGACATTCTTTTCTCGGTAATTCTTTAATGGCAATAACATCTTAATATTTTAACTAACTCCTGTTAAATATTTGGATTCACATTTTCTGCTCCAATTTGGATTTTAATAAATCTAGAATTGATGATTGCACCACAGCATCCACTAAAAGTAAAAGTTGCAGTCAAAAATAATCATATAATATATATATATATATATATATATATATATATATATATATATATATATATATATATATTTATATATATATAAATATATATATATATATATATATATATATATATATATATATATATTTACATATATATATTATATATATATATATATATATATATATATATATTTACATATATATATATATATATATATATATATATATATATATATATATATATATATATATATATATATATATATATATATATATATATATATATATATATATATATTTAGGAAGTACCGACCTTCAAACGATACGTACATTTCTACGATTAGTTTATAAGTTACAGTGGTTTTAATGACGCTACTTTTGATATTTTCAAAACAATGGAAAAAATCGAATTACCTGTGTTGACTAAACACTATTTTTTGATGGGAAAAAATATCGTTCAAGTAAAGCAATGGCTTGATGAGTGTTACGAAGATTCTGCCCTTGGAAAATCACTCATCGTTTACTGATATGCTGAATTTAAACGCGGTCGTACAGACACAAATGATGCTGAACGCTCTGGATGCCCAAATAAGGTGATAAATTGTTCTGGATGACCATAAAGTGGAATTGCCTGAGATAGCTGACACCCTGAAGATATCAAAAGGACGTGTTGGTCATATTTTGCATGAACATTTGGGCACGAGGAAGCTCTGTTCGAAATGGGTAACGCGTTTGCTCACAGTGGACCAAAAACAGCAACGTGTCGATGATTCTAAGCGCTGTTTGGACCTGTTTAAGAGCAATAAAAAGGATTTTTTCATGCGATATATGACAATGGATGAAACATGGATCCACCACTACACACCGGAATTAACAAGTCATTGGTTACGATAGAAAAATTGCATGAATTGAAGTTCGAATTGCTCCTCATCCACCGTATTCTCCAGATTTGGCCCCCAGCGACTATTATCTATTCACAGACTTCAAAAAATGCTCTTGGGAAAGAGATTTGGCTCCAATGAAGAAGTTATCTCCGAAGCTGAGGCCTGTTTTGAAGACAAAGACAAATTCTTCTACAAGAAAGAAATGTTAGAAGTAGACTATGTTGATGAATAAAGTCCAATTTGGCAAAAAATAAATGGGTTTTAAGTAGCTACACCAAAAACTTTTTAGCCTACGTGTTATATATATGACATGTATAAAATCTCTTGCAGGAGATTATTCTTAAAAAGTTAAAATCCTTAAATAGCGAGACTTAGCATATCATTTGATACCAAAACCAAATAATTTTAACTTTCGTTTCAAATGCAGATCGAAGTAATAATAATTTGAAGTTAAAGTTTTCATTTTGATATTAAATTTTTTTGAATACTCCTTTACTAAATTTGATTGCATTTTATTCAAAAATAGCGATTTTCGTTAGTCTTGAATTTCTGTGGGAGTAGTTTATATCAAAGGAATGAGATTATCCATATAAAAAAGTACTTGAATAAGGTGATCTGAGAAGTGACAAGTCGACTCTCATACGGGTGTGATGTATTAAGGCAACAACTAAGTCTAGCTTGCACCACTCTGGGAGGGATCAATCGAACACTCTCCAGGAAAGAATTTATAGAATAGATTCAAGTTGCAAATTTTCCTACGATATGCTAGATGCTCTTGGTGATTTTCGGGTCACCACCGAGCCGATATTTTACACGTAGTCAGTGAAGAGCACGTTTTGGGGCAAAGCCCTAAGCAAGGGTGCGATATTACGTATGTAGATGGTCAACTTTAAGTTTTTTTTAGTGGGCAGCATATAGTTTTTTATTACTGAACAATATTCTGAGCTTTTGAGGAAGAAAGTTATATATTTTATTTTTGGGCTATTCCAGCAGATTTCTAATAGAAAGGTGAAAGAGAGTGGGATATATTATATATTATGAAAACATGCCGATTAACAACCAATTTAAAAGACCTTCACCTGTTTGGATGTGCAAGAAGTTTGTTTTTAATTTTCTTACTATGTTCCTTCTTAGTTTCCTTGATTATCTGTTTGAATCCGTCTAAACAATAGCAACGACTTTTACTCTGTGGGCCTTACATCACTGTCGATAGACAAGATGATTAAAAGCAATAGCTTCTTTACATCTTTAATTAATCAAAGTTTGCTAATAGGCAAACATGTTTTTGGAAAAAAGGGGTGTAATCATTTATGCCGCCCAAGATAATAGCAATAACGTTAGAGCCAAACAATTCGAAAGTATTCTTAGAGTTCTTTTTATTTACAGTTTAAGTGAATGTGTCAATGTAACTAGGTGATATGAGTGAAGTAAGAAAATCAATTTATCTGATTACGTATAAAATAATTCCTGTTGTTTAGAGAATAAGAAACTAAAAGGGGCAAATATAAGTCGTTTTGCTCTAAAAGATATCATTTGAGAGTTACGTTCTTTTATAATATATATAAAATGCAACGTCTCTCTGTCTGTCTGTCCGTTAGTGCGCTTATCACTGGAAAACCACTTATCCGATTTACTTACTTTTTTTTTTTTAAACATACATATGTTCTCTGGCCAGGTTATAGGCTATATTTTATTACGATAGGTAGCATAAGGAATGAGCAGTGACGATAATAGTGAATGAAGTCGGAAAAAAAAGTTTGCCACTAGCGTGTTCCCTTGCAAAATACAGTCTAAACCATTAAATATAGAACAATATTATGTAGAAGAGAATATCTACAATCTATAATCTATAATATATATAAAATGCAATGTCTCTCTGTCTGTCCATTAGTGCGTTTATCAGGCGAGAACCACTTATCCGATTTACGTGTCTTTTTTTTAAATTCATACATATATTCTTGGGCCAGGTTATATAATAATAATAATAATCTATATCTACAATAAATATATATATATATAAAATGCAACGTCTCTCTGTCTGTCTGTCTGTCCGTTAGTGCGCTTATCCCTCGAGAACCATTTATCCGATTTTCGTGATTTTTTAAATTCATACGTATGTTCTCTGACCAGGTTACAGATATATATTTTATTACAACTATAATATATATAAAATGCAACGTATCTCTGTCTGTCTGTCCGTTAGTGCGCTTATCACTCGAGAACCACTTATCCGATTTACGTGTTTTTTTTTTTAATTCATACATTTGTTCTCTGGCCAGGTTATCTATAATCTTCTATCTATAATATATATATATATATATATATATATATATATATATATATATATATATATATATATATATATGTATATATATATATATATATATATATATATATATATATATATATATATATATATATATATATATATATATATATATATATATATAAAATGCAACGTCTTTCTGTCTGTCCGTTAGTGCGCTTATCACTTGAGAATCGCTTATCTGATTTACGTGTTTTTATAAATTTATACATATGTTTTATATAATTCGATATAAGCCTAGATAATGGGAGATAAGGTGAGATAATGGGAGATAAGTATAAATAATGGGAGATAAGGAGAACTAATGGAAGATAAGCAGAGATAAGATATTGGGAGTTATGGTGAGATAATGGGAGATAAGGAGAACTAATGGGAGATAAGCAGAGATAAGATAATCGGAGTTATGGTGAGATAATGGGAGATAAGGAGAAATAATGGGAGATAAGTAGAAATATTGCGAGATAAGTCGAGATAAACCTAGATAATCGGAGATAATGAGAAATAATGGGAGATAAGGAGAAATAATTGGAGATAAGGATAAATAATGGGAGATGAGCAGAAATAAGCCTAAATAATGGAAATTATTTAGAGTTAATGGGAGATAAGAAGAAATAATGGAAGATAAAGGGAAATAATGGCAGATATTTTATTAAGTTAGGTAACATAAGGAATAAGCAGTGACGATATTAGTGAATCAAGTCCACGCGAGCGGAGCCGCGGGCACGGCTAGTATTTTATATATTCACTTGTACGTTCGAGAGAGGCATATTTTAGTATCTACAATAGTTGACAATAAGTTTACATATTTAGCAACCAAGGGAGTTATTAACAAATTAATGGAAGCAATAACCAGTCAAACAGTTTCTGAGCAATATATGATATTTATTTATCTACTTTTCCAAAACGGTGGTCATTAATTATTTATAGATTTTTGTTTCTGTTACTTTGATTATTGAAATATCCTTGTATAAAATTCTCGAATGCCATTTGCATCTTCTCGCCAAACTGTATTGCTAGTTGTTCACCTTCTTTCCCTATGTTTTGGAAGTCTGTTTCATCAAAAATACCTAAAAAGTATTAATAATGTTATTAACATATTAATGCAAAATTGTTTACTATTAATAAATCGGATTAAAACAAAAATAAGCTTCTGTATACGTGATTTATATTTTAGATAATCAATTGATAATTTTCGCAATTAATTATCAATTTTTAAATTTCCCTCTTTCCAAAATACCATCAAAAAGTAATGGATATCGGGAAAAATAAAGACTTGGTGACTAGCGTCTTATATAAGTTATGAGGCGGCATCCTTACTATTTGATCTAAAAATAAAGTAGTACTTACATTCGCCATAAACGTAAGTTAGAAGTACCTAAAACAATATGAATTTGTTTAAATCCCTGATGCAGAAATACGTTCATCATTTTATTAGTGTTTCGTACGGAACACTTATAAGATCACTTGGGTGTCTGTCTGTCCGTCTGTCTGTCTGTCTGTCTGTCACACACACAGTGTGGTGACAAATGAAAGCTTGTGAAAACACAAGTAATATATATATATATATATATATATATATATATATATATATATATATATATATATATGTATATATGTATGTATATATATATATATATATATATATATATATATATATATATATATACATACATATATACATATATATATATATTCTTCGATACTTCGATTTTTCGCGATTTTTTAAAAATAACAAAAAGAAAAGTGCTCGCAAGTATTACATTATATATATATATATATATATATATATATATATATATATATATATATATATATATATATAAATGTAATACTTGCGAGCACTTTTCTTTTGTTATTTTTAAAAAATCGCGAAAAATCGAAGTACATATCAAAAATTTTTGAAAAAATTCTGGAATATTCTCCACGGGGTGTAGATTGAACGAAAATTATTACGAGCCCATTACCTTTAATAATTTATCTGGTATATAAAAAAACAAAAATTTCAAGGTCATCAGTTTTCATTAAAGATTGGAAACAAACTTTGTTGAAAACTCATTTGGGGTGTGTTTTGTGAAGTCACTGATCATTTTATACCTCCGTAACAAAATTTTTTATTTTAAAAGCCATCAACGTACGGAATACTAATTGCGCAACCGCACTTGACCGGTTATTTATTGATTTTTTTCATTAATTTTGTGTTTATTTCCAAAATTCAAGGAAGTAGAGGTTTGAGGGACTAAGACGGAAAAAAGTTTGCCGCTAATGTGCTCTATTTCAATACGCTGCCTATACCGTTAAATATGGAACAATATCATGTACAACAATAGAATATATATAAAATGCAACGTCGCTCTGTCTGTTTGTCTCTCCCTTAGTGCGCTTATTACTCGAGAACAGCTTATCCGATTTGTGTGTGTGTTTTTTTTTGATTCTTACATATGTTCTATGGCCAGGTTATATATTAATAATAATAAAAAATAATCTATATAATATATATGAATGGCAACATCTTTCTGTCTGTCTGTTTGTTAGTGCGCTTATCACACGCGAACCATTTATCGGATTTACGTGTTTTTTTAATTCGTATATATGTTCTGTGACCATACGATATATTTTATTACGTTAGGTAACATAAGGAATAAGCAGTGACGATAATAGTAAATCAAGTCCACCCGAGTGAAGCTGCGGGCACACCTAATATATATATATATATATATATATATATATATATATATATATATATATATATATATATATATATATGTAATCTGCCCGTCCCATATTTATGGAATAGTATAAAAAAGAAAGTTTTGAAATTTTAAAGCTACATTATTATATATAATAAGTCACATCCATGAAGAATAAATCTTAAGTGCTAGTTGAGATAATTTTACAGAAAGTAGAGCTAGACCCACTCTAGTTACCAGTAGCTATCCATTTGACTTTTGTTTTGATAATTTCATATATTGTACCGTAAATATTACCAAATAAGCGGCTTTATAAAAAAACCTAATATATAAAAAAGAATTAAGACCTTGAAGCAGGTAGGAAATTGAACAGTTTGAAGAATTTTAACACAATTTTTTATTTTTCTAGGTTACATCATAAATAAAAACGATTTATTGTTCTTGTACTGCACATGATCATCACTTCCGTTGACTTATACAGTATGTACCAAAAAGTTTTATATAAATGAAAAAGTTTATCTTAAATATTACAATAAAATTTATTCTTGATAAAAAGTTCCGCATTACATGGAAATCCATAATATTATTAAAGATTCCTGCTGCTTCTCTAAAAGTTTTATAATTATCTCCAACTATGGAAGCAATTTCAATTTTATCTTTAACACTCAATTTTACTGACATTTCTAATTATTGTAAATACAGACTGACGTTAGCTTTGAAGTTTATTGATAGTTGTTAGGTATCTCCAAAGATATTTTATTTTCAGCCTAAAATTTGTAGTGATTTCGTTGTCTTTTGTTCAATAAATAATTCAACAATTACTGACGTATTTACTGGAGTTTTTTTTTTGAATTTTTAACCAAGAATGCCACAAATCTGAACGTGAGCATAATTTTTTAGTTCCTATTAACATTTTCAATTAATATTTTGCTCTGCATTTAAATTTAAACACACTACTCTTTATTATAAGTCATTATTTTTTATTTTCCCTGTATAACATTAAATATTTTAAACTATTGATACTTGATTATGGATTTTCATGTGATGCAGAACTTTTTAACAGGAATCAATTTTTTTTGTAATAAGTAAGATAAAGTTTTTCTCCACTTGTATAAAACTTTTTGGGACACACTGTATACATATAGTGTTTTTTTTTTCAATTCAGGTTGTTAATTGTGAATGACGAGGCGTAGCCTAGCAAAATGTCATTTAAAAGCGACGATGGGATTTTAGAGACGAGTTTGCAATTTTCTTTTTTTTTTAACGGTTTTGTTTTATTTTAAATGAATAAAAAACAGTTAACTAATTTCAATCACAGTGCAATTTTTATTTTAAAACAAAATAGTTTACGATCGTTACTACGGAAACAATAATGTTTGACTACATAATTTGATAAGAAAATTTGAAAAGCATATGGGCAAAATATTTTTGAATTTCGTGCCAGATATTTTTTATTTTAAAATAAAAGAAATAAGTTTAGCGATACATCACCAAATTCATCAGGTTGAGCAAATTTAGCAATTCAGTGAATAGTATGATATAAATAATTAAAGCAGATTAAACCTTCATCATTAAGGACAATATATTCCAAGCTAAAATCAATACTTTCTACAATATTCAAGAAAATATGAATATTAAGAAGTTTAATAAATTGGCCCCATATTTCAGAAATATGTCAGTTGGACCCTGTGTTAAGAAGTTTAGAATTTTAACACGATAGAAAATAATTCAGTTTCTACCAGAGGCCATTTATGAAATCTACTTAACGATTAAGGTAAAATGAGTAATTATTGTTTTATTTAATGCATATTCTGAAAATTTTTCAATATTTGACCTTTTTAGTGTTCTGTATGGAACACTTCGGTGTCCGTCAGTCTGTCTGCCTGTCGGCCTGTCTGTCATACCCGATTTTTTCTGAAACTATTTGACATAGAAAGTTGAAATTTGACATTAAGAATTGTTGGCCTCATCAGAGCCGTGTAGTTACATTTTTGACTTAAGGAGTTAGTTTTGGGGGTGAAATCGGAAGTGAAAAAATTTTTTTTTTTATTAGGTCATCAACTGGAAAGCTGGTGTCACATGAAAGCTTGTAAAAATATATCGAGTTCAAAAATATATATAATATTTAATACTTGCGCACATATCCTTTTGTATTATTTTTTAAAAATTGCGTAAAATCGGTGTCCCCCTCTTATCTCGAAAAGCACTGATCAAAAAATTTTGAAAAATTCTGGAATATTCTTCACTTTAATGATTTATATGGCATATAAAAAAAAACAAAAATTCAGGGTAATCAGTTTCACCTCCGTAACAAAAATTTTTATTTTAAAAGCAATCAACGTACGGAACACTAATTGCGCAAGTCCAGCTTGGGACTTGACTGGTTATTTTAATTATGGGTACATCGGAGCTTGTCGATCTTATCTTACGAAAATCTTTATCTAAACCCTACGACTAGCTGACGTTTGAGTTTAAAATGTTATAATAAAAAATGCGTAAACAAAGTTGTAGGAATTCATTATCTAATAGCGAAGTACCTGTAGTCATAAAATTTCGATGCTTATAATGACCATTTCTTTCGGAAAACTTCAACTACACTTCTAATCAATAAAGGAGGAAAGATCACTTATTTGAGGTACTACGGAGGATGAAAATGTTCTACTAATGCTGAAGGAATGCGAAGGATTCAACAATAAAATTAAAATTCTAACAGTTCTAAAAATAAAAGATTCTGTACCTTGTTTAACTTGAGCTGCGCTAACCAGGTCAGGAATAGATACGGGTTTATAAGGTAGCGCATAAAATATTGTGCACACGGTGTTAACGTAAATTTAAAAAAATGTGATTTTACACACTGATTTTAATGTGTAAACATTGTTTTTATTTTGCCGCTGTGGACAACTGAAATATTGTGTTGAAATTCTAAAAACTGTACTATTTTGTACTTGCTCCAAGACTCATTCATACAAAATTTTCCAATTAAAATATTTATATGACGTTCGTCTTAGACCTGATGATTCATCTGACTGCGCTAAGAAGGTTTGCGATGTCATTTCCGTTGGTATGGAACCTTACATATCTTTTTGCGAAGAAATGCCCTTTTAACGGCACTTTAGCGAAAATGCAAAGAAGCTGTTGCTTCTAAACATCTTGCTTACCGAAACGTCATAAATTAAAACATCTTTGTCGAGGAAATTAAGGAGTCACACAATTAAAGAACGTCTTGTCTGCCCCAACAATTTCTAGGTCCTTTTGGTCAGTCGCTAAGACTATTAGTCAAAATTTCACCAAATCTACCATTCACACTGCCAGATAATTGAGACAGCAGTTCAGAAAGCCAACTTGTTGACACCACCAACTATTCCTATAGTCCTGTCAAGGATGTCCGATATTGTTTCCAGATAGCTTATCTTAAAACGTATGTTAATGAAGCTAGACCCTAAAAAAGCGTCTGGTGCTGACAGAATGCCTGCCATAGTACTCAAAAAATGCGCGAGGGAACATCAGTTTTGTGTAGGCTTTTCAACCTATCCTACAGAAAGAGAATACAGTAGAACCCCGATCCGAGTCGCGATTATCCGAGCTCCGGATTAACCGAGCCAATATAAGAACCTGATTATCCGAGGTACGCGCGTCTATGCTGCGTATTAACCGAGCTTCTAAAATATGTATGTACATATTTCCATTTAAAATCGTCGGGGCCTTCGGGGAATTCCCCTGGCCCTATTTATGCTTTTGGTCTCTTTCAGCATCTAAATTTGCGTGAATGCATTGCGTTATAGCGTTTACTACGAAGAAGTACGAGTATACTCACATAATTTATTTGGTTGGAATTCTGGTAGTTAAGTGTAATTAATACGAACTGCTTTTTTTGAATTTTTGATTGTCGTATTATAATGGAGCAAAACAAGCGTAAAAGAATCGTCGTTCCTATTGAAGAAAAATTAAAAGCCATCAGAAGAATTGAAGCAGGAGAGACAATTAAAGTTGTTGCACGAGATTATGGAGTAGGTGAGGTAACAGTTGGGGATTGGAAAAGAAAGCGCACAAAAATAGAAGAGTCTCCTCGTCCTCAGGAAGAAAATTAATGAAAACCGGCGACTATGAAAAGGTTAACGAAGCTTTATTTATGTGGTTTAACCAACAGAGATCAAAAGGTGTGCCTCTGTCAGGTCCAATTTTACAAGAGAAAGTAATAATGATTAGTAGGCAATTCCCAGAGATAGATCGGTTTACTGCCAGTTCTGGATGGCTAGACCGCTGGAAAAGACGGTACGGTGTACGACAACTGACTGTATGTGGTGAAAGACTTTCTGCTGATGTGTCATCAATTGAGAAGTTTAAGCAGAACTTTAAAAAGCAAATCGAAGAGTTGTGGATACACATGTGATCAAATTTACAACTGTGACGAAACTGGTCTAAATTATAAAATGCTTCCATCAAAAACATTGGCATCTCGACAGGAAAAATCAGCTCCTGGCACAAACGAAGTAAGGAAAGATTAACTATAATGGTAAATGCATCAAGCACAAAATCCCACTGATGGTGATTGGCAAGTCGCACGTCCAAGAGCTTTAAAAGATATCTCACCCAAAGCCCTACCAGTCTATTACAAAAGTCAGAAGAGCGCATGGTTGGATGCGACCTTATTTACGAACTGGTTTGAAGAAGAGTTCGTGCCATCTGTGACTAAATTTTTGAACAGAAACCGTCTTCCTATTAAATCAATTTTGTTAATGGATAATGCCCCCTCTCACCCTGGAGAAGAACTTCACGTGGGCGAAATTGTTGTAAAATTTTTTCCTCCAAATGTAACCAGCATAATGCATTAAAACAATTTATAGGCGTTTATATCTTGAAAATCTGTTAGAATACACAGAAAAGGAGGATATTATCAATGGGATGAGAAATGTTACACTGAAAAATGTTATTTAATGGATAAGTCAAGCTTGGGATTCTGTGCGTACTACCACTATTCAAAAATCTTGGTCAAAAGTTATTGATTTTGAGGACTATGACAGTGAAGATGATACGCCATTAAATGAATTAGCTTTAAAATTGAGAAGCCATGGAGAAATGTCCTGTTCAAATTTTGACAGCGAGATAGAAGAAAAAAAAAAAAAGTTTATTTGAATTAACGCAAAAATTAAAAGGTTGCGAAAATGTGACAAGAGAAGATGTTGTTGAATGAATTACAGCAGATGATTTAGAAGAAGAAATGAGTATTGAAGAAATAACGAATGCCTTTCAGGAAACCGAAAAATCAGATGACGATGACGTTGACGAAGCGGCGGTGGATGAACAGTCTCCCATTAAGATCTCTCATCAAGAAGGTTTTGCTTCTTTGGAAAAAGCTTTGAGGTATATCGAACAATAACCAAAGGTAACCCCAGCGGATTTGCTTCTTCTTAATAGATGGAGAAACATTGCAACGAAAAAAAGAAGATGCAATATGAAACAGAAGCGCATAGATACCGATTTCACTGTTTTATAATGTATGTACCTATTTATATGTTAAAAAAAACGTTAGTACATCGGTTTAAAGTATTGGTGTTTCTTTTTTGAATGAATAAAAAACAAATCCGGATTATTCGAGTTTTCAGTTATCCGAGGAGGGTGCCCCCCCCCCCACGTTACCTCGGATAACCGGATTCTACTGTATTTCTATTCTGCCGAAAATGCGCCGTTCAGCCGATACCCAAAAATGGCAAGAAGACCTTGCCAAAGAACTATCGACAAGTTATACTGCTTTTAATAATACCAAAAGGCTATTAATCAGCATCTTCTAAAATATCTTGAAGGATTGAATATTATTAGCCACTATTAATATGGCTTTCGTAAGAAAGATTAAGAGGAGATCTTCTAACTTATGTAACACATCTTTGGAACAATCCAATTGAATACTTTAGAGAATCTCGAGCAGTTTCACTTGATATGTCCAAGGCAGTCGACCGTGTTTGGCACAATAGGCTGTTGTCTGAAAAGTTCTGTTTATGTCTCTCGTGTATCCTCAGAAAGCGTTCTTTACGAGTGGCAGTCGATGGATTTTTTCACTTTTCTTCACAACCTTCACTAGCAACGCCACTGTGCTCCAAGGCTCCATACTGTGTCCTACCCTCTTTCTCATTTACATGAATGATGTGCTGAAAAGAACTAGGAATCCAATCTACAACTTTGCAGATGACAGTGCGCTTATTTCTTCATTTTCTTTGAACGTTCAAATATCGACAACTAAGGCAAATATCCGCAGACAACAGGAAGTCGTTCAATTCAACAAACTTTGAAGAAATTCTATCTTAAGATGACAATAACCGAGTAGAATCTAACGCTACAAAAATCCATGAGGTAGTTTTTGCTGCATTACTGAACCCGACATAGGGGCACTCGATTCCTCTAGCATCGTCACTTAATTTGCAGGGTGTTAATTTGAGAGCAAATATATCTTAACATGAACATGTCGCAAGCATAGCAAGGAGAGCTTTCCAAGGCTGGGAATATTATTTCGAAATAGAAAGCTTTACACTCCAGAACTGTTAATTCTGTACCGTACTCAAAGAGTGACCGTAAAATTAGCCCGTTTTTTGCAACCTCCGCAACTTTGAGACAAACAAGCGAACTTAACGTAAAAGGTCTTAAATTAAAGCTAATTAAAAATCTGGACATTTTTTCCATTTTTTTGTTCAGGGTTAACTACTCCCTATTTTGAGGGTTAAAAGGGTGAAAATAAATAAGTTTTTAACAGGAAATTAAAGAGAATATTTACTTACTTACTCTCTGAGTAGGTCACAAACATGTTCTACTTCGTTTTTAAGCCTCTTGGGATTCGGATGTCCAGCTGTCTCTCCATCCCTTTGGTGGTTGTCTTTTTGGTCTTGTTTCAGGTGTTTTTTTGTTCATACATATTTTTATCATTCTCGTATCTTCCATCCTTTGTACATGTTCACGCCACTCTCTTCTTCTCTGTCTTCCCCATCTGACTATATATTCTACCTTGCACTGTTTTCTTATGGTGTTGTTCCTCACTCTGTCTAATAAACTTTCTCCTGATATTGCTCTCAGAATTTTCATTTCATTTGTTCTTAGTAGCTGTGGTTTTGTTTGTGTCTGCCCGTGTTTCTATGCTATAAGCCAGTATGGGTCTAACGCAAGTTCTATATATTCTTGTTTTGCTTCTACACTTAGATTTTTGTTTTTCCAAACTACATCTCTGAGAGCCCCTGATATTGCTGTTGCTTTATTTGTTTGTGGTCTCACTTCTTCTGTTATATCTCCGTAGCTAGTAATTAGTGCTCCAAGATATGGGAATTGCATTACTTGCTCTATTAATTTCCCATTTATTTCTTATTTACACCTTACTGGTTCTTTAGCTATTGTGATGCATTTTGTTTTGTCGGTATTGACTTCCATGTTGTATCTTTCTGCTACTTGTTTGAATTTATAGAGTCTTTGTAGGCCGTGATCCGATTGTGATATTAGAACAATATGACCTGCATATCTCAGTATCTCCTAGGTCGCATCCATCGTTGACTAGTTTTATTTCCTTAATGATTTGGCCAAAAAATATTTATGATGTGTAATTCATGAAAATTGGTCACTTTAATTATTTACATATTCTCTACCCAGTAGCGTATAGTCAATCAAAAACCACCCTCTAAAAAGGGGTCTTAATTAATAGAGGATTCTGCCATACTCACAAACATGACTCTCAAGACTAGGAAAAAATACAAAGAGATCATCAAAATACTGAGAATATAGCGCTGGATATATACGTCTCCTAAACTTATCGCTAAGAGATATCACCAACCCACTAAAAGGGGGTTGAAATTCATGTTGATGCTATTTTAACATAAAAAATAACTTTTTTAGAAAGAAATCTTATTTATTTTCACACTTTTAACCTTTAAAATACAGGTTAGTTTCCTCTAAAAAAAAAATTTAAAAGTATGTCCTTCTAGCATTTTAATTAATTTTAATTTAAGGCCTTTTGAGTTAAGTTTGTCTTTTTTGTCTCCGAGTTATGAGGGTTGCAAGAACGGGTTAAAATTCACACTTTTTTGACCAACGATGGAATGCTGCTCTCTGCTCCCGTGTTTGGGGCATTGCATTTACTGGATTCTATTCAGAAGAGAGCTGCTCACCTGTTTGGAGACCCAGAACTGATCAGCAACCCTGATTCCTTGGAACATCGTAGAATAGTTGGCGACTTGAGTCTATTCTACAAGTATTTTCATGGAAATTCTTCGATGGATATAGTCCGCTTAATTCCTTCCAAAGCGGTGAATGCTAGAAATACACGTCGCGCAAATACTTCTCATCCGTATGAAGTTCAGCTTTTTAGTCCTCGTACACCCCTTTTCAAGTAGTCTTTTATATGGAGAACTTCATCCCTTTTTGAATGATTTGCCCAGGACGGTGTACCCAATTTGCGGTGATTCACAAAAATTGTGAATCGCTTTTTTCCCACACGCGTCTCTCCTGTAGCGCGTTAGAAATTCCCCTGCAGTACGTGTGTTGCATAAAAGAATATATTTACTAGACAAAATAGCATATCGTCATTTTAAAAAGTAAACTGGGCAGCGAGAGGTTTTATATTCCATGGTGCCTAGACCGGCTCTTAGTTTTGACCCTTTGTGTAAATCTAGCTTCAAAAATATAAAGAGTGCCTTTGAGAAAATTTGGCGGAGATAGGAAGAGGAATACGAAGTTATTTCTAAAAATAATTGTCTTTAGGACAATAAAACAAAAATGTCACAGAAAAATTCCTATTGAAAAAAAAATTGGAATATCTGTGTCAAAAGTTAACATGACCTGGAAATCTGAAAGAAGGTCTCAGCGCTCGGTTTGTTTATTAAATTTTCTTATGAAGACTTTTATTCGGTTATATTTACTATATAAAATATTCCGATGTCACTAACAAAAGTCAACTTGACAGCTGTAGGTTTTAGATTTCCTGCAATTAGACAGGGTCTTAATTGTAGACCCTTTTAATCAATTTGATAGATATTGTCCAGTTTGGGACAGACATAATGTTAATTAACTGCCTGAATAGTGGATAAAGTGTAATTAGCAAAAATAATGTAATCGTGGATTTTATTCATATCCGTCATCTTGTCTCACTTTGTTTTCATTTTTATACCACCGACGAAACAAGGTAACTAAAATGAAAAACATATTTTATTCTTTTTTTTAGTGTTCCGTACGGAACACTTATAAGATCACTTCGGTGTCTGTCCGTCTGTCTGTCCGTCTGTCCGTCTGTCCGTCTGTCACACCCGATTTTCTCCGAAACTATTTGTCATAGAAAGTTGAAATTTGGTAGTAATATAGGACTTCATGGCCTCATCAGAGCCATGTAGTTTTGAAAGTTAAATTTTGACTTAAGGGGTTAGTTTTGGGGGTGAAATCGGAAGTGAAAAAAAAATTTTTTTTACTAGGTAATCGAGTGTGGTGTCAAATGAAAGCTTGTGAAAACACGAGTAAAAAATATATATATAATGTAATACTTGCGCGCACTTTTCTTTGTATTATTTTTAAAAAAATCGCGAAAAATCGCTGTCCACCCGCCTTATCTCGGAAAGTACTTATCAAAAAATTTTGAAAAAATTCAGGAATATTCTCCACCCGGTGTAGATTGAACGAAAATTATCACGAGTGCATTACCTGTAATAATTTATCTGGTATATAAAAAAAACAGAAATTTCAAGGTCATCAATTTTCAGTAAAGATTGGAAATAAACTTTGTTGAAACTTATTTGGGGTGTATTTTGTGAAGTCACTGATCATTTTATATCACCGTAAGATAAATTTTGACTTAAGGGATTCGTTTTGAGGGGTGAAATCGGAAGTGAAAAAAAAAATTTTTTACTAGATCATCGAGTGTGGTATCAAATGAAA
This sequence comes from Pachyrhynchus sulphureomaculatus, assembly GCA_019049505.1. Taxonomy (NCBI): domain Eukaryota; kingdom Metazoa; phylum Arthropoda; class Insecta; order Coleoptera; family Curculionidae; genus Pachyrhynchus; species Pachyrhynchus sulphureomaculatus. Next base: position 78,120,307 of record CM032446.1, read on the forward strand.
GCTTGTGAAAACACGAGTAAAAAATATATATATATAATGTAATACTTGCGCACACTTTTCTTCGTATTACTTTTAAAAAATCGTGAAAAATCGCTGTCGCCTACCTTATCTCGAAAAGTACTGATCAAAAAATTTTGAAAAAATCCTGGAATATTCTCCACGGGGTATAGATTGAACAAAAATTATCATTACCTTTAATAATTTATCTGGTATAGAAAAAAAACAAAATTTCAAGGTCACCAGTTTTCAGTAAAGATTGGAAATAAACTTTGTTGAAAACTTATTTGGGGTGTGTTTTGTGAAGTCACTGATCATTTTATATTACCGTAACATAAATTTTGACTTAAGGGATTCGTTTTAAAGTGGTGAAATCGGAAGTAAAAAAAAAAATTTTTTACTAGGTCATCGAGTGTGGTGTCAAATGAAAGCTTGTGAAAACACGAATAAAAAATATATATATAATGTAATACTTGCGCACACTTTCCTTCGTATTACTTTTAAAAAATCGTGAAAAAAATCGCTGTCCCCCTATCTTATCTCGAAAAGTACTGACCAAAAAATTTTGAAAAAATCCTGGAATATTCTCCACGGGGTATAGATTGAACGGAAATTATCATTACCTTTAATAATTTATCTTTTATAGAGAAAAAAACAAAATTTCACGGTCACCAGTTTTCAGTAAAGATTGGAAACAAACTTTGTTGAAAACTCATTTGGGGTGTGTTTTTGTGAAGTCACTGATTATTTTATACCACCCTAATAAAATTTTTTATTTTAAAAACAATCAACGTACGGAACACTAATTGTGCAAGTTCAACTTGCACTTGACCGGTTTTATTTTTTTTAATGTTGTTATTTTCTTAAAAAAAAAGTTGCGAATGTAAATTTATTGTTTTAGTATTTTTGTTTTGACAATTTTTCATGTTATTATTTTTCTACGTTTTTCCTGAATACTAATCATCTTTCCCTACTCCGAGTGTAATAGAGCACGTCTCTTATATTCTTTAAAATTACTAATCTTTTCTTTTCATTTAATTTCTTATTGGTTCTTGATAGAGAATCTATCATTTTATCAGTAATTGATTTATAAATAACAAAGTTCATACCCTTCAACTGTGATCATTTCGGATCCGTTAGTGGATCTACAATATAATACAGGCTACTACTACATAAACCATACGAGCAAGTTTTAATGAAAAAAACTTATGGCGGATTAGGCTACCGCAACCATCAATAATCGGGAAAATAAAAAAGAATTAAAAAAGTTTCTCTATAGCGATGGGATTCGAACCCACAAACACAGGTCTGTGTACTTTATCACCCAAGTCACAGGTTCTCGGGAAGTGACAAAACAGATCTCCGAGTAGTAGGCCAGGTACGCTGATATTGTAGCGTAGTTGGTAGAGTACAGGGACGAATACTTGGAGATTGTGTGTTTACCTTCGATTATTTTCCTGATTGTTTATGGTTTCGGTACCCTAAACCGATATCACTTTCTTTCATTAAAACTAACCTATTTGGGTTTATTACAAATATAAGACGAACCGACTCTTTAAACCGTTTTATCTCTCGAACTCCCACTTTCGCCATTTTTAAAAACTAATTTTCATATTGCCCCTCTCGTTATTATTTTACATTACTGAAAAACAGTGATGAGTTTAACATGACGTTACGTAAGTAACTTAAACTTACCAGTAACATTGTAGAAGTAAGTAGCACTTGACTAAACCCCATTGCTATTATATAGTCGTTTGAAATACATTAAATTATTGATTTTGTTCAAGTTATATATATACTATATACCTAAGTTTAAACATTGAACGAAGTTAAATTACTACAGTGTTTACATTATAATTTTATATAAATTAATGGCATTCATCCTCTTGTAATAATTTTAAATAGATATAACATAACCCTTTAATGATTAGTGCAGAAAAAATATGCTCTCAATTACAGGAAAACTCTTGTTTACAATTTCCTTTTTTCACACATGCATGTCGATGAGTGAAAGGAAACAAATTCCATTTTTTCAAAAAATTATCTTTTTTTAAATTATGTCTTGGGCTGTAATTACTTAAGAAAAATTACAAAAAATGGAAATACTGTACAAGGTTGTATCTTCCACAATATTAGAAGAAAAAAATACAATTATTCATTAAAGTCTCTAATCAAAGATATCAATTATATGTTTAATGGGAAGCGTGAATTATATGCTTTACACTAGCTTCAAGTCAAGAGATTAATACTTCAAGTTTAGTTTGAAGTTGATATATTTTGGCAGAGAATGAAAACTTGCAACAGATAAATATAAGCCACTTTGTTTCAAAATGTACCCTTTGGACATTATAGGTCTCAAAGCAAATACGGACACATGATAATAAAAGGTTTTTTTTAAATATAAATCTCAGTTTATTCAAAAATCTTGTAGCCGATCGTTACATAAATAAAGAACTGTGAAAAAACTTTGTTAATCCGAAATTCGAAGACTTCTATTTTTCAGTTTAAATTGTACAGTTACTTCAAGGTGACTCGTTATATCCATTTCTGTATTTCATTGAGGCCTTTTGCACTAGCTCTGCAGCAAACTCCTAGTGGTAACTGAGAGACTCATCTATTTCATATTAAAGTTATGTTACTTCCAAATGGAACTTAAATCAATCAGCAGTTAAATAATAGATTCAGAATATTAGTAGAGAATTTTAATTGGACAAGTGGGACAAACCCGATAGAGAAAGGTATCGTGAACGTAGAGACAACACGCAGTTATCACATTGCTATATTTATGTAATTAAGCATCAAAGAAAAAATCTAGGCATCACACAACATCACATGCATGATACAGCAAATATCAAAACCGTTTTAAACAATAGCTACAAGAAACGATTAAAAAATATATCTTCAGAACTCTCAGGATGTAATAAAGCTGATACTGCCAGTATGTTGGCTATACTAATACCTTTCTATTCGTTTACAATGGTGAAGTGAATGGAATAAGAAATACAAGATCTTGATGATAGAACAAAAAAAATCATGAATATAAAGTAACTCTCTGTTCCTTGAATATACTTTTCACGTCATCAAAGTGAAGAGAACTTTTAAACTTAGACTAACTGAATAATCGACTTGTCTTCTGGAGATCTATGAATGAAGAGGTATGTGACCGTGTCTATCTAAAGCAGTATAAGGTGCGGCGGAAGAAAGTTGAAAACGCTACTGAAAAACAAAATGTCTATGTTAAGATTCTATCTTTAAAATTCCCTAGGCTTAAGATAGAAACAGTCAGTAAATCTGAAGTCAGAGAATGAAAAATGTCTACTTACTTCTCAGGATGATATTACATCGATTTACCTACTTGCCCGATATTAGATAAAGCGTACCGCAAAGAATCATAGTCACTTATTCATCTACTTTCAGCCTGCCCGGTTGATGTTACGAGTATATCGTCGTACATCCATCGTCATAATACAGTGTTGTACATTCTATGTTTCTTGCGATATCGACGGAATCCCGAGGTTACCGTAGAGGCCGGGAGAGATTGAGCCAGTTCGGGAAAACGACAGGTGTCACATTTACTAGGATTTTGATTTTTTTACTACAAAGTGGTTATAAGCCAACAAAAACTTCTCCATAAAATTACAAAAGCAAAATATTGTTGATTTTTCGGCACTTTCTGTAACAAATGTAGTAATTAAGGAGCAAAAACTGCAATGATGTGCAATACAAATGCTCGCTCTGTTCCGACGATATTCACATATTTCTGATTTACTTACAAGAAAGATATAGAGAGCAGTTTTCCTTGTATCTTTTAGATAGCTCTTACCGATGATCGCTATCTGAATATGACTGTTTGTGTGGGACGGAGCAACAGGATATCTCGCGTCGGAGTTTTCTTTTTTTTTTTAAATAACATAAATATAACATTTTTAGTAATACAGTTTGAATTAAATATATATAAAATAGGAATCGAAAGCACACCCAACTATTTTTAGCTTAGTCAAACAATACAATATATTTTAAAACATAATAGTAAATATTTCAATTTACACCAAAACATGCATTTATTACCAATTTGCCTAAAAATTTTATAAAGTTAGTCTTTGTTCTGAGAATGTTTTTATTCTAAACTTCTCAATATACAGTTTGAGCCAAAAATATGACAAAATTTCTATTTATATTATATTTAGCAAGTTTTGTTATTATATACAACATTCAGAGATATTTTTTAGATTGTTGATGTCTTGCAGACTAACGTGAGCTCACATTATTAAACACTCTATTGAGTCCTGTGGTATATTTTGAATTATATGGTATTAAAATATATGTCATCCTATTCTGCTCACTGATAAAAAAGGTGAAATTATGAATATTTCTTAAATTTATATCTATTTATTAATTTGTATATTAAGTTTTCTTCATAACCATTGATTCTAGCTACATTCTTAATACGATTTTTCTTATTTCTGAATTTAACTTCATTCAACGGGAAAGTGACTAAACGATGAACCAAAAAAGAGCGGCAATTTTATGTTCTTTACAATGAAGTGAGTCGTTAGGAATATATCTATCTGTTAAGGAATCTTTCCTATAGATGTAAAATTCTAATTCGTTATTATTTTTATTAACTAAAATATCCAGAAATGATAACTGAGAAAGTGTAGTTGCACTCGAGGGATATCAAGTTTAATATAAATAGTATAGTTTTTTTCTGTGATTGAGGAAATCATCGGTTCTGATGTTACTAACATGGTTAGTGAAACACACGGCGAATGCAAAAATATATTGTTTGGTGTAATGGTGTTAACTGTTGTAAATGGTCATTATGCCATAGATTCCAAAGTCCCAACGTAGTTGGTATCCCAAAAATAAATTTAATTTTAAAATATTTATGGCTAAAAAATTGATAAAATTATTTTTTTATAGTTTATCAATCTTAGATAATTATTTCTTAAAATAATGCTCTATAGATGGGAAACGTTATATTTTATTTAAAAGAGTAGTAATATTAGTGATAGTTGCTTGGCACGTTGTTTCCATGATAACGGCCAATTCCTATCGGATATTCAATAGAATTTTGTTATAATCCTCGCTCCCTTCCAAGGGCCAACTTTTGTCATGTCTTTTGTTTTCAATATGTAATTAACAAAGTTTAGCACTGAGTATTTAGTTGGCCTCAAGTCTTACGACGGCTATATTTTTAAATAAATCATTTAAATTATAAGTTTTCACTTTAAATATGTTGTAATAAATGTGTGGGCATATTTAAGACACTTGATGACTTGCATAATAAGGAGCCGAGAGCTCATTGATTGTTGAACCATATTTTTCAAACTCCTTCACCTATCGTTTAGTCAGGTGAAAGCTTACTTCTTCATTTGCGCTGTGTAAAATATTAAATTAGAAACATTTGCCGCATGATAGTCAAGAAGTTTTAGTAAAACTCTGACACACGAGCAGTCAGGTAAAACGGTACATAAAACCAAAACTCCAAAAACCGAGGTTACGTTCAATGCTCCTATTTTGTTTCCATTATGTTCGCGCAATGAGTCAAAGAAATTTTATCTTATTTATGGGAGTTCTTATATTTTTTTTACATACATATATAGAAGTTGATATGTTCTTGTTTTAAAATTATTACAAATGTAAATTTTTCACTTTAACATTTGCTTCATTGTACTGGTTCAACGCAATTCTTAAAAGATGCTGAATTTAAAACGCCAAATCTCGCATTAAGAATTTGTAAGAGCCCAAAATGTATTAAAAGCGTGCGATGTTCCTTACTTCATCATCAACTTAGTAAAATTTTTTGGTAGACAAAATGACGACAACGGATCCTGCAAAACCTGATGCCTAAGAAAAAAAATACTAGATAAAGATCTACATTTAAGTTATTTTTAAATACATAAAAAAATCAGATGCGATTTACCCAACACTTCAATGGCCAGCAACAACAAATACTAAATTTAACTTTCTTGAGCTAAAGAATAAATTAATTTAATGACTACAAATCGATATTTGAAATAATCTGTATTTTATATATATAATCACAAAAAAAATTAAGGTGAAGAAAGGCTTCATAGGTATTTACAGGCACATCTTGCTCGATACTATTTCTATTAAAATTAGAAATAATAAAAAAATAACACAATTCTGAACACACTTTGAAAAGCAAGTACAGGACATATAAACTAAAACTCGATATATTATAGAGAAGATGTCCCTCACCTCATTCATATCTTATGTTTGACCATAACTAAATGAAAATATAACAAAGTTTTCAGTTTTCTAAACTTTGAAAATCCTAATACCCTCCTCCATTTCATTAACGCGTTACATGTTCGACTATAAATAATTATTCCTAAAATTTGTTCACTAACCAAAAATCAATTCTCATAATAATGCTGAAAATATATATTTATCGACCCCCACCCTTTTCACCCCCTTTCTATAAGTGTTATCGCTGAAAGATATAGGTTTCATTCCTACTTCAAGTATGCGTGTACTAAATTTAAAATTGATACCAGCCTATGCACATGGAGACCGAGAAACAGACAGACTCACGGAAATTTGGTGCTATGTTTCTCGTGAATGCAGGACCCTGTGACGTGAAGAAATTCAAAAATTTCGACGGGTATTTTTTCGCACACAATACTTTTTTTAGCAAGCAAGAGAAATAAAAACAGCTATAAGTAAATAAGATATGTTTAGAATCGACCATTGAACCTAAGTCTTCTTCTTATAGTGCCATCTCCATTACTGAAGTTGGGCTGTAATCACGGCCCCTATCCTGGGCAATTCTTAATAAAGTATGGGTATCCAGACCTATCCAATCTCGTATATTTTTCAACCAGGAACATTTTCGACGCCCCACACCTCTTTTCCCTTCAATTTTCCCTTCCATCAACAACCGGAGCAGTGAGTAATGTGGACTCCTATAAATATGTCCCAAGTAACGAGTTTTTTGTCTTTTTATAAACGACGATAGTTCTCTTTCTCTACCCATTCAACGAAGTACATCTTCATTAGTAACATGCTCTGTCCAAGAGATCTTCGATATTCTGCGCATGACCCATAATTCGAAAGACTCCAAACGATTCATTGATCGTAGTCTCCAAGGTCAACTCCATATAAAAGCACCTTTACAAAACGATAACGAGTATCCAAAGAAAGGGTTGAGTCTGTGAGGAGGTGTATTATTTTGAGAAAAGCCGCTCTAGTCATTTCAATGCCAACTCGTACTTCAACTTCAGGATTCAAATCATTAGTTACCCAACACCCTAGGTATTTAAATTTGTTTATTACTACACGAATATCTGTTTGCAACCCGGGTGTTCTTGAAATGACCATTACTCTCGTTTTATTAACCGTTACTTTCATGCCTAAAACATCGCCTTCCCTAGATATAGTGTTCATAAGACTCTGAAGTCCATCCGCTGTATCTGCTATAATAACGGTATCATCAGCGTACCTTAGGTTGTTAATGATTTTGCCATTAACTTTGATACCATCAGTGGTATTCTCTAAGGCCTTTTGGAATATGTGCTCAGAGTATAGATTAAACAAGGGAAAGAACATATCCCTGACGAACACCTCTTTGTATTCCTATTTCCTCTGCTATTTACTCGTATGGTTGCCACCAGATCCCAATATAGGTGAGTAATGAATCTGATGTCATTTTCATCAAGGACCATATTTTGAAGCATTTGTATTAATTGTGGATGCTTGACTCGGTCAAATGCTTTTTCGTAGTCGATAAAACACAAGTAAACGCCCTTCCTTTGGTCTCTATATTTCTGTAAAAATACACTCAGTCCGAAAAGTGCTTCTCGAGTTCCAAATCCCTGTCTAAATCCGAATTGCTCTTCGCTAACATCTTGTTCGCATTTATCGCGTATTCTATGGTAAATGATTTTAAGCATTACTTTTAAAGCGTGGCTCATTAGGCTTATAAGACGGTACAGTCCACATCTGTTCTCATTTATCTTTTTAGGTAACGGTATGAACATAGACTTAAGTCAATCCTTTGGTATAGTTCCTGTACTGTAGATGGAATTTATGCAGCTGCACAAGACAGAAATATTTTCTTTATTTAAAAGTTGAAACATCTCCGTATAAAGATTATCAGGTCCAGAAGCCTTTTCAGTTTTTGCATGTTTTATTTCATCCCTAACTTCTGCTGGGAGTATATTTAAAGTCCGTAGTGAGTTCTGGTAATTCTCTGTCATCATCAAAGGCATTTTTAATGTATCGAGCCCATTCTTCTTCTAGCTCTTTTTGTTCGGTTAATATCTGATTATTACCGTTTATTAAATATGTTGGTGTTCGTGTACTGTTTTGACCGGTAACTTCTTTAACTTTTTTACTACATACTGAATAGTCATGCTTTAGCTGCAATTCTTCCAATTCCTGATACTGTTCTTCCATCTACTTTTCTTTAGCCTTCTCATAAGCTTTCAAATCTGTTTACTAATCTCTTTATATTTAGTTTTGTTATTGTTTTTATATCGTTTTCTTTCATCCATAAATCCCAATACTACTGGGTCATCCATTCTCTTTTTGCTGTCTTTGTTGGCATATTAAGTTTTTCGTTTTGAACTTTCACACAGATATTTTTAAATGACTCCAATGTGGTTTCGACTGATAGCAAGTGGCCTACTGAAATTGTTTGACTTATTTGGTTGGTTGAGTGTTTCAGTTACTTGCGATCGAATTTCTGGGTTCCTCAGCAGTCGAAAGTTGGGCCTTACATTTTTTGCGGTTTGAGTATGCTTCAGTTTGATGTTAATTATGCCGGTCAGAAGGACATGGTCAGACTCGATGTCGGCGCCAGGATATGTTTTAACTCCTCGAACCCCATTCCTATAGCGCTTATTTACCAATACGTAATCCATTTGGTTCCGAACTACATTACCGTTATGGTCTCTGTGGGATATCCATGTATACAGACTTCTCTTAGGCAGCGCGAACCATGTATTCATGACTACTAAACTCTCTTCTTGACAAAACTCGATAAGGCCTTCACCACGTGCATTTCTTTCGCCTAGCCCATATTCCCCCATGACTTCCCCAGCTCCTGTTCCTATTTTTGGACTGAAGTCGCCCATAATAATATTTACTTCGTGTTTTTTAGTAACATTTAAGAGTTGTTTGAACTGGGCATAAAACTGTTGAACTTCCACTTCACTTTTATCTGATGTAGAAGCATAAACCTGTATTATATTTATTTTTGTGAATGGGCTCTCATTTGGAGGAGCATGACCCGGTCAGACAGGGGCACAAAGTTGAGTATTGTCTTACTGCTTACTTTATTCAATATAACTGCTACACCGTTGTAGTGGTTTGGATCATCGTTACCAGAATAACTAAGTAGGCAGTATTATTTAAAAAAAAAATTCAACGTACCCTTGCAATTGAATATTTTTTAAAATTAATATTTTGATATATAAAAAATAATACCCTGTATAGTGCCCATCCTGTAAATTGTATGTTATTAAAAATGGATTTTTTCACTCTACTTTGTATGCAAAGCCTCTTGGGTTAACGAGCGTTGCGAATCCATCAGCCACACACAACACATATTTTAAACGCCGTCAAAGGGTCTAGCTGGATAAGCGGCAAAAGCGCTATATTTGATATAACTTATGTTATTATATTGATAAGTCGTAAAAAGATGACTGACAAACGTTTCAACCCCTAACCTTCATATACCCTTGAGGAAGTTAGGAAGAATTGCGACTACGGAACTCGTTTTTAAAATTGTTTTATTAATAATCGTTTTATTAAAACCGTTGTAGCTAGACTGCGAATAAAAGTAAAAATAGGAATTTTTTATTTTCGTTTTTTATAGTATTAAAATTAACAAAAAATCTACAAGAAATGTACAAGTAAAACTTAAAGCAAACAATTATCTAATAGATTTCGTGATTTAATTAAGTTATCTGTAAAAACTTTTAAGAAATACGAGTTTAAAAAAATAGTTTTGGCGGCCCGCATTTTTACGATGACAGTATGAACTAGTGAAGGTCAGATATGTAATACTTTGTTAATCGTGTATTTTATGTTTTTTTCAATATCATGACATAAGTTATGTCGGACTTATCTTTGGAAGTCATTTCGATTGCTCATCCAGATTAGACTTAATTTAATTTGGGAATATTTTCTTTCTAAATCCCTGCAATAGAAAGATAAACCTATACAATAAATTGTGAAAGGTCATTTTTTAGCTAAAGTGATAAAATCCTTAGTTATTTATTATCTATAAAATATAATTATACTCTGAATGGTCGAAATGTAGGCCACGTTAATTTACGAAAGTTGCAAAAATACATGTATCTATATATAACGCAATTAAGCTTATACCATTAACAATCAATCCTTTTGAAAGCGGATTTAGCTAATGACGTATTTATGGCATATTTATTTATACATTATAGGGTGACAATTATGATAGGGTCTATAATCTGCGATATATTAAACCATTCAATGGAAATATGGAAGATATTTTCATGAAATAAATTGACATTAATGGGTTGATGCAAACTAGATATTAAAATATAGGAAAAAAGCATTTAATTATAAATCGTAAGTTTATTTTAAATAGTAAACTTTTTTATCTTCCTATAATATACTACGATCATCTGACGCTATACTATCGTCGAACCTCAGGCAGTATTTCCGTATTTGTTATTATTATTAATATATTACATTTAAAAAATCGGTAAAGGAGTTTATCCAGTATTTTTCTTGCAAACATGTGTTTTAAAATAAATATTGTAATTTGGCTTTCTCCAGTAGGAGTAAGTAAATTTCCCATCTCTTTTACCCCCTTCCCATGAAACAATATCGGTTAAGAACTACAGGTTTCATATACACTTCTAGTATTATATTATCTGTCGTTCAAGTTATCGAGCCAACAGTTATCGTGAGTCCAGACAAAAATCGTGATAGCCCTAAGACTTGAAGAAAAGCAAAAATTTCGGAGGATATTTTTATCATAAAAATTTCAGGATATTTTTTCATTAGCAAGGAAAGTAAAGATAATAATTTACCTGCTATGCCGTAAGTACGTTTCCGCCAACTTAACAGATTGTATTTCTTCAATTCGCTCTGTATTATATATATATATATATATATATATATATATATATATATATATATATATATATATATATATATATAAGGTAAGAACAACTGAAAACGGGCCAAAGTTCGTATCTCAGCAGTCTACCCACTGTTTCCTTATTTGTCGAATTCATCCCGAGACGCTTTTCGCCCTATCGCTCATTAGTCGGGCTAGGATCGACAAACAAGAGAACAGAATTTTTGCTACTTAAGCCAGTACTGATGGCCAATAATGGTAAGAGATATAATGCCTACCTCGTAGGTTGCACTTCATCGGAGGGCTGACTCATTTCAGCCATTCGCCGACAGAGACGTTATATCTTATATATATATATATATATATATATATATATATATATATATATATATATATATATATATATATATACACATCGACACTGTTTACAGTGAAACTCTATATAGTGAAAAACTCTTTATAGTGCAATTTTTTCAAGACCTACATACGTAGCAATATATACGGATTTTCTCTTTATATAGTGAAAAACTTTCTATAGTGAAATTTCGGTCAACATTTTGGTCTTTCACTATATAGAGAGTCGACTGTATATATATATATATATAATATATATATAAATATATATATATATATATATATATATATATATATATATATATATATGGTAAGATATAACATCTCTGTCGGCGAATGGCTGAAATGAGTCAGCCCTCCGATGAAGTGCCACCTACGATTTAGGCATTATATCTTACCATTATTGGTCATCAGCACTGGCTTAAGTACCAAAAATTCTGTTCTCTTGTTTGTCGATCCTAGCCCGACTAATGAGCGATAGGGCGAAAAGCGTCTCGGGATGAATTCGACAAATAAGAAAACAGTGGGTAGACTGCTGAGATACGAACTTTCGCCCGTTTTCAGTTGTTCTTACCTTAAACCATGTTTATATATATATATATATATATATATATATATATATATATATATATATATATAAATATATATATATATATATATATATATATATATATATATATATATATATATATATATATGTATAAAACACGTAAGGTGAAAAGGTTTTTGGTCTGACAGATAGAAGTCGCCCTTTTCAAAAAAGGAAGTACCAACCTTCAAACGATAGGTGTCAAAATTTCATGATATGTCGATGATTAGTTTATAAGTTACAGTGGTTTTAGTGACGCTACTTTTGATATTTTCAAAAAAATGGAAAAAATCGAATTTCGTGTGTTGATTAAACACTGTTAATGGAAAAAAAAATACCATTCGAACAAAGCAATGGCTTGATAAGTGTTACGGAAAGTTTGCCCCTGAAAAATCACTAATCATTTACTAGTATGCTAAATTTAATCGCGGTCATACAGATACAAATGATGCTAAACGCTCTGGACGCCCCAAATGAGGTGGTTACACCGAAAAACATAAAAAAATCCACAAAATTGTTTTGGATGACCGTAAAAGTGAAATTGAGTGAGATAACTGATACCTTAAAGATATCAAAAGAACGTGTTGGTCATATTTTGTATGAATATTTGGGCATAAGAAAGCTCTGTTCAAATTGGGTACCGCGTTTGCTCATAGTGGACCAAAAACAACAACGTGTTTGATGATTCTGAGCGTTGTTCGGACCTGTTTAAGCGCAATAAATAAGATCTTTTTCATGCGATATGTGACAATGAATGAAACGTGGATTCACTACTACACATCGGAATCAAATCGGTAGTCAGCTGAGTGGACAGTAGTCGGTGAAAACCGTCCGAACGGTCGGCTGGGAAGGTTTTCACTTCTGTATTTTGGGATGCGCATTGAATAATTTTCATCGACTATGCTGAGAAGGGAAAAGCCGTTAATAACGAATATTATATAAAGTTATTGGTGCGTTTGAAGGCAGAAATTGCAAAGAAATGGCCCCAAATTAACAAAAAAAAGTGCTCTTTCATCAAGACAATGCACGGTGTCACAAATCAATAGTTACAATGGAAAAATTACATGAATTGAAGTTCGAATTGCTTCCTTATCCAGCGTATTCTCAAGATTTGGCCCCTAGCGACTATTATCTATTCGCAGACTTCAAAAAAAATGCTCGTGGGAAAGAGTTTTGAAGGCAAAAACAAATCCTTCTACAAGAAACGTATGGAAATGTTAGAACAGCGTTCGACTGATTGTATCGCTCTTGAATAAAGTCAAATTTTGCAAAAAAATGTGTTTTAAATAGCTAGGCCAAAAACTTTTTCAGCCTAAATGTTATATATATATATATATATATATATATATATATATATATATATATATATATATATAATATATATATATATATATACGGGTTGTCACGGAATTCACTGCATATATTGGAACTGTCGGTTCTTTACAGCAAGACCGATTGCAGAAAATTCACCTTAAATTGCGGATCTCAATAATAAAGGAAAAAATCGACCATAAAAAAATCACGAAAGAATGTGACATGAATATTTTTTCACGCTGCCACTGGGGAATCATACGTCTCCATCTACAGTGTTGTCAGATTTAGCTAGAATTTTCAGACTAAATTTAATATTTTTTTTTTTAAATTACTTAATATTTCAATCTTTGAAGAAGCACCCCTTTATCCCAGGCTGGTTTCGTATTGCAAGAACTACTATTATTATAAAATTATAATTCATCTAAAACAAGCCAGAGGAGAATTTAAAGCATTGTAATTTCTTATAACTTTTAATTATTCAAAAAACTTAAAAAAAAAAACAAATTTAATAAAAAAAAATATAATACCTTTTAAAATAATATTACTTTGACATCAACAAATTAATTACACATACCTGTGGTATTACACAAGTATAATCCCTCTAAAATAAAACACTCAAATTGGAGGAGGAATTCAAAACACTTTAATCCGTTTATATTTGGTTTGACCAGTTTCCCCGTTGTAGATTTAAGCTAATCTATTAATGAATCACTTTATAAACATTAGTTTATTGCAGTTAATATCTTTGGTAGCTCAAATAAACGGAAAAAATCGTCAATCGCCATATGTCAAAATAAATGACCTAACTTTTACTCGTCAAATATTTTGACAGCAGAAAGCTCTCTGAAAATTTAAATATACGTATCTTATTTTAAAAGTGGCTTTGTGTATAAATGTACGGCGAGACAAAATGCTCAGAAATCAGTAAATATGTAGAATATCCGAGTATGAAATAACGCGCTGCGTAGAATCTATGGAAGCAAAATTGACATTAAAATGTGAGTCTTCTAATTTTATTAATTCAGTTTTATTACTTACATTAGTCAAAGTTGCCACTAGTAATTTTGTAATTATTTTTTGTTAGAAACAACTTATCAGTATTTCAAATGATAGTTTTAAATTTCGTTTCCCAATAATAATATTTTAAATACATAATGTTATCAGTAACTTATTGTCAAATAACTAATATGAAAGTATTCACCTGTAAACTTTGCCATAAGTTAGAAATCAGTTCTTATAATTCCTATACTATTTTATTATATTACACCTGCCTATATTACAAACTTATTTAAGGAGCTCAGACTACTAGTATCTTCATTATTTTAATTGCATACTGTCAGTTCAACAAAACTGGTAGTTTAAAATATTATATCTTGAGGAATCTAAAAAAGACCGAACTATTATTTTAAATTATCTTTGATATATCGAAAAATAGAGTTCTCAACGTTTGTAGGATATAATCGTTAAAGCAAAGTAGAAAAAACATATTTGATTATTTAATTTGTGGATTATTTTCTGTCAGGTCATCTGTTTAGTGTGTTAAAATTTTTACACGTCTATAAATAACTATAGATTTTCTAAAAGTAAAGTTAATATATGTTTATTTACTTTACGCTCAGATCTGGTATAAAAAGAATTTTCCTTCAGTAGTATTTTGTTGGCTTCATTTACTAATTTGAAATTATTTCTGTAGGACTCTGAGGCCTCTAAACCTCTAAACCAAAAGACTGAGATGATCGTGATTCAGCTGCTTCCAAACCAAACAATGCCTAGCTCGACGAAATGGATGGCAAATGGGAACCACCAATGATCGATAACCCTCTCACTATTATTTTACTACATTAACTTTTAATTTTTGTTCTTACTGTCTGTTGTCTATTAACAAGGTAGCTAATAATTAAATTGTGAGGTTTTTCTCTTATTCCAATGAAATATAATTTATGTAATAGTATTTTATGGTCTACAGTTTCAAATGTGTTTGCTAAATCTAGAAAAATGACTAGTATCAGTATAATTTTGTATAAACTGTTTTAGTGATATAACTTGTGCCTCTATTTTTACAAACCCAAACTGTTTTTCATAGATCACATTATTCTTTTTCACATAATCGAATATTCTATTATAAATAATTTTTTTAAATATTCTTGCAATGTTTGACGTTAGTGAAATTGGTCTAAAATTTTTTAGTTTATGTCTATTAGAAAATTTTTGTATTGGTAGATATGTCTGTTTTTTTAACTGCAGCAGGCCAAGTAGCTATTTCAATACACATACTGAAAATGTGACTTAATGGCTCTGCAATATATGTGGATAATACTTTTAAAGTTTTTGCGCTAATTATATCCATTCCCCCTTTTTTTATTTTCATTGTATTTATTATTTTACCTATTTCTATATAATCAATAGGCTTAAGAAAAATTTATTTGGGTTCATTGGTGGCATTTTTACTTACATATTTTCTGGTATTTCAATTTTTTTAATTAAATTTTTGCCAATTTACCGAAATACCTATTCATACTATTTGATATTTCAGTCCTGTTATTTTCTGATCGTTTTCAACTATTATATGACTGATATTACCGGCTTTTCTCGCTTTTTTATTGTCTTGTGTGTTAATAATATCCCATAACTTTCTAGTATTATTGCTATTTTTTTCAATTAGACTTTTGTTATACATTTTTTTAGCCTCAACTATGACTTTGTGTAAAACCCAGCTGTTATTACAATATATTTTATATCCTGGTAAACTAAAGAGTTTACAGTATTCAAGATTCCAAGTTTCGAAACACACAATGTAGAATGGTTTGATTCTCAAGCTCTCAACAATGACTTCTAATTTAATGAATTAAGTCCTCGTCATTACATATATTTTTATTAAGAGCTTGATCATCATGGAACCTAGTTTTTTGCTGTTTTGTATAGTTTCTAAAACGTCAAACTTTTCAGCCATTTCGACTACAAGCTGTTTCCACTATATATATAGACGATCCATACATAAAACAATCAATATGATTAGTTATAATTTTGTAAAAGAAGATAGATAGTATCGGGGGGGGGGGGGGGGGAGGAATAACACTTAACAGAAAAACTCGCTTACAGTTTTATATTTGCTATTCTTCAAGAAATGAAGTCCTTGTAGAGATTTATATATATTAAATTAAAAGCTTTCATTAAAAACTATGTTGTTATTGTACTTCATAGGCCACGACATGGAGCCAATTTATAACAAATAATCACAGAACCTACCAGGGTAACAAGAACAATCGCTTCATTTTTAGACGTAATTTTAATATCAAATAAGGAAAAAAAAAAAAAATTAAGTTTGGTGTCAAAAATTTTTTTGTTTATTAAATCATTTTTTGACTTTTTGTTCTATACATGACGATAAAGAAAATAATTTTTAAACTATTTAATTTAGAATTTTAAGAATATTGCTAAAGGTTTGCTTTATGAGTTTTTGGCAGCTACTTCCTTTGAAAATATTATTTTTCTTGAAACTATTAATGATAAGTTACTGCTTTAAACAATTTCTTAATAAATATATTTATTGTAGTTGCATCTATCGACCACTAACCTGTTAATTAGCGTTTGACAAGCATTGCAGCTTTATATAAATTTTTCCACTAATTTTATGTTTCGTTTGATAAGTCCAGCATCGTTGCCTAACGGAATAATTTCCTCCGGATGATCTATTGGCTGAGCTATCACCCCAGGTTATTTTCTCGACGTTCGAAGGTAGCCATCCGATCTCCCAAGATAAAACATCGTTTTATCATCTTTAGTTGGACATATTTTGAATGTTTTTGCAGCAGAGTGCATATATATAGGCCAAATATCGTTTTGGTATTGGTTAGAATTCTTGGCAGCAGTCGCATGTAATCCCTGAGTCCAACTCAAAAACCAGTATCAATTTTCAGGTCGTTGAGATGTTAGATACTTCGATGAACTCTCGAATTCTCTAAGATAGAAAAAGGAGTTTGTTGCAAGGATTTTTGATCAAAAAAAGTTGGCGTCCTGTTTCATGCTGGTATTCTGCATTAAGAGAAGTAGAAATATTACCAAGACGTGCTGCTCTCTGACGTTCTTTAATTCTAGTACATACTTTACTACTCGTTTCACCAACAGGTCTAACGAGTTACATAGGATACTGTAGTCTGCTAAATTTTCATTGGGGACCACTTAAAGATAAACTTTCCTTTAAAAATTCATGAGCCTACTGGATCCAACGTAGTAGGGGTAAACTCTATATCAGTGAAACGACCTGAAAAATATGTACTAGAATTAAAGAACATCAAATCGTAGTACATCTACTTTAATACTTGCAGAACACCAGTTTGAAATAGAACACCAAACTCTTTTTAATCAATCGAAAATCCTGGCACTAAATTCTGTCCAAGAAACATTCGAGTGTAATAATAACATTGGTCCTTTTCTCTTACCAATCTGGAAACAGATGTCAGTTCGCGGAACAATCTCTGAAGAAGCCGTTAGAATTATCGACGAAACGTCATCATCACTTATTCAAATATTTAAAAGAATTATATCTAATATTAATTAAATTATGTTGGGAATGTGGAATCTTTGGCACAATGACAGTACTCAGTATATATCACCACTAGCCCAAACACTTTATTTTTGCATTTGATGTACGCGCGTTTCACTAACCATGTTAGCTTTATCAGGAGCGAAAATTGACTCGCCCCTGATGATGATAACATGGTTAGCGAAACGCACGTCGAGGGCAAAAATAAAGTGTTTGGTGTAGTGGTGATATATATACTGAGTAGATTAATTAAATTGTTAAGAAAAACCTATGACATTTAAAAATTTTAATTATGATAGAGAGGATCGTAGTTTGGACACCCTTGTCTGGGGCCAATGTAAGAGCGCTCTTTAATTTTATGTGATTTCTGGTGATTAATCACAGCTCGTGAGTATTGAATGAATATTATAGTTTCTACAACTGTTTCATAATTCATTTAAAATATAAATTAATCATAACCTAACAAAATACGATTATCATTTCCATTTACTGCTTATCAGGAAAAGTAGAAAAAAAGCTTCAAGAAAATGATCAAGATAGGTGTAAAGGTCTTAATTTAAGCAGTAATGACTAGTTAGTCTATTAGACCTAAAGTTTAGAATAATGAATTAATTTTCCAAAAATGATTTATTTACTGATTTATGGTTCCATTCTACTGCAATTTTGTAGCTACTTGCAGCATAAAATGTCCTTCGATTTTCTCCTATCTCATATTTATAAAGAAAACCGAGCCTTTCTAAAGCAGAACACGTCCTGAAATAATTTATGAGTCAGTAAATTTTAAAATTAAGTACAGATTATAAATATATTACTAGGGGCCTTAAAACATTTACGAAAATTATACCCTTAGAGCAAAAAGGCCCATTTGTTATGGAAAGAGTCGATAACGAAAGCAACTCTAACGCCAAGAAAGCCTCTGACTTGACTGTATGTAAATTATTGTATTGAGTTAAATTCGCAAATCTGGCTGCGAAATACTTCAGACAAAAATAAAAGATATGTTTAGTATATTAGAACAGTGCCGTAAAGTTCGGAAGATTATTGAAGGCAGCGGAGCGTGTTCAAAAGTAACGAATAACGTTGGTCTTAAATCACTGCAGGTTATACTTAATAGAAAATGTAGCCCTCAGAAGGTCATTGGGGTTACATACACCTTGTAACTTCACAAAAATAAAAATTAATCTTGTAAAATAATGTATTTTTTAAAAAGTGTCAAAGGGTTTTTTCTTCAAAAATAAAAAAATTTACGGTGTTTCAAACTTTAGTAGTACGCAATTTTCGATCAAAAAATGTATCTTTCATTATTTACAAAAAATTGTCTACTAGAAAAATTAAAAAAACCTTTTAACATTTTGTAGAAAAAGTAATTATTCAAATTAAAAAATAATAAAAATTGACTAAGTAATATTGTAGATATTGCATTGAGACAGGTAGCATTCGCAATCGGACGCCAGGTCTCATTTAATGCTATATCTCTTTAATGGAATGTAATTTTCTTAAATTTTTTTTTTAATAATTCTTAGAGGAATAGAGAATAAAAATTCGTAAAAAAAAATAAACGATTTTTTAAAAATTGGAGGTGTATATTATCCCTTAAGACGAGATAACAGCTTTAGTTTTAGATAAATTAAACATTATCTAAGCTTGTTGTATTAGGACGACAAATAGTTCTCATTACAATTTGGGTGAGAGTTAACTAAAAAGGATGTTTAAATAAACCTATATCTCCCTTGTAGCATTATATAGTAACAGCAGTCGCCGTGGTAGTGAGGAGGCTTGTGTTCAAAAAAATTTATCATAAGACTCCTTTTTGTCCACCCTAAGTAACCTCACAGTTTGCGATAACTCTATTATTATATCAACGAATCTTCCACAAACTAATTGAAATATGTAGTATAAAGTAATTGAATAATTTTAAATAAAAGATTTACCATAGAATAATTCAATTCCTCTTGATTCACTATAAGGTTATTGAATTACCAAAAAATAATTACAGACAGAGACAATTCAATTATAATAATTTATTGTGGATTCGATGACTTAGTGTCAAGAAAGACAAACTTTTTTAAATAACAGTAATTTTTAATTATTATCTATTATTTTTAGAAGTAAATGGTAATTTTAATTGAGCGTTTGTTCAAAGTAAAAAAGGCTCTGTCATAAAATATAACCACTGCAAACGTTGTGCCAGGCTGAATAAGGGGTTAGTAAATTTCATAATTAACTTGATTAAATTTAAAAATTATAATATATATATATATATATATATATATATATATATATATATATATATATACATAATATGCGGGAAGGAATTGTTAGTTTTCCCAATTTCTACATAATCTTTCATTTTTTGTGTAACAATAAATTTATTTTATCCGAAACGATTTTACATAGAAAGTTAAAATTTTACACTAATATAGGAACTGACGGCCCCATCAGAGCCGTGTTTTGAAAATTAAATTTTAACTTAAAGGGTTAGTTTTGGGGGGTGATATCGAAAGTCAATTTTTTTTTATCAGGTTATCGAGGCGGATGTCAAATGAAAGCTTGTGAAAATATATGTAATGTAATACTTATGCACTCTCTTCTCTGTATTATTTATAAAAATTGCTAAAAATCGCAGTCCTCCCTCTTATCTCGAAAAATACTGATTAATAAATTTTGAAAAAATTCTGGAATATTCTCCACAGATTGTAGAATGAACCAAAATATCACAAGTTCATTATCTTTAATAATTTATCTGGTATATAAAAAAAAAATAAAAAAATTTCAAAGTCAAGTTTGTTTCCGATCTTTGTTGAAAACTCATTTAAGATGTGTTTTGTGAAGTCATTGATCATTTTGTACCTCCGCAACAAGAATTTTTATTTTAAAACAATCAACGTATGGAACACTAATTGCGATAGGCCGACTTGCACTTAGCCGGTTATTTAAATATAATATTTTATGAATTTAACAAAAAATATCAGGTGAACTGTAGTAAATTACGAGTATTATAATTTTAAGCAATCTAAAACCGCCTTTTTTTGAAATATATATATATATATATATATATATATATATATATATATATATATATATATATATATATATATATATATACGTATATATATATATATATATATATATATATATATATATATACGTATATATATATATATATATATATATATATATATATATATATATATATATATATATATATATATATATATACATAATATGCGGAAAGGAATTGTTAGTTTTCCCAATTTCTATATAATCTTTCATTTTTTTTGTTTAACAATAGATTAAAACAGTTTTTTTTCGCATGTTGTACCCAAGGTTTACATAATTTAATGGATTGACTATTGCAGTTGTCAAAATTAATAGCCAGATTAGTCCAGTTGCGAAGTTAAACCTTTTCAGTAAATTAGGCTGTTAGAATATAAAAAACAGTATTAAACTTTCACAAAGCAGTCAATAACAAGAATCGCACGCAGAAAGCTAGATGAACAAGCCTGTTAAGAGTGCACACACCATTTTATTTTTTATTTATGTCGTGACTGTTATTAATAGTTTCGAAAATCCAAACAAGTCACACTCTGAAAGAATAAACAACTCAATTTCTAGAAAGGATAAAAAATGTCTAGCACCCTATTTTCATTTTCCGTTTTAAATTCCTTCTATCTTGGCATCTATGTCACATTCTCTTTGCCTCTAAATGAATTCTCTGATCCTACTATTTCAGAGAAGTAGATTCCATGGGAATTAAATAAAACTTTTACGCTAATTCCATAACCTGAAATTGAAAATTTTGAAACTTGCTAACAATCTTAATAAACATGTTTATACCTTATAGTTTAATGCATATAAGTAATGGTCATAATCGACGGGTGTATCTATATCTTTTACAACACTTCCGTAATCAAAGTGGAGTCTCTAACCATATTTTTACATTTCTTCTATTTTCACTTAAACCAATATAACTTGGATTTGTTTCAAAATGTCCAGATAAACCAAAATGCTCGCTTTGTAGAAAAATCCAATATTTCTTGTTTTATGATTTTAAGTGTTCCGTAAGAAATACTTATAAGATCACTTCGGCGTCTGTCTGTCCGTCTGTCTATTCGTCTGTCTGTCCGTCTGCCATACCCGATTTTATCCGAAACGATTTTACATAGAAAGTTAAAATTTCACACTAATATAGGAACTGATGGCCCATCAGAGCCGTGGTTTGAACATTAAATTTTATCTTAAAGGGTTAATTTTGGGGGGTGAAATCGAAAGTCTTTTTTTTTATCAGGTTATTGAGGGGGATGTCAAATGAAACCTTGTGAATATAAGAGTTTAAAATATATATAATGTAATACCTACGCATACTCTTTTCTGTATTATTTTTAAAAATGGCTAAAAATTGCTGTCTTTCCTCTTATCTCGAAAAGTACTGATTAATAAATTTTGAAAAAACTCTGGAATATTCTCCACAGGTTTAGACTGAAACAAAATTATTTAATAATTTATCTGGTAGATATACAAAACAAGAATATCAAAGTCAAGTTTGTTTCTGATCTTTGTTGAAAACTCATTTAAGGTGTGTTTTGTGAAGTCATTGATCATTTTATACCTCGGCAACAAACATTTTTGTTTAAAAAGCACTAATTGCGCATGTCCGACTTGCACTTGTCCGGTTATTTAAATATAATATTCTACGAATTTAACAAGAAATATCAGGTGAACTATAGTAAATTACGAGTATCCTAATTTTGAACACTCTAAAATGGCCTTTTTTGGAAGCGTAGTAAAGAATTTTAGTTCTTTACCGAAAGTTAAAGTCATAACCTTTTATCAGGAATTTGGCAACATTTTAAAGATAAGAATAGAGAGATTAAAGATATTTTTATAGTATAAAATTATTTCGTTAGATAAGCTTGTCTATGTAGTCTCACTTCGAAAACGTCCTCTTTTCATCTAAAAAAAGTCGTTACAGTGCAGTAAAAAAGCATTTGAAATTGCAGTCTAGATACAGCAATATTATTATTTTATCCTTTCTGAGGTATCACGAGGAGTATTGTCCTGAGTTTGGACCTCGAAAAACATGTGCTCCTTAGGTTATAAACAGTTTTCAAAACCCGTTTTTTGAGCTTAAAATGTGGATAACTCCGGTTATATAAGTCGGATCGAGACAAAAAATAAAATAAAATCTTCGTAATGAAATTTCCAACAAATCCCCGTTGGTTTTAAGTCGCTTTTTTTTTTATTTTATTGTAAAGGTCGACTAAGTAAACCAATAAAACTTTCAGAAAATATTCTTTTTGTTATAGCAAAAATACCCTGAAATTTGGGTACAAAAATATTGAACCCAGTAGGTACAATTGAATTTGTTTTATAAAATTTGAATTGCCTGCCATTTTATGCCATTTGGTCCAAAATGGAACTTTTTTTTTCAAAATTTAGGTCTCGACGCCAACTTCAGGATATTTTTGCTATAACAAAAGGCACGTTTTCTGCAAGTTTCAAGCCGATCGGTCCACTTACAGGACCTGTACAATAAAATTTGCCTATTTTTTCAATTTTGTGCGACCTACAACCAACGATAATTTGTTGGAAATTTCATTACGAAGAGTTTGTTTTTTTTTGTCTCGATCCTACTTATATAGGATATATATATATATATATATATATATATATATATATATATATATATATATATATATATATATGTATATATGTATATATATATATATATATATATATATATATATATATATATATATATATATGTATATATATATATATATATATATATATATATATATATATATATATATATATATATATATATATATATATATATATATATATATCCACATTTTAAACTTAAAAAACGCGCTTTGGAAACTTAAATTGTTTATAAATAAAAGAGCATAAGTTTTTCGAGGTCCAAGACTCAGGACAATACTCCTGATGATACCCCAGAGAGGAATCATAATATTGCCTATCACATCATTACTTTGACCTTTCTTTACTGCACTATTACTCTCATTGTTAACAGCCGAAATAATATAAATATGAAAATAAAACGAAAACTTCTTAATATATATTATGGTAAAAAAACCAGAGCTAACAATTATTAATTTTTTAACAAAATATGAAAGAAATTTCTTCAGAATTTCGGAAAATTATAAAGTGAAGGATTCAGCTCGGTTGTTCGACAATTGACGGGTAATGTATTATGCATGTCTGCTAAAGTAGATATAAAGGAAATAAAAGGTTTTAATGTACCATAAAATTTCCATTTGTCACATAATAGAAACTTTACTAAAACAAAAAGGAATTATTTTATATTCGCCTGACGGAGATATCTCTGAAATGTGTCACGCCAGTTATTTATATATCAAACGATTTATTGGTAATGGAATATAAAACCATGCCATTTATTTTGATTTGGAATGAAACTGATAAATTATGATAAGGGATGGCATATTATTATTAATAAAAATAAAAAAATATAAACGAAAACTCATTATTTTATTATGTTTGTACTTAGTAATTATTATCCTGATTTACTAAATATGAGCTTAGAATTTGCAGACCTATTGAGTACTTTTTTATGTACTGTGTGTACATTTAAAATTCCTAACACTCTCAACCAAAGCAATTCTCATTTTTATGTCTACAATACTCAAATTTGTTCTTCTTTTCCCAATGAAAATAAGAACACGTCCCGATGTATAATAAATCATCCCTTGAACAGTTTTAAGAATCTAGCAACCCATCATCTTTTAAAGCTTAACCTTGGCAAATCTTTAATAGTCATTTTTGGTAATTACTCAGAAATTTACCCACAGAATACTTAAATATTCAAAATCGGGCATCGCTGTTAAAATATGGACTGCAAAAGGTGCATTAAAGCAAGTGATACAAGTTTAGGCACAGGTGACGCCTACCTTAAAATACAAGAAAGCTGCTTTGTGATATACTTGTATTATCACATTTCAATCATTACAGCAAGGTATATTAGGTTTGTTTAAACGTTGTAGATCACCAGACCTGACAAAGGCTTTTGATAGGGTTAGACTAGGAGACATCATAAACATACTCAGGCAAAAGAAAACACCAGATGATATAATACGAAATCTCAACATCGGAAACACCACAAGGATAAAGACAGGAGCACATACTACAGGAAGCATATCAACCCCAAGGGGATAAGACTGGGAGCTGGCTTGACTCAATTCCTGTTTAATTTATTGATGGATGAAATAATAGAGAAAGACATGGAATTAAATATGGGATACAGAATGAACAGAAAGCGATTTGGCATGACATGTTACGCGGATTATGCAGTTATTATTGCAGAAAAAAGAGGATGATCTTCAAAGGCAGCCGTTCCAGTTCTACCAGACTAGTCCAAAACGAAATATGAACATCTCGATAGAAAAGACAAATGCATGACTTTCTCAAGAGACCCAATAAGATGCAAACCTATTATAGACGGCAGATCGATAGATCAGGTAAATGAATCCAATTACCTTGGTATGAATATCTCAAGTAGTCATAAACCGACTAGAGACATTAAAAGTCAAATTAATAAAGCAACTGCAATGTCTGGTTGTCTAAGAGACATTTTGTAGGCAAACAAATGTATGAGTATGGATAGCAAATTAAGAATTTATAAGGCATGCATACGACCGGTTATGACATACGGCATAGAAACCAGAAAGGACACTAGCCGAACTAAACAAATATTGCTGAAATGAAAACGTTGCGAACAATCATAGGAAAGACCTTGAGAGATCACGCAAGAAACTCAGAGAACAATATGGAATATTGGATATAGTAAGATGGGGACGACAAAGAAGACGACAATGGTATGATGACGTGTGGAGAACGTCAGACGACAGATTACCCTGCATTGTATTGGAAGGGAAGCCAGCAGGCACGCGTCCACCTTGAAGACCACCGAAAAGATGGAAGGACAGTTGGCAGCCTACCTCACAGGAACTGCTATGAAATCGGAACTTACAGATCAGTAGATCTCAATCAAGAAGAAGAAGAAGATCGCCAGTGTATTCAAAAGAATTAAAATGGATAACTGAGATTAAACTACAGGGTAAGAAAATATTTGGGTTCTCTAAATATGTTTGGCAATTAATTTTTTCTTGTTTTCGTTGCCTTTTTAACTAGATCTGATTATATAAATGTCTCCTTTACCAAAGTTTGAAAAATCAAATAGAACGCTGTCATTTCAATGTCAAAACGTAGTTTTATATGAGACGTATTTGAGTTTGAATGAATTACCCCAAATACGAATTTCTACGTTTAATTATTGAAGGCAAAATAAAGGGCGAACGATCGATCCGAAGACGACAGAGTTCTTGTCTGAAGGACATGCGAAGGTCGTTTGGATGTACTTCGGGTGATATTTTTCGAGCAGCAGTTTCTAGAATTCGTTTAACTATATGGATCGCCAACCCCTGTGAGGAGACGGCATGGTAAGAAGAAGAAGTTTGACAAATACGTACAAAAACAAGAAGAAGAAGTGTTTATTCGTCAATGTAGTATATTTCATCTTCATACATCGATTTCAGGGAAGTTATAGTTTCTTATTTTCTCGAAAAAGTAGCCGCTGTCGTTAAAGCTGTTACAGAGATTTTACATACTTGGTTCATTTCGGTTGTCAACAGCTCAGCTGTCCATTTATAACAATCACTGATATAATTACTTACAAATTTTACCAACACGCAAACTATATTTCGACTTTGACTGAACTTGGTATAATATAGTCGGAAGAACGATAATTTCACACGCCGTCCCTGGGAAATTTACTTTAATTATCGATCGAAACTCTTACTATAACGTTATTTAGGTAAAAAGACTTATTAAACTCATGCTTACTAGTATTCTTTTAATTGGTATGAATATTTAAATTGTATTATATTTTTTTAAAACGATACATGATAATTATTCTTATTAATTAAAAAAATATATTCTGTAGTTTATTTTAATTTTTATAAGCTATGCCTTTATTTAAAACAAAGAAAAGTTTCATGTTAAAATTAAATGAGCAAATGTCATATGTATTTTATTTTATTTATTTCTGTTTGGCTATTCTCTAAACAACAAGAATTAAGTAATGTACTTGCGTTGTGAAACTATGCGAGTTTTTCGACAAGAAGTTAAACAAAATGTTATTTTTTTTCAAAAGTACTTGATGATTTTATTTATTTTCATCAATTTAGAGGTCGTTTTATTTGCATCTTTTATTACTTCAATATTCCTGTCAGCTTTTAATAACTCCAGCTTATGTTCGGAAACGTCAAGATTTGTTACTTAATTAAAAGAATTAAATTTTAAAAAAATCAACATTATCTAATTATTATTATTATTATTGCAGAACTCATCCCCCATCCCAAAAAGAAAGAAAACGAAATCAAAATAAATTGCTTTATGTTTATTTATTTTTTTCCTTAAAGTATTGATTATCTAGTTGGCTTCGTATGTACATGATATTAATTAAAATTTCAAAAAAAAAACTGAAAGCATGTAGGCAAATGACATTATCAAAAACAGAAAATAAGTTTAAAATTTACTATTGTCTGTCCTTTTAAAAGGCTCGGAGCAATGTTACTTATTTTTATAGGTAAATGGTCTGAAGTTCTAATTATTTTCTATTTTATAATCCTTATTATTTCTTGAAGCGAGTACTCTCACTGGGTATTTGAGTAAATTGTTGGGTTCACTCATTTTTAGTAAAGACAGATAGCTACTCGTAAGCATATATGTAGGATGGAACAGAAAAATGATTCTAATAACATATAAATTTAAATTATTAAAGTTTTAACATATATATATATATATATATATATATATATATATATATATATATATATATATATATATATATATATATATATATATATATATATATATATATATATATATATATATATATATATATATATATATATATATATATATATATATATATATATATATATATATATATATATATATATATATATATATATATATATATATATATATATATATATATATATATATATATATATATATATATATTATATATATATATATATATATATATATATATATATATATAAAATTCCGGGTTTCAATCCGTTCATTGTACTGTCATTTTGCTGCTGCTGCCGCTCGAAGCTAACTTAAATAAATAAATAAATTAGAAGTTAGCTTCGAGGGGTAGCAGTAGCAAAATCACAGTATCGAGTAGCAGCAGCAGCAAGAGCACTTGAATATGCCAAATGAGATTTTGGCGAAACGTCATGCAAATTCATTGTTAGACGAACGGAATTTTAATATATTACATTCCACTATTGTGAAAACCTCTATATGTATATATATATATATATATATATATATATATATATATATATATATATATATATATATATATATATATATATATATATATATAATATATATATATATATATATATATATATATATATATATATATATATATATATATATATATATATATATATATATATATATATATATATATATATATATATATATATATATATATATATATATATATATATATATATATATACAGAAACATTCAGAAGTCAGTGATTTTGAAAATATGTGTGGCCTGGACCCGTCAGCCAAACATGGAACCACATTGACCAAGGGTGGGAAAGAAAAACTTTTTTGTATAATATATATATATATATATATATATATATATATATATATATATATATATATATATATATATATATATACATAAATAGTGTATTTGTGGAAATGCAAAGAGGTGGAGGCAAATATTTTCCTCTTCCTCCCATCAGCATCCCACCTCTGGCGAATAGAATTTAAAGCTACAAGAATAAATATAACTAGTCTTCTATTCAGTTCTCTTCAATAACAGATGTAAATCATGTCTACACAAAAAAAAACTATTAGTGATTTCAATCAGCAAATTGAAAAATTGTATAAAATATTTTTTGATTTGGTTAGTTTTTTTACGCTATGCATACCAGCCCAGAATATTTCCATATTTATAATGATTTAACTGATTATTATCAACATTTTTTAGGATCTATATTAATAGAATTATATGAAAATGTTATATTAATGTAAAAATATTTTTTAATGAGAAGTAGAGGGAATGATAAAATACTCCAAACCATTATATATGTTTCATTATCCTAAAATTAACTACTATAGAAGAAATGTTAAAATTAAATAAAACAGCTATTGAAAAATGTTCAGAAAATTGAAATGTAACAATGTATACTGGAAATTAAATAAAAGAATATTTGTTTTATATTTATGTCATTTTATTCATTCATAAATAAATTATCATATAAAAAATACATTTGATAAGGCACAGATAGATAGATGGTGACTTTGAGTGATAAAAACATTTCGGTATTAAAGCTCTTATAGAGGGTTCATCATCAATCTCAATTACAGGATTGGATGCATATTTCTTAATCTACTCTGCTTTTTCTTTCCCTTTAACATAAACAAAAGGGGTAGTAAGTTCATTGATAATATCAGTAAAACAATAAAGAGGAGTGTATCTTAAATTCCAGTTAATGCAGTGATGAAAATTCATTAATCAGATCGCTTGCATTTCTATATAAGATTAAATCCTAAACTTTTCAGAAATTGTCTATTAGAAGGTGTTATCCATTTTTATTTCTTTCTTTTTAAACGTTTTTATACTAAGCGTTGTGGCCAAATTACGTTGGATGAGTTTTTGTGATAAAGAACTACCATTGTTCATGAAATGTTTTTAAGATGTAGTCTTAACGTTAGGATTTCTCCTCTAAAATTAACAAGTTTACCTTCTCATTTTAGTAGCAATTTTATTTATGTTTTTACGGTTATTGAAAAATATATGACGTTTTGTGGTCATTCTATTATTTTAAAACGGGAGCAAAGTTAGGAAAAAATTGATGTATTATATGGACGGGTTTACCGTTAAGATATGATCCTTCAGCAATATTACAGTCGATATTTATAGAATTTACTTTAATATTCTCCACAGGGTTGTCTAATATATGTTCTATATTTGGCTCTATTGTCGCCCCATTAAACGTTATTGTAGCTGATAACATAAGACTTGTGTGTACAGTATTTTTATCTGCAAATACGTTAAATTGAACAACCCTGTTGCTACTCTTATCACGTATGAGTTTGTTTGGGTCATCCAATTTATAGCTACTTTCAGCTATCAAAAATACAAAATTATCATTAAATATCATGGCATTATTAAACTCGTCAATATTAAGTATCGCATTAAATGTTTCAAAATTTACTAGTCCAATACAGCAGGATTAAATTCTACTGTTAAAGTGGGAGAATTACCAGTAATAACCGAACTAAATGATATATCCCTTTAATATTCTTGTTGAGACTGTAGGTTATTATAAAAAAAATTTGAAACGAAGTTGACTACCTTCTGTTTTGTTAAAAGCTTAAAGTTTGTTATAATTTTATAGTGTCATGTCTTTATTATTGTCGCTATAAAAATATGAATTTAACTCAGGGGGCTGTAAATTACCATAGGTATCAAAGTAAATTATTTTTTTTCTTTTTAGTGTTCCGTACGGAACACTTACAAGATGACTTCGGTGTCTGTTTGTCTGTCTGTCCGTCTGTCTGACTGTCTGTCTGTCTGCCTGTCTATCTGTCACACCCGATTTTCTCCGAAACTATTTGTTGTACAAAGTTGAAATTTGGTAATAATATAGGAATTGATGGCCTCATCAGAGCCGTGTAGTTTTGAAAGTTAAATTTTGACTTAAGGGGTTAGTTTTGGGGGGTGAAATCGGAAGTGAAGAAAAATTTTTTTTACTAGGTCATCGAGTGTGGTGTCAAATGAAAGCTTGTGAAAATACGAGTAAAAAAAAATATATATATATATATATATATATATATATATATATATATATATATATATATATATATATATATATATATATATATATATATATATATATATATATATATATATATATATATATATATATATATATATATATATATATATATATATATATATATATATATATATATATATATATATATAATGTAATACTGGCGGACATTTTTTTTGTATTATTTTTAAAAAATCGCTGTCCCGTCATTTTACCTCGAAAAGTACTGATCAAAAAATTTTGAAAAAATTCTAGAATATTCTCCACGGGGTGTAGATTGAACGAAAATTAGCACGAGTGCATTTCCTTAAGTAATTTATCTGGTATATAAAAAAATAAAAATTTCAAGGTCAACAGTTTTCAGTAAAGATTGGACACAAACTTTGTTGAAAACTCATTTGGGGTGTGTTTTGTGAAGTCACTGATCATTTT
Source organism: Pachyrhynchus sulphureomaculatus (assembly GCA_019049505.1). Classification (NCBI taxonomy): domain Eukaryota; kingdom Metazoa; phylum Arthropoda; class Insecta; order Coleoptera; family Curculionidae; genus Pachyrhynchus; species Pachyrhynchus sulphureomaculatus. The sequence goes on from CM032446.1 coordinate 78,151,560, forward strand.
ATACCACCGTAACAATTTTTTTTATTTTTAAAAGCAATCAACGTACGGAACACCAATTGCGCAAGTTCAACTTGCACTTGACCGGTTATTTTAATTCAATGAGACCACTTGAGAAATACTAGAGTAGAGTATAGACGGCAATTATGTAGAAAATAATTTTGCTTTAAGAACTGCTAGCTTTCCTTCGTTGCTAGGTAGTTACCTTATAAAAGCATCCTGCTGTCTAATGAGTGCCATTACCACTGTAGCTGCCTACATTAACAATCCCACTTTCATGTTTCTTAATCCTCTTAGGTAATCTATTCTTCGTAAATATACCTCGAAAATTAGGAATTTGTAAAAATTTGACACACCTTATTAGGTCATAATTTGTAGCGGATTCCGAGGTATATAATTTAGCAGTGTGTGGAAAAAACCCACCGGTCTTGGGAACAGGTATTACTGTTCTCTTAGAATTTACAAACTTCCCTCTTTCCTATTGACCTAAGAGCTGTTTTGATACTATTATTTAAAGTTTGAAATTGTTTTCCCATAATTCCTTTTCTAGCTTCCGATATAGCTTCAGATAATGACATTCTCCGTCCTACAAGGTATTTTTTTTGATATTTTTCTCCTTTTTTAAAGTCCCATTCCTAATTTCCTCTTTGTTTTCTTGGCTGTGGCTATTTATAGAGCAGAAGTTTTTTCTCCAAAACTAGCATCGGGAGCTTTAAACCTCATCAAACCCTTTTCAGATAATGACTTATAAACAGAATGTCTCATATTCATATCATTATATCGATAGTAAGAAATGTAATGTTCTTTGCAAGCTTCATCTAATAGGTTAATTTCTTTATCAGCCCTTATCAATCTATTTTCTAAATTTGCCCCCGGTCTACCCGGTAAGTGTAATTCAAGTGGAAATTTGTATATTAAAGTGTTTAAAATCTCTATCTCCTCTTTTTTTTCGTTTTGTTTTGTAAATGTGTTGTTTGCGATGCGATTTAAACATTATATATTACAAACGTTTAGATACAAATGACTAGTGATGATAAGACAACTATATATAATGAGAATTGAAAAACAACCATTTTCCATAAAAATTAAAAATCGTGATTCTTTTATTTTTTATTTTATTTACTTCATTTCAAATTACATGCATTTACACACGCGTGCAAACAAAACATAAAATGAAATGACGTCAACATACAAAAAAGGAAATATTCATTAATTTGATACAATTTACATAAACAGTTACATACTTTACATGTTCAAATAATCATTCATACTATATGGTTCTAAATCTGACAGTAATTTTTTCACCATTTTTTTAAACATTTTTTCAGTTGGCGCATTTTTGATTCTATCATCTAATTTATTATACAGTTTAACCTCCATATAATAAACTCTCTGCTCAAATAAAGCCAGCCGATGGACTGGACAATTTATATTTTTTGTTCTGGTATTATAATTGTGCTTTCTCCGCATTCCCAAGCTTTCCTTGAGACGGTAAAAAAACATAAGAATGCCTAGTATGTATAAAGTAAACACAGTTAATATACCCCTTGACTTGAACACACCCCTGCAAGACTGCAAATAAGGCATTCTATTGAAAATTCGTAAAAGCCGCTTTTGAATGACGAAAATACTTTGGACTTTCAGGCTTGACGCCCAAAATATTATACCAAACCTCATTGTCGATTCAAAATTTGCAAAATACAATGTTCTCTTTGCAGGCTCAGACAGGTATTTAGATACAAACATAAGACAGAAACAAATTTTATTTAATTTATTACTAAGATATTCAATATGTGCTGACTAATCTAGGAATTCATCTATTTTCAGGCCTAAGAAGTTTGTGTTGCTCTGGCATGGGTACTGATTATTGTCTATGCTGACAGCTTCAGGTTTTTCTTTTTTATTTAATTTGGTTCTAAAAAGGATCATGTTAGTCTTTTCTTTTATTATTAATTTATTATTTTCAAACCAACTGCTTGTTTTCAAGAAAAATCTTCTGCCTTTGTAATGACTTCGGGAATTTCCCTTCCTGCCACAAGCAAGTTTGTGTCATCAGCATAAGATATAATTCCATTACACTGTATATTATTATAAGTTCACTTCTGAGTTCAGATCATTCGTGAAAATTATGAATAAGAGAGGGCCCAGAATACGCCCTCGAGGAATACCCACTTCATTTTGAAGTATCTCTGATTTAACACATGACTCTTTATTTTGTATCATTACTCTCTGTGTTCGGTTCTTTACATATGTGCTGAACCATTTGAGAGCATTTCCTCTTATTCCATACAAGTCCAGTTTCCTCAAAAGTAACTCTTTCTCTAAGCAATCATAAGCTTTTGAAAGATCTAGAAAAAGATTCATCGCCATTTCACCTCCCTCCAGGTGTCCAAAGACAGCCTGCACAAACTGGAATACTGCTGTCCGTGTTGATCTTTTTTCTGTATATTCATGTTGTGTATCTGTTAGGTGATCACACTCTCTCAAAAAACCAACTAATCGAACATGTATGACCAATTCAAACAGCTTCGAGAATCCCGATAAGAGACTAATCGATCGATAATTATCCAATACATCTGGGTCCCCTTTTTTATAGAGTGGTTTAATTACAGCTAATTTTAATTGGCATTAAATACCTTTTCGCATAGAATTATTAATTATATAACGAAAAACTTTTATGATAACAGGAATACTGAGCTTAACTAAACTTGTAGGAATCTCATCGTCTCCACTACTATATTTGTTTTTTTATTTTTGTTGACAATTGCAGAATATCTTTGATAGTGACCGGTCTGAGATATAGGGATCTCCTATTTGGCTGAATTTGAGTATACCATTTAACTTTCTTCATGTTCTGTACTAGTTCAGGTACAATGCTTAATAAAAAATCATTGTATTTATTTGAGAGTGCGTCCAGATTCACTGTCATCCCAAAATTGTTTGCTTTACTAGTAATTTCATTATATATAGACCACATACATTTTTCTTATTGTCTGACATGTTAATTTTATCCTGATACTTTATGAAATAATTGTAGAAAACAAGGAAAAGTAGGTTCTGCGGAATATGGTAACACCAATGTCGTCATTAGCCTAATCGAAGATCCTAATGGTTTACGATTTGAGAATTTTTATATTTATCCTAAGTCTTTATATCAACCCAAATATGAATATTTAAAGACACTTTTTAAACCTTTAAAAGAAATTAGTTTCTCAACGTCAGACAATGAAGAAAATTTTATTTCACTACAAGACATAAAACCAAACTCTATAGTAATATTTGATGATATATGTAGTTTGTTGTAACCAAGTCATAGTAAAGGATTATTTTTGTTTCGGAAGACATAAGAATACCAACTGTTTTTATGTGTGTCAAACGTACCCATCTATTCCGAAATAGCTGATACGGGATAATGCCAATTTGGCTATTATATTTCAGCAAGACAACACAAATTTAAAACATATTTATGATGATCATGTTAATGTTGACATGTCGTTTAATAAATTTAAAGAACTATGTTTATTATGTTGGAATGATCAATTTGGATTGCTGGTAATAGACAAAGATTCTAATATTATGTCGGGCAGGTATAGGAAAGGATTCGATTCATATATTTATTTATAAAAATAGACTAAAACTTGATAACATTTCAATTTTGAATGGACGATTGGAGAAAGAACATGTTAAATCAAGAAAGGCTGATGAACAAAAATATTACGGTTTTAAAAATGCTGAATTTGAGACTCAAGTTAAACTGGAAGAAACTTACCTCCGGCTGGCCGCTAATTTATGGTAAAGAAAGAGTTGTGAAAGAGGGAGGAATGCAATACTATTGGTGTTTACCATAAAGAGGTGTGGTTCTTCTACCTTATATTGGAGTTTAACTCCACCTACCTAATTTTTGAAGTTTGCAACCACCTTGAACTTATTTTTGGTTCTTTTGTCTTTCACAAATGCACCCAACTTCTCGTATCACTATTTCGAGTTTTTATACATAAAAGTGAAGCTGTCGGAGGCATTTGCTACATTCTATCTTGATCAGTTCTACAGTAAAAATTCTCGAAACAAATAAGTATTTTAATAATTAAAAATGTTTCAGAATTAACGTAAAGTCCGATTTTTATTTTGAAATTTTTTATAGTTTTAATGAAAGAATGCGTTTAGCATCTTATTTACCTACTATGTTGGTAATGTGGAATCTTTGCTACAATGACACAACTTAGTACATATCACCACTGCATCAAAAACTTTATTTTTGTACATGACGCGTGTTTCCATTACCATGTTGGCTTCATCAAGAGCGATAATTGCCTAAAGCTAAACTACAAATCTACCCTATTTATACTTAACCCATCAGTTCCGGTCAAGTAACCAGTAGAGGGGACTATAAGGAATAGGCCCTCTGTCTTTATTTAAACTACTTTTACATATTATAATTTCCATACTTTCGTTTATGTTCAACAACCTCCTATCAGACACATATTTAATTAATCTTAGATTATCTAATGTTACAGTATAATCAGCTTCAAGGGCATGTTCGGCAATGCTAGATTTTTCTGTGTTACTGTATCATAAATGTGCAAAATGTCCTTTAAATCGTGTTTTGATTGACCTTTTAGTTTGCCCAACATACTTTTTGTCGCAATCATTATGACAAATTTCATAAATTCCAGTTTTCTCACAATTAGGAATCTTGTTTTTCCTGAGATATTCCTCAGATTGTCTGATGATTTATAGACTAAGGTCAGACCTACCTTATTAAATACCTTATTGAGTCCTCTGCTATATTTCGGATTATATGGTATAGATACATACTTGGTCTTATTTTTCTTCGCGTGTAAAAGAGGTGGAATTTTGAATATTTAACCTGAACTTATGTATATTTATTAACTTGTTGATTAAGTCATCGTCATAACCCATTAACTCTAGTAATATTCCTAATACGATTCCTTTCATTACTGAAGTTTACTACATTCACAGGAAAAGTGACCAAACGATGAACTAAAAAATGTAATTAGTTCCGCTTAAGTAATTCAGGTGTTAGGCTGTAGTATAAATTGGGTAGATTTGTAGTTTAGCTGTAGTCAATCATTGCTCCTGATGAAGCTAACATGGCTAGCGAAACACGCGTCTAGTGCAAAAATACAGTGTTTGTATAGTGGTATATATACTGATATCTTATTTACCGATAACATTGGTTCATGTATTCTTCGTAACACCAAAGGGGCGAATAGTGGTGTGTTTCTCAGTCCCGAAGAATCCATAGTTACTGTAGGATGACCAGTTAATACGATGCTATCCCATACTAATGAGTGTGCGCAATGGAATGGGATTTGTGAATGTGGATTATGCTCCACAGAAAATGAGAGTGAGCAAAATGAGAAGGAAAAAAATGATGTGAAAGAAAAATGTCAGTTCCGTGGAATCGATAATCACTCGACGATGGACTGTTAATACAACACGACCTCACACTTATGAGTGGGAGCATCCTAATCAGATATGTGTGTGTGTGTGTGTGTGTGGATTATGCTCCATGGAAAATTAGGTTAAAGAAAATTAGATTGAAGAAAATGAGATTCGAGGAAATGATGTGGAAGAAAATAAAAAAGAAAAGGAGAAAGCAGACAAGGAAAATGAACTAGAGGAGATGCGGTGTGAAATCCTACTTTTTTTTAAATTTAATTTAATTGTTATTTTAATTGTGTTTTTAATTTTGTAATTTTAATTATAAAATTAAGGAGCATATTGAATAAAAAACCTTTTCTGATTTTGATGTTTTAATTGTAATTATATAAATATCATATAACTTTGGTTACCTACAAGGAAAAAATATGATACAAAACTGCGCATGTTTGGTGTTATTTTAGACTGAAATAGAAAGGAATTAAATAGAAGTTAATTTTATATTTCTATTTGCATAAATTCCAATAGTTTTTCTTTAAATTGAATATTCTGCAGTAATTGATAATGAAATCAAATTGGCAATATAAATGCGAAAGTTGTTTTGGTTTGGTAAATCTTTTCAGTTTCATCTTATATTTAATAGTTTGCAGTCACTCACGGAGGCAAAGTTGTCTGACTACACCATCGTCAGTTATATTGACATTGATTTCAAAAAGCGTTGACGAAATTGCCAAAGATGGTGACCGAGAAGACACTCAGGGATGTGGAGGAATAAATAAGGTTTATAACGAGGAGGTATTATATGATGGATGGTAAGTTGTGGGAATGTTAATAGGAGGAGGAAAATCTTTGCCTCCGGTTTATAGCAAGATTTTATTATAAGATGGGAGGTAATATCGGTGCCACTGTTTAGCTGACCGTGAACTTGACAACTACTTACCGATACATTTAAGTAAATCTAATCGGCTGACGAATAGTATATTATTTAATATATATCAAGATAAGCAACAAACGAAATCTTAAGAAATTAATCAGTTTATATTAAGAAATATATTACACACGTCAAATACAGGTTAACACTTATATACGACACACACAACATAAAAAAATATTACTCCTTATGTTTGGTTAAGCGAATTTTAGTAAAAACTAATAGTCAATAAGCTACGGTCAACATGATCAAACAATTAGACACTGTTAAAAATAAAAAAAAAAACTATAGAACATTTGACGGTATCTACTTGGCTAGCTAACCATCCATTTTTTCATCTGGTCTTAAAAATTATTGCTCTCTTATTGACTCATTGTCATATTAATCTCCGGTTATTCTAGTTGCGATGCAATAGTTCTTTTAAATTACGTAGTCCGACACTTTTATAAAATTTGAAATTATGACTTTTCTTCTTCTTCTTTTAACAGTCCTTCACAGTCCACTGCTGGACATAGGGTTCTCCCAACTCCTTCCCTATTTCCTTGTTCTAAGCTAATTTTTTCCGACTTTTTGTTTAATGTAGTCAACGTTTTGTTGATCTGCCAACTTTCCATTTATGCAGTCGGGGTATCCCGTGTGTAATATGTTTTATCCACCAAGCGCTGTCTTGACTAGCAACATATCCTACCCAAGTCTATTTTAATTAAGCTATACAAGTTATTACGTCTTCGACTTTTGTTCTTTGTCTTATCTCTGTGCTTGTGATGTGACCTCTGAAAGTTATTCCCAACATCATCCGTTCAATAGCTCTTTGTGTTATTCTAGGTTTATGGGCTGATTGGTTCATTTGAGTTGTGGTTTCCATTTCATACATCATCACTGGAAATGTACAGGTATTAAACGCTTTTCTCGTTAAACTGATTGAAATACTGCTATTTTGAACTACATATTTCAAATTTTCCGTTGCTGCCCATGTTAGTCGGATACATTTGTTGATCTCCGGCGGTTTGATTCCTTTTACCCAGCCTGATGGTATGTCCTAAGTAAACATATTCCTCTACTTTCTCTATAATCTGATCAACCAAACGTATTTCCTTATAATCTAATGTCATGATTAGTTTTGAAATATGACGGCCAAACTTATCAAGTGTCATTTTATGAAAATCATTTTTTACTTCTATAATATATTTTTTTTTATGGATCTAGCACATGTGCTGCAGGGAAATCCCTAAGGCGCTACAGGAGCGACACGTGAGATGCTGATAGAAGGAGTAGGAAGATATTTGCCTCCTCCTTCTCCGCTTCCTCTTTGCATTCCCACAAATACTCTTGTTTTAATTTTATAGACATAAATTCCCCAAGTAAATAAATTATATTCTAAATAAAGTCAAACTCAGAAGAACAGGTAAATTATTTTCGTCAATTATATGGTCCAAATTCCAAATTTTCTTATTATTCTTATATGACGCGGTTAAGATGTTTTCTCAGTTTCCCTTCTTTACATGATTTATTACTTAAACAAGCCAAGACATCAGTCATCTTAAATGTCGTATTTCCTCGAGCGACTTCGTACTTTTTTTACGCCCACACCAGTTCCCGTTCCAGGGTTTAATTTACAACGATAGGAAGGGTGTCGTAACATTCTTATTTCTTGGGTGGTAACTATTTCAGACAAAAAGATATTCTTATAAATATTGTCTAGTACTAGGGTGCGAGTTTACCGTATTACCTGGAATATCAAGCATAAACAGTTTTGCTATTTACTTCCTCCTCATTGTCAAAGAGGTTTGAAGGTTAGGGGAGAGAGCCAATAAATATGGACTGATACTTCGGCAATCGGCATAAATATATATGTGGTTTTACTAAGGTTTTAGCATCTTAGTAGTATTATAAATAGAAAAAGGACACATTTGCTCCTCCTAGAAAAATAACCGGTCAAGTGCAAGTTCAACTTGCGCAATTAGTGTTCCGTACGTTGATTGCTTTTAAAATAAAAAAATTTATTACGGAAGTATAAAATGATCAGTCACTTTACAAAACACACCCCAAATGAGTTTTCAACAAAGTTTGTTTCCAACCTTTACTGAAAACTGATGGCCTTAAAATTTTTGTTTTTATATATACCAGATAAATTTTTAAAGGTAATGCACTCGTGATAATTTTCTTTCAATCTACACCTCGTGGAGAATATTCAAGAATTTTTTCAAAATTTTTTGATAAGTACTTTTCGAGATAAGGCGGGCGGACAGCGATTTTTCGCGATTTTTTAAAAATAATACAAAGAAAAGTACGCGCAAGTATTGCATTATATATATTTTTTACTCATGTTTTCACAAGCTTTCATTTGACACCACACTCGATGACCTAGTAAAAAATTTTTTTTTTCATATCCGATTTCACCCCCCAAAACTAACCCCTTAAGTCAAAATTTAACTTTCAAAACTGTATGGCTCTAATGAGGCCATCAATTCCTATATTATTACCAAATTTCAACTTTCTATGACAAATAGTTTCGGAGAGAAACGGGTGTGACAGACGGACAGATAGACAGACTGACAGACGGACAGATAGACAGACGGACAGACACCGAAGTCATCTTATAAGTATTCCGTACGGAACACTATTGAAGGTCTTTACGCCACAAAATGATACTGACTTCTCAAATTACGTTTTAAATTAGGGTTATTTCTGAAAAAGGTGCAATTTTGCATTGTATTCCCAGGGCTGTGAGAAAGTAACTTTTGACGTTTATTGAAGCCACGAGAGGAATGCCTCGACCTTAGGCTGTAGTAAAAAAGAAAACTTTAGTCGAAGTAATTTTAAGACTGTCTAAAAGATTCATATCCCTATAAGTTATACTGAAAAGTGTGACTACGTACCACAAGGATATCCTGAAAGGAAGCATACACTACCGTCAGAAAGTATTTGCCCACCTAGAAATTTCAAAGTAACTGCCAAAATGTAATACCTAATTAAACCCTTTTATTATATTAGATAAATTTAATTATTCTTAACAAGCGTTCATCATAAAATTGTTTAGATAAGCCGGTTTGGTGAACTCACAAATTAAAAATCAATTAGAACAAATTTCCAAGTTTTGCATGATAATCATTTTGAGGTGATTTCTGAGAATTCCAGTTGAAGTAAGAAGTAATTTCAAGTTTCTAGGGATTATGGAAATTCCTATTGACATTTTATGAGAAAAACTGCTATAAATACCATTGCCCTTTTGGAAATTAACCATTCGCAAACAGTACTCTGTCATTGACACAATGTTTTGTGAAAAAATGCCAAAAACGAAAGAAGTTTTCGTTGAAAATCGGGCTCTGATAATTGCGAGAGATCAAAATAGTCACTTGAGTCGACAAATCGCGAGTGATATGCGGATGCCAAGAAGAACGGTGGACTACATCGTAAAAAATTTTTCTGCTGGAGATGGAATTCCAACCAAAAACGTTCAGGAAGGCTTCGAAAAACGTCTCCCGCTGAAGACAGAGCTATAACAGTGTTCAGCAGATGTAATCGCCCCCTAACCGCAGCAGAAATCACGGCTCAAATAAACCTGAAGCAGCCAATCTCCATCAGCGTGACAACCGTGAAGTACAGATTAGCAGAAGGTAGACTATACGGGAGATTTGCAGTGAGGAAACCACTTCCTAGGCAAGTAAATAAACGTAAATGATTCGAATGGGCCCGAGAACATGAAAATTGGACATCAGAACAATGGAATTACGTCCTTTGGAGCAACGAATCTAAATTCGAAATTTTCTGTTCAAATCGATGAGTTTACGTACGGCGGTCAGCTGGAGAGAGGATGTTGGAATACAGTTGCGTACAGTAAAACATGGTGGAGGTTCAGTAATGATTTGGGGTTGTTTTGGCAACGGTAGAGTTGGAAAAATCTTTAGGATAGAAGGAATCAGTATCAAGAAATTTTGCTAACTCAAATACTTCCTTATGGAAGATATAGGGAAATTTATCTTTCAGCATGACAACGATTCTAAACATTCTGATAAACAAATTAGAGAACTTTTGAACCAATGAAGAACTACTGATGACGTCCTGGAAGTGATCACTTGGCCTCCACAATCAGACGACTTGAACCCTATCGAATTGCTGTGGGACCTTTTGGACAGGTATGTTCGAAAACTCAATCCAACATCAGAAAGGCACTTGTGGGAACTTTTACAAGCAGAATGGGTTAAAATAACCGAAGAAACTCTGAACAAACCACTGGACAGAATGCTAAAAATCTGTAAAGCGTAAAGGTAACTGAAAACAAAGGAGGTCACACAGATGAGAAAAATCCTGGAAAATATAAAAATTTTTCTGATTTTCTAGATAATGTGAAAATAAAAAATAATTCATTGAAATTTAAAAAAAAATATAACATCTGGGTTTTTGTTGTCTTGGGACTGAAATAACTAGGTGGGCAAATACTTTCTGACGGTAGTGTATATATTCTAGTCATATGAGAGAATCTCCTTGAGTCGTTAAGCAAGCAAGAGTTGCAGCCTACATTTGTTTCGAACAATGACCACATAGACTGTTAATATAATCAAAATGACTTATTTTTCTAATAATTATAATTTTTGTAGGATCAGCATGATCGATGAGCTACGAATTTATTTCCTGCATTAGAGGAGTATGCTAACGAAAAAATATATATCAATACAAGCCTGAAAAACTATTCTCTCTGTCGATACACGTGGTTCCTAATAATAAGTAATATATTTTAATTGGAAAAATAAATATTTTAAACTATTAATTCACCTTTATGAAATACTGCATCTTTAAATAATACCTTAAATTGTACAAAAATTTGTACGATAATGCCTTGAAGAAACTCCCTAACAGAACTTATATACCTTGTGCGCATGATGTTTAAGTTCGAAACATTGAACGGCTTATATTTCAGGCAATTCCTGAGCTTTTTTTCGATTTTAATTTAAAAAAACGGCAAACCAAAATGTAAAAGTACGTACTTAAATCTTGAGAACCTAAAAGGCTACTGAAAGCATTTAATCAAACGTTCATTCGCATCTACGTTCCGAACACCTTTAAGCAAATATTTGTTTATGATTAACGGTGTCAACCTTCTCCTCACCATTTCGATACAATAATTGCTCTCTCTTTCATTATTTTCTCAGTTAATGTTGAAAGAAGTATTATGGTGTTCTCTCCTATTTACCATAATTTTTGGTAAGGCAGTATTGATACGTACTCTTCAGCGCTCAACATTTTTGAGGTTGTTAGCTAAGATTGTGGTATCGTTCGCATTACGAATATTAATTAATTGGATACCTTTGATACGTCGCTTTTGATTCTCGAGAGCTAACATATTTTCTTGACTCAAATATTATGATGAAAGTACGCCTCTCACGGGCTTTTTCAATACACCGTAGATTTGAATCAATAGATCACTGTTACTGTGGACTAATATAACGTGAGTCATATATTCTTTTAATTTCTTCTCGAGTTTCTTGCCTATTTCGTAAATATTTTCTTCTCCAGCTGACAATATCATCTATCTATCTTGAAATATTTTTTCTGCCGTAAATTTATGTCTCACCAAAATGTGCTCCGGCTTATTTTTGGATATTCTAAACTCTCGCGTATTGTAACCCAAATCTGGTCTGAAGTTGGAATTCTTTTTTTCCAACTGATTTATTGCTTTAAATAAACTTTTATTTTTAATGTTAGCTAATCGGGAAATTTAATACTTTCCTGCATTTTACTATATCGTCATCACTTGTAAAAGATTTTCTGGTGCTTAAGGAATTATAGCAGGTCATAATGACAGTTTTTCCATGTGTTGAAAATGAACTGACGTTAAGTCTTTTAGTAGATTTTTGAAAAAAATTCACTACCTCATAGATTCTCGTAACATAGTAATTAAAACAATAAAAACTGTTGCTGAAATTCGTGAATCATATATTGTTAGTAACTAACAGAAAAATCATATTTTAACTCACAATCGAGATTTAGGTATTGATAAAATAAATTGCTGTTTCAGATAACAGACAAAGGGGAAATGTTAATAATTAATACAGAGATTATCATATAGGTGATTAATTTCAAGCATATTTATCTCAGTTAAAAGACTAAGAAATGTAAATATAATACTAAGTACTAAGAATATCTCATATTATTTGACAGTTTTCAAACACAAAGATTTAATTATAATATACAACGTGTATCCCAATTACTGATGGACATGTTGCAATATCGGAAACTATGAGAGATAGAAAATTGACATTTATCAGGTTTTCCTTCATAAAACTGAATTGGTTAAATTAACTCTACATCTAAATTGACAGCTATTCGTTCTTCATAAAATTGTTTTTAATCTTAGTACAAGAAACTGGGGAGGTGCTACAAGGAGAGGTTTTTTTATGGACATAGCATTGGGAAATATCTAAAGCGCTACATGAGCGACACGTGTGCAAAAAAAACAATTCAGGTTCGTCTTGAATCGCTGTAAATTGTACTCGGTGTGAAACACAGTCCTGAGCAAATCATTCCAAAAGAATGAGGTTCTCCATATAAAGAACTGTTTAAAAAGATTGTACGAGGAGTACACATGGACCACTCTGAGAGGAATTAAGCTGGTTACATCCATTGAACACTTTCCCATAAAGGACTTGCAGAATGGACAACCCTTTTTCGATGTTCCAAGGAATCCAGTTTTCTGGTGAGTTCTGGTTCTCCGATCAGGCGCTCAGATCTCTTCTAAACAGAATCCAACAAATGCAATGTAAGTTTGGGAGTAGAGCCCCAAGTAGGTGGAAGGAAATAAGAGCAGTAAGAGTACAACAGGTCAAGGATATCGAAGAATAAAAATATGAAGTAAAATTTGGCAATGATTGTCCTCATTTCTCATCATCTGAGAAAAATCCCCTGATTTCTTTCCTTAAATTTTTATAGAAAAAGGAGTTGCAAGGCGCAAAATCAGGGCTATAGGGTGGATATTGAAACTCGGGAAACCAAGGGCTTTTAGTAATGGCTTGAACTATGTGAATCTCGTTGTCCCAAAACTTGTTGGACAACAGCAAAGTTTTGGTTCTTCATGAATTCAGAACCATTTTCTGTCTTGTCTGCTGCAGGTTTTTGGTTATTCTTCAGTAATGTTCTTTTAACTTGGGATTCTTTTTTTTTGTATTCAATAAGTAAAATTCCTTCGCAGTCAACTGGAGAGCCCCTGTGGATCTATTGCATCGACTCCACCTTAGTAGGAGGATCCCAGTAGAACACTCACGTCTTGTAACAGACGATTAGACGTGAGTGCGACAAAATAGCACGTGCCGTTCTCTAAAACGTGCAAATAGTCTTGAAAAACCTATTTTCTCGTCAGTTCCTGCTGCAGTGTAAGAAGTTTGTGAATCCATGGTGCAGAGAGTTTTTTCACTCCTAACTCTTCCTGTACAATCTCGAAAACTATAGTTTCAGATATTTTAGTTGCTTTAGTAAACATTTGGGTCTTCATTCGTCAATCTGCTATTAGCAAATCCTTAACAGCCGTGATAGTTTCCTCAGTTCTACGCTATTTAAAAAGATGTAAATGCTTTTTAAAGGTTGCCAAGTATTCGATAAACTTTCCGGTGTCAAAGTTAGTATTTAGAAAAAGTATATTGCTAAAATCAAAAAAACATACTAAAAACTAGAAGGAAGGTAAGATTGACCATAATTAAACACTTACAAACATTACCTAGGTCACACTTTAGTACATTACTACAAGCAATAAATATTCAGGTCAAATTTAAGAGTTTACATAAATATTAAAGAAAGTTCAACAGATGAAAGGAAGGTATTAAATAAAACAATTTTATAAGATTTTTAAGTAACATATCTCAAAAAGTTACAGAAAAAGCCTGAGAATGATAGAAATTGTTATTTTTATTTACAATAAGTAAGTGTAGCCTTTTCTAATAGCTGTTAACAAAATGTGTTTTTAAAAAATATATAAAGAAACTTATTAAACCCAGATGTACGAAAACGATAAATATTTAAAATATTTTTTGAGCATGACTTTGCATGTTTTTAATATATCAATGTAATCGTATGGACGTGTAGGTACCTTTTCTGAAAGTGTACTATATGGAGCCGTATGATTCTTCTTAGCTTCTGACATCAGTTAACAGCAGTTTTAGATGTGTTTATTTTGGCTGAAATAGCCGATATTTGGTAGAAATGCATAATTAATTTAAGGTAAAAAAAAAAGTAAAATAAAATGATTTTTGATTAAAATGTACATGACATGTTTTCCTATATTGTAGTTTTTTTAAATGGCAAATGTGATATTTTGCAAATACACTGGAAATTTTCTAATAAAAATAGTTCGAATTTCCGTCGTTCATATTTTTACTTTCTTTATAAACTGGTGATGTAAAAGTCTCATAGAGCCACGCAGTAATTGTTGATGTCTAACAACTTTCTTATACATAAATACCAGAGAAATTACATTTTGTGGCTCCAAATTAATGAAAATGATAACAGAGGTGAATTAACTGCTTACTTTTTTTAAAAAATGTAATTGTTCCAAATGTCTGAAAATAAATGATCCAGTGGATTTAATTACAATTGAAAACGGTCAATTTATTGTTATATCGATATAAACGAATACGATTTCTGGTTATAAAATCGTCACAATGAAGTCGACTCTGATATTTACATACACTATAACATATACCTATATAGGATACCTCTCCAAGTATGATTTAAGCCTTTACGGAATCTATTTTTATTTCAGGTAGAATAATAATAAAAAAAACTTCAAATTTGACATACCTTTCAAACTGACTTTTTAAACCTACTTTATACGCATTAAAAATATATCTATGAATGAACTAAATTTACTTCTAAGGCATCAAATTATAAAGCACTCCAGTGGTAACCTAAATTATTCGATGAATACGCCTCATGAGACGTACTATGAGGAAGAATATTCAAAAAGCTTTGTTTTACCCAGAAAACTAGGGTTTCATGAAACCGAGCTTGAGAATCGATGTGAGGAATTAAAAATTGAGTTAGCCAACATTCAACTGGAAGAATCCACGGCCTTAGAGCAACATAAAATGGTAAAATTTTTGGTTAAGAGCTGTTGCATATTACACTAGATGTTTTAAAAGCTTCTATTTCGTTAAAGTATGTCCTTGAATATTAATTGAGTTAGATAATTACAGTTAAGTTTTCTCGATAAACATATGCAGAATTATATGAATAACTATATACTATTATCTATTTGACATGGTCTATCATGAAAGTAATAGGATGAACCTTTAAAAAAAATTGGATTATATTTTTTGCAGGTCAAATAATTTCCTTGGCAGCTACACAGCTATGGAGGCATCATTTTTTATTCTTTATAGCAATACTGGAAGGTTTTTGCTGTAATGCCATCCAACTTGCTTATTATGCTCTTCTTAATATGATTGAAAGTACTAAAAAAGTTGCATCCTTTAAAGTATTTTTTGAGTCGCAACCACACAGATCTTCTTTTTGCCAAAAGTTTATGGGCAACAACTGCTGTGTAACTTGAAACGTGTAGTATGGTTGCCACTCTCTTCCTTAGCCTTTGCAGAATGAAGAAAATTTGCAGTGTGCCATTACTGATACTAGCATTTCGCATTGGAGTTGTTCTCTAAAATCCACTATTCTGGCTCTGTCTCAAGGTGGTACAGAAAATCAAGACATATGTCCCTCCAATTGGTGTTCTGCTTAGTCGGGAAGTTTGTGGGAACAATTTTTACTCACACTTTGTCCAAATTCTATGTTAAAATCTAATGGACGATAAATCAGTTCAAATTTACCTGAATATTAATCATTCTCACAATTAGTAGACGATCTCAAATCAAAAGAGTCCTCAGTTTTTATACAGTCGTAACTGTTCTCAAAGATGAAAATGTTCTCGCAAGAGGTTTATTTTCCACATCTTCTAGACCTTTCAAAAAGCGCTAGATAAAGAATGATCTTCATAAAGCTCTTATAGCTTTCTATGAGTCAAAGTACTATATTCGCTGAGTTTGACACAAAATTTGATAGCTCGACGTCGCCCAATATTTTGCCTGTCCATTTTGTTATCGCTTCTCACACAACTTCATTTCAGACGCTCCCTAGTTAACCTTACAGCTCTGTGAACCAGGAGATATTGTTAGTTAGTGTACAGTGTTGTCAGGTTAATTAATTTTTAGCGATATGACGTAAACTTTTGGTCGAGTACTTACTTTTATTTATTATTTCTTGTGTTATTTCCATAAAGTTTAAGTCGCCTATGCCGTAAAATTTGCATTTCCCAGTTTCAACTCAAGTGTTGAAACGGCCAAATTGCAAACGTAATAAAAAATAATTATTATGTCTAGAAACTACTCGCCTATCTACAGTATTTTTCGATTATATAGAGCACATTACAAGAATAATTTGCACTCAATTGAAATAATTGCATGTTCTTACTTACGTGACATCAAAATACAGCAGGGCACTGTTATAGGAGAAAAACTTACCTAAAAAGAAATGAAAATATATTAGATTAGAAATAACATAATGGTAGTAGAATTCGTGCGTTGTAATGAAAAGCCATGGCCGTTAACCTTTATTCATCTTGGGGTTGAGTTATCATACTTCGACTCAGTTTTTCGACACGAAGAACTATTTAGTATAATATTAAATTTTTGTATTACTGTTTTTCTATAGAGCAGAAAGAAATAAAAGACGCTGAATATCAAACAATCAATCAATATCATATGCCAGATACGCAGTGAAATAGCGATTAGGTGGTATTGCCAAAATGCTTAAAATCCAAAATTGATGTTATCTTAAAATAATTTATCTAGGATATATATATATAGTGAAATGAACGGTTTTTTTTTTTACGTATAAATACTTGATATTTAATACATATATATATATATATATATATATATATATATATATATATATATATATTATATATATATATATATATATATATATATATATGATAATTTGCTGACAGTTTCTCTTCTTTCTACCTGTATCCGTAGACGGCCTCCGATTGAGGGGGATCAGGTGTGTTTTTCAGTTTCAGGTAGAATTTATTACATCTTACCATATATTAAGCCAGTAGTAAGGCGAAACGGGTCTCGAGATGGATTAACAAATGAGACAACTGCTAAAATATGGCCATTATCCATTTTCAGTGATTTTACATTGAACCATAGGTACATATATATATATATATATATATATATATATATATATATATATATATATATATATATATATATATAAACTCCTGGACAAAATTAACGCAACAATCTGAAAATTAATTTATCTTTTTCTTATGTCAGTTTTAAAGTTTATCGAGTATTTGAATAGTAGGCTATATTTTGCTTCGTTGTTCATGATAGAAATCAAAACAATTGGTTTAGATTTACAGTTTTAAAGAATTTTTTAGAAGATAAACAATTTTCTGTAATAATGCGATAGATTTTCTTTAACAGTAAGCTTATAAATTGTTCCCTTTTTCAAAGTAATACGTTTTTGTGGTAGACTGTTTTATTTTTGACCCCGAAGAATTAGAAAAATGAATCGAACAAGGAATTTAACTGAACACGAGGTAGTGCGAGCCTCAGTTTTATTGGACGAGGGATATTGTCAGAGTTATGTTGCCAATTTGTTAGAAAAACATCGTTCCACAATAAGTCGTATGGTAAGACGCTTGAATGAAATAGGAACTTCTTCTAGAAGGCTAGGGCAAGGGCGAAAACGATGCACTAGCGACCTAGATGAACGTTTTATAAGACAATATGCTTTAAGAAACAGGACTGTCACTAGTTCTATAATAAGAAACGAACTCGAAGCTGTTCGCAATGTCACAATTTGTTCTAAAACAGTTAGAAGACGGTTAAATGAAGCTGGATTAATCAGTAGGAGACCAGCCACTGCGCCCTTGCTTACTAGAGAGAACAGAGTTGCCAGGTTACGTTTTGCTCGAAATCACGAAAACTGGTCTCTGGATGATTGGAAACAAGTTTTCTTCACAGATGAAACTAGGGTTAGTCTAAAACATCCAGATGGTCGTGAGCGAGTATGGCGAAGACCAGGAGAGAGGTTTGCTCCTTGCAATATCTCTGCAAGGATTCCATTCGGCGGTGGCTCTGTTATGTTCCGGGGTGGCATCTGCATTGATGCTCGCACAAAGTTAGTTCCTGTCCGTACGAGATCCATGAATGCTGACCACTCTCTTGAGAATATTGTAATAGAATATGTGATGCCTTTCGGTCATTTTGTGGGGCCCAATTTCCTGTTTATGCAAGACAACGCTCGACCTCACGTGGCTAGGGAGGTACTCGATTATCTTAATCAAGTTACCATACCGATTATGCAATGGCCACCAAAAAGACCGGATCTGAATCCGATAGAACATGTATGGAATCACCTTAAGAAAAATGAGAAACGTCATATACCTGCACCTAGAAAGCTGAGGGATCTTGAAAATGCAGTTATTACAGAAAGGGAGCAAATTCCTCAAGATTTTATCCAAAATTTCATTAGAAGCATGTCTAGGCGCATAAACGCTGTCATCCGAAGTAGAGGAGGCAACACAGGCTACTAGTGTCCCAGTTACACCATTAATTTTGCTACTAGTGTCCCAGTTTGTTTTTTTCATTATTACATAATTTCAACGATTTTGTTATTAGGTGTTAAGAATAATTTTAATTCGAATCTTATAGAGAAATTTGGTAGCTAATTCACTTTTAAAGTATCCGAGTAAGTTTTTTCTAACTTTTAGTGTAACCAATATTCATAAAAAATTATTAAAATTAATTCCTTATAGATATTTGTATGATTTAATATATTGTTGCGTTAATTTTGTCCAGGAGTGTATATATATATATATATATATATATATATATATATATATATATATATATATATATATATATATATATATATTATTGAATGTAAGGTTCTTTGATCTTGGTACATATATATATATATATATATATATATATATATATATATATATATATATATATATATATATATATATATATTCCTTTTTTGTTCTACGTGTTCCTGCAATTAGATCATTAAAACTATTCTTGCATTTGTTATATATTTATTAACGTTTCGACTTTCAGTGGAGGTCTTCTTCAAAATTTGCTCTAAAAGATGACATTAGAAGAATTAAATTTAGATAAATAATTAATCTGTTTGTCATGCATTTCAGGGTTAAAGCCTTTGTAGTTTTTTGCACTTTGACTTTAAAACATTTAATTGTATAAATTAATGAAGAACTGACCTTAGAAAGTAGTTCATTATATTGGAGTATTTATTTTAAATATTACCAAAAATACATTTTTACATAACACAAATAAAACACTCGTAAATCCACTTTTCTTGAGAATTTGATGAAACTGAAATATGAGGTTAATCTAAATGTTTTTCATTTAATTAAAAAAAAATAGACCGATTGTGAAGCGAGATGTTTATAATTAAAGTGCACATAATTAACATGTAATAGGCCAATGAAGTATATAAAAAGGCATAGTTTCGTGTATATCTTAAGAACTATTACGAATTTTTTAAAAAACTAATATTTAGTAAAAAAAAAATAGAAAAATTTGGAAATAAAAATAATTTTCTTTTAACGATTTGTTAAAAAGATATAAATATTTCAAGCTGACATTTTTTAAAAGAATAATCGTGTAGTGAGAGACAGATATCACAATTTGATAACGCTGTATGTCGTCATATTTTACGCTCCAACATTCGAACATCATTTAAAGCATCGAGATATTAGAATAGAAGAGGTAAGTTCTTACGAAAAGCGTAGTGCTCATAGAAAGAGAAAGAAATAATATGAAAGTCGTTTTGTCTATCTTGCTCGGCGCCGGAATTCAGCGCTCAAGTATATTATTTCTTTCTCTTTTTAACGATTATATGCTTTGGCTTGCAGCAGGCTGTATACCTTCTTATTTCTATATGATTTAAACTGGTTAACTTTTAAACAGAAATTCATTTGTAGTTTAAATAATTTTTTGAATAAACACGATACATTTATCAGCTTTACCTTTAATCATCAAATAAAAATATTAAATATATTAATTGTGCACTACGCCTACAACTGTCTTTGGCAGTTTCTTCTATTGCTGGACCTATTTCATGTTCATATCTTTTGTATAAATTTCATAATATTGGAGGTATATTCATTGAAGCCACTAGTTTGTTCAATACAGTGCACCCGAAACCTGAATGAACAGCACCTTCAAAAGTAACAAATAATTAAGTTTATAAAAATATGAAAAAAATATATATAAATAACAGTTGATACTTTTAAAAAAAAAATTAAATATTTCATTAAATATATTTATATAAATTAAGTATTTACCTACAACAGCTTTGGTGTTGACATCCGAATGTTTAACCTTATTATTTATAATATGCATTTTACCAGGCGATGCTTTCGTTATAACACAACATTCATCACAAGAAATATCTAATACTGAATAAAGACCTAAACGTTTCTCATGAGCTATCTTTTTTAGTGAAAGGACTTTTTTACACAAACAACACTTTAAAACATTATTATAATAAATAATAACCTATATAACAATTACTTCTATAGTGCATTTAGTATACACATTAGCAGCGTTGCCACATTTATTTTCATTAAAAGTGTGTGTCTGGATATGAAAGTTTCTATGTGTTGAATACAGTCTCCGACAAAAATAATATAGTCTATATTAATATGAAGGACTATGTACGACTCACATCTTCGACACCGGATATGCGATCAGCCATATGGACTCTGCAATTACCGAAAGCATCAGACAAGAAACAACATCGATCATACGGAAAGCACGGCCTCCGTAGAAAAACTTATCCGGAGAAGAATTTAAACTTTACAAGACACCTCTATCATCATCCTGACAGCCGAGAAAGGAAACGCGACTGTGGTTCTAAATGCAGTGGACTATCAAGTAAAAATCCAATCCTTGTTGGATGATCCCTCATACAAAGCTATCACTACCGATTCAACCACGTACCTGGAAAAACTACTAAAACACTAATAAAAGCTTCTCCTGTAGATTACGAAATCAAGAAAATTATCATACCTAGAGAAAAATCGTCGAGATGTCCCAAACTTTATGGCCTTCCAAAGATATATAAACAAAGAGCCCCCCTAAGACCCATAGTAAGCTCTGTCGGCTCACCAACACAAGCCTTAGCCAAATATATAGCAACAACGCTCCAACCTTTCGTAGAACAGACTGAATATTATATGATCTTATATAAAAAACTGGAAGAGAACGACATTTTGGTGAGCTTTGACATCACATCTTTTTTCACCCAAGTACCGGTCTTAGAGGCACTATCGATCATAGAAAGAAAATATAATCCGCCCGAACACATAATCAACCTAGCCAAACATTGCCTTAACAACACCTACTTCATTTACGGAAACCAACTATACAAACAAATAGAGGGAGCTCCAATGGGTTCGCCACTTTCTCCAGTCCTAGCTAACTTATTCATGGAACATTTTGAAACAACAGTCCTACAAGCAGCAACACTAAACCAAAAATATGGCTGCGTTACGTCGACGATACCTTGGTGGTCTGGCAACATGGCGAGGAAAATCTAAATCTTTTTCGCAATCACCTAAACCAACACCACCCAAAAATCAAGTTCACTATGGAAAAAGAACAAACAAAACAGCTACCATTCCTCGACGTCCTACTTCAAAGAAAAATAGACGGGTCATTATCACATATAGTCTATCGCAAACCTACACATACAAATAGATATCTCCATGCAGAATCACACCACCACCCAGCCCAACTCGCCGCTGTAGCGAAATCACTAGTATTCCACTCGCAGGCTTTAACGGACGAAGAAAACTGGGAGAAAGAGATGGTTCAGCTCCAACAAGCCTTAACATTAAACGGCTATAAGAAAAATAGTCTACAACAAGCTTTACGAAAGTCACAAAAACAGGAAAAACCGAGGAGGTAAAGGCTTTCCGTTCCTTTGTAAAAGGGACCATAGACAAAATCGGAAAACTCCTTAAGAAACACAATATCACAACAGTGTTCAAAACAGACCGAAAAATCAAGGATATCCTACCTTCAGCCAAGGATAAAATCCCGTTAGAAGACCAAAGAGTATATGAGATCCCATGCGACGACTGTAATTTGTCATACGTCGGTCAGACTAATCGCAGGATAAGTACAAGAAAAGACGAACACATAAATGCAGTTAGACAAAAAACAATAACATCATCGCTTTTTCAACACGTGGCCAAGACAGGACATAAAATTAATTTTGCTAAAACGAGAACTTTAGCAAGAAGCAACAACCTGTCCACAAGAATAGTAAGAGAAGCTATAGAAATAGAAAAAAGGCCCATCAATCTCAACAACCGAGACGACAGTCAACGTTTACCAACTGCTTGGAAAAATATTCTTACCGAGTGCAGAATTAACCCAAAAAACAACACAGAGCCTGAAGCAGAAACAATACAAAAAACACCAGCCAGAATAACACGCAGTCAGACGCACGCGATTGGCCAATCCCAACTAACCAATAAGAACGCCCCTGTTGCGCATATAACCAGACGCAATCGAACCGCAGAGCTCAGTCTACTTCGAGATTCCATCACGTAAGCTTTGAAAAAGATGGGTGAGATCCCATTGAAACGTCAGCTGTTAAACAATCCTTCTCAGGATCTATACGGGAAACCCGAGACACACAGTTATCATATTACACCCGTGAAAACATCCGTCAAAACATATATACGTAAGAGATGCATAACCTGATATATATATATATATATATATATATATACATATATATATATATATATATATATATATATATATATATATATATATATATATATATATATATTCCTAACTCCCTTTTTCCACCCTTTAACCATTTATATGTTTGGCCCAAATATTTGTGTCTTAATTTCTACATTATCTCGAATAAAGACCAGGAAAAATTTCCATAATAATATTGAAACCACAAATTTATCGATCTCCACCTCTTTTACCCTCCTTCTTCTAAAGCAATATCACTTAAAAACACATTTCCTTCAATTATTACGGCTGTAGGAAATTTGCAATTGATATCTCATTTTATTCGAGAGTTATATTGCCTACAGATCGAGAGACAGAACGACGGAAAGAAGAGTTAAGTTTTCCTCGTAACCCTAGAACGTGAAGACATGTCAACATCCAGATGATGATTTTTTTCTCGAACATAGTACTTTCGTCTAGCAGGGATAGAGTATGAGTCACCTCTAGAGTATGGTTTATAATTAAAAATTGCTTAAAGTGTTAAGACATTAAAACTACTAATTTCGCTTATACTTAAGGAGCCATCATTGTAGAGGTTCAAACTTCCACGTGTTCAACGACCTAAATGGCTTATTTTTGTAGTGCACGAATTTTATTATTAGGTAGAAAGACGAAAAATTTCATTAGATCTTAATCACCGATTTAATAATTTTCTCACAAGACAAATTGCTGCCTATCCCCGCCCATTATCACGAATTAAACACAGAACTGGCAATTTGTTAAACATCAAGCCCATTTTAGGTCAGTTTGAAAAGAAACAGCAAATGTATGTTTGAATCGTCAACACGCTTAAATTATTTTGCAGTTTGCCACAATTGTCTTGTACTGATAATCTTTGAAGATGTAATATCATATTCTTTTCGTAAAACTTAACTTTTACCTCATAAATGAATAAATAAGTTCCCCAACTTTTAACCTAATTTCATTACTTTCAATAATTTAACAATGTCTACGCTTGGAAAATAAGGGAAATTTACTTTTTTTTATCAGCAGTGGTATACTACATATTCGTTCGTGCCAATCTATCAATATGATAGGTAAGTTAAGAATCTTAGGAGGTTCAGTAAAATATGACAATTTACCAGCTGCTTTTGTAGTTTCGATCCTTTAAAGAGCCTTCTTCACGGTTAATCACTTGCAAGTAAAAAGATGGTATAAGTTGTCTGATTTCTGATATAAACAGTAATTATGTTTAAAACCGTAAAAAATGTTTAGGTTTAAAAATTAAAAGTACTTACAGAAAAAGACTATTCTCATCAAACCCAGATTATATTCATGAAACGTATAATACACACAAATGTTTTGAAACTCTCATTAAAAATTATTAGTTTTTGTTTGTTGTAAAATAAGATAGAGAATGTACGACAAAAATATATCTAAACCAATATTTAGAACTATATAGAAAATCGCTGGAAAAATGAACTTAATCTTACATGGAATATTTGTCAATAATTATTCTTACAGAGAAAAATTAAGAAAAAACCAGTTAAGCGATAAAGTTATTTATAACTGTAATAATAATATTATGATATTTTTTATGTATCAAAAATAACTTGTAATTATTGTATTATGTGATCATAAAATGTATAAATGCGTCATTTTTTTAATGCTGTTGTTTAAGGCCGCTGACGATTCTTTACTCTTGCTGATATTATTGGTCATTGATGGATGATGACATCCGAGAGCCCTTTTATTTACACACTCATAGACGAGTACACACATAGACCCATTTAAACCTTAAGAAGGTAAGGTCTTATTTCTCACTACTTATTATTAAATTTAAATTATTCACTGCTCTTTATGTGGTGTTGCCTGAAATATAAAGAGTGGGACAGTAATTCCAAAGAAATTAAATATTTCCAAAGTTATTTATAGAATTAAAATTATTTTCCTACATGTGCTATTTTTCTTTTGGTTTAGGAACGTCCACCTTGAAAGTTTAAACCAGATTTTGGTTGCAGTAACATAAGTTTGTGTGTGTCTTTAATTTTGTATATAATTCTATAGTAATAAAGTATACTGTGTATTTGTATTAAATATAACACATTCTTGTAAAAAGATTGGCTTTATGTGCGCTAAAACTAAAAAAAAAACCGATTGACCAGCCTGTTGACGCCATTTTCAATCTGACATACCTACACAATTATACCTAAAAAATCATGATAGATTGGCAATATAGATGAAATAACTTCAGAAGAACTAGTAATACAAATTAAGCTGAAATTTATCAGAAAATTACAAAAAAATTATCACTCAGTCACACTGTGTTCGTGCTTATCTATAATCTATAAAATATATATAAAAAAATCTCTCTGTCTGTCTTTCCGTTAGTGCGCTTATTACTCGAGAACCACTTATCCCATTTTCTTGCATTTTTTTTTTTTAAACATACATATGTTTTCTGGCCAAGTTATAGGATATATTTTACTAGGTTACGTAACATAAGGAATAAGCAGTGACGATAATGGTGAATCAAGTCGGAACAAAGTTTGCCGTTAGCACGTTCTCTTGCAATACACTGCCTAAACCATTAAATATGGAACAATATCATGTAGGAAAGAATATAATATGCAACATCTCTGTTTGTCTGTCTGTCTGTTGGTGCGCTTATGACTTGAGAACCACTTATCTGATTTATATTTTTTTTTTTTAATTATATATTTTATTACGTTAGGTGACATAAGGAATAAGCAGTGACGATAATAGTGAGTCAAGTCCACGTTAGTGGAGACGCGAGCACGCCTAGTGTGTAAAAAATTAGAGTCATAGAATCCGAGTTATCCGAATAACGTGTAACTGTGGCGGCTTGAAACATATTTTTTTTGAATATCGCAAATGCAGTAATGATCTATACTCAAAATTAATAAAGAACACAGGAACGTTAAACTTACTACATTTACTCACACTTTTGACAATTTTCAAACTCAAACAGGCTTGTCACGTCTTATTTAGACGAAAACAATATTAAACTTTCAATTCTAGGACTACTCAGTATATATCACCACCACACCAATTCTGGGTATTACTATTGTCTTGCTTGTAAAATACAATTTTCAGGAACTACGGTGGAGGTTATGTTGAATTTATTTTAGTTACCTACAGATAAGTATCACTAACTGAAGTGGAAGCCTTGGTATAAAGGACGTTGTAATTTAACAATTTTCAGCAATTTAGGAGATGCAACAATTGACAAAGCCTATTAATATTTTCAGGGATCCCTAACCTAAAAAAAATTATCATGTCATGCAGGTTTGGCATGTGCCATACAACATTATTTTTCGAATAAATGGATTTGGTGCAATTTGCGAGTTAAAAAAACTTTTCAAGTTTACATCTAGCAATAAGGATGACAACCTCAGTAAAAAAAATAACACGCTGGACAATTTGAAAAATATTTATATTAAAGTCTCATAATGACGATGGTCTCAAAATCTAAATCAGTCACACTTACGTTTGTTTCTATTACTGTTTTTATTCTTCGGTCGACCAGTACCTTAATAATCCCAAAATATTATTTTATGTTAATGAAGAATTTTTTTAATACATTACTAAGCATTATATGTATTTCATATTTAATTTTATCAACAAGTGACATAAAGCATTAATTTTTAATATGTTGGCAAAAATTTTTAAATTTTATTCCTGTCATTGCTTCAGTTCGTTCTGCAAAATATAATACACGTGTTTCTACTTACGGATGAATAATTTCAAAACATAGGGGATAGATTTTGACTTTGACATTATCTAAATATATGTCTTTCTTTTAGTTATGTGAGAGCTACAGTCTTTCAGAAATTCTTCGAGAACAAATCTTAAACCATATCGATTGCATGATACTAGAAATAAAATCAGCAGGCCGACTTGCTTCCTGGCTAAATTCATACGCCGTCCATGAACAATGTATCACCAATGAAATATCCACGTCCTTAAAAAAACTTAATGAGAGTCATGACTTGTCGACTGTGGAAAAAATAAAAACAAAACTTTTGATGGCTTTCAACGATAATGACAATAACATAAAAAAGCTTTTTAATGAATTTCAAGACAGAGAGAGCAATTATAAATTAGCATTGAAAAATTTTAAAATAATTCTGGAAATTTTAAATGTAAACGGAGACTCATTAAGGAAACTTAAGCAGCAGTTTGACGAAGTTTTAATGGATTATCAACACTGCCGCTGCATTTTAGACCAGGAATTACCGTTTGCAATAGCTGAAGGAACTAAAACTTTGGTGGATTGTTTGAGTTTACTTGGAAACGAATACGATATGTTGATGGGTAGGCGAGATGCACTTAGCAATCTTTTGAAGAATATTGGACGTAAAGTGGGCGAAAAACGAATATATTATGGTTAAAAAAGAAATTGTTAGTTCTCATTCTAGTGACAACATCTGAATAAGTTTGGTGGTTTTATAATAGCGACCAAAGAGTTTTGTCTCTTAAAATTGTTCGATTCAGAATACCATAATTTATTATTTTCGTTAAAAAAAAACTAGTGTTTGATATCATTAGAGCATGCATGGTGGCCTTATAAGGAAACATGTTTGAAAAAATTTTAAATCCTCCTTATATCTTTAAGTAATGTATCAAATATCTAATACTGGCAGAAATTGGTGGTTAGAGCTTCATGTACTCAGGGCCGAACCGGTTATTCGAACCTAGTCTCTACTCGTGCAACCGTAAATCGATTCACGTTCTGAACCGGTTCGTTCGGATTTGCGTTGATCTAACCCAAGAAACAGCTACTCTTAAACTAGGAGGAACCTAAATAAGCATTGCTTGAGAGGAAATTCTGGTCTCAAAGCTTATGGAATTTTACATAACATAAACGCATATGATTTAAATCACTCAAATTTCACCATTTAATTTAAACTAGTTCAAGGTATTATGACCGATTGTAGTGTTTATGAAATCAGTAACAAACTTTGTTTCTGTGTTCCAAATATCCCTTTTGTACCAGATTTGTGTGTACAAAAAAAAACAAAAATGGGGTGAAAAAGTAAAAAAATCGATGTTCTATATTCCGTACTTGGTGGGTTTTGCATATCGTCATTAATGAACAAGTAGTTTAACAGTGAACGAGATGGTATTCTACTTTGCATGTACAGATGCGAAAGTCGTTTGAAAGCAAAAACGCACGAGTTTGATAAATTGAAGTAAGCGAGACGGACTAAATATTTTAACTCTATGGATGTTTGTAATTAAGAAAAACGCAATTTTATGACGCTGCAAACAAAAGGGCGTGGGAAGATGTTTTTAACAACCATAATTTAGCGGAATAAATAATACCAATCAAAACGGTTAATACAATTTGGCAGGATTAATTGTCTGTTTTGATTGGTATTGTGAAACCACAAAATTTTGGTAACTATAATTATCTTCCCTGTGCTTATTTCTATACAGTGTGAAATCTTGATTTTTCTTAACT
Organism: Pachyrhynchus sulphureomaculatus; assembly: GCA_019049505.1. Classification (NCBI taxonomy): domain Eukaryota; kingdom Metazoa; phylum Arthropoda; class Insecta; order Coleoptera; family Curculionidae; genus Pachyrhynchus; species Pachyrhynchus sulphureomaculatus. Next base: position 78,180,166 of record CM032446.1, read on the forward strand.
ACAAACGCTCACAGTCTGGGAGAGGCGTTACGTCCAGCGATACATGACCAACCGCAGTGAACTGTGTTCTGTTTTGTTTCACTCAAATTAAAAAGGAAAATTTCAAAATGGCAACATAAAAATTTTATTTTAAAAATATGTATAATACTCTTTGGTCGACATTAAATTAGTAAAAAATAAAATAATTTTACAACATTTTCTTATTATTATTGCTTTTTTGTTTCTTTGTTTTTACCTACACCTAATATCTCAAAAGCTCAACTCTGGCAGGTGGGTTGAATATCTATAGTACTTAGATCCCTTAAGAGCTAGTTATGATTTCCTGGCATTATTGGAGATTCCAGAGGAGTGTGTCTTGCTCGTGTGATTTCCTAGCAAAACATAATGCTGCCGATGTATCAGTCCGGCTTACGTAAAAACTACAGCTGCTTCACTGCTCTCTTAAAAGTTACGGATGATATCTTGGAGGCAGCTGAATTTGGTCAGCTTACTGCCTTAATCCTTCTTGACTATTCCAGGGCCTTTGACTCGCTAAACCATCAACTACTTCTGGCAATTCTTCAATTCCTTGGCTTGGAGACACAGGCTTGTCAGTTCCTCGGAAGCTATCTCTTTGGAAGAATCCAATCTGTCAGGAGTAATAACATACTATCGAGTCCACTGGATATCACATGTGGCATCCCGCAGGGATCTATTCTTCGTCCTCTCTTTTTTACTTTATATACTTCACAACTAGTTAGAAATCTTAGGTACGCTACAATGCATTTATATGCGGATGATACTCAGTTATACTTGTCCTTTAAACCGAAAAAAATTGCTGAGGCTAACAATATGCTTATGAGTGATCCTAAACGGCTTCAGCTGATCATTGTTTAGTACTTAACCTCAAGAGAAGTAAGGTGCTTCTTTTTGGACGTAAGCATGTTAGGGACGAATACAAAGATTTACTCCACATTAGTCTAAATGGTGAAGCTCTGGTTACTTCGAATGTGGCTAGAAATCTCGGTCTGTCGCTTGACGTTGACTTCAGGTTCTCTGAACCCATTAACAGGTGTGTAAGAAAGGTATTTTCTAATATAATCTAATAAAACTAATTTTTAATCAAAGGCATCTTTTGGATGTGAACCTCAAGAAATCGTTATGTGACGGCCTGTTCTGGTCACACTTCTCTTTTTGTGACACTTTGTATGGGCCATGCTTGCTGGGACAAGATGAAAGGCGCATTCAGTTGATACAAAACTGCTGTGTGCGAATGATATGTGGGATCAGAAAATATGAAAGCAGGGTGAGTGCAAAATTGAAAGATATTGGCTGGTTTAACTTGAGAGAAAGAAGAATGTTTTATCGCTTAGTTTTGTATAATAAAATAATCTTTCTAAAATGCCCGCCATATTTATATCAAAAAATAAAATCCAACGCATGTGCATCATACATGCGTTGGATTTGAGGCACAAATTTACTCCACCTTCCCACATAACAACTCTATATGAAAGATTGTTCAGCTATCAAATTTCGTAAAAATACAATCTGGTCCCTTTGAATTTGAAAAAACGTCCCGCCTCAGATTTTTAAATATTCCATACGTCCTCTAGCTCAGCGTCTCTGTTCCAGCATGAATAGTAGTTAGACTTTCCTGGGCTGCAATGCCGCTCTATTGAGTCCGTTTAGTCTGATTTCTGATACTAAGTGATTATTTTACAAATGACACTGCTTATATATCTGCCCTCTGTAAAATAGAGTTAAGGAAAAACTGTTATCTTAGTCGTAAGTTTAGTTATATTGCATATTATGATAAGTAGGTTAAGTGAAGAAACATAGCTTCTACTTCGCCTTTTGTGTGTTCAAGTTACTGACACTATATTATTGTAATTATAATGTGAATGCACAGTAAAGAAATTATTATTATTATTATTATTATAAGTCGATGCCGAACGGAAGTTAGGAGTTTATTCAAATGGCAATATCCCGTTAAGATATTTGTTACCATCTTCAGGTCTCTTCTGTTTAATTTCGGCTGTGATCTGTTATATTTAATATTGCGTTGCCTTGTGAGCCTTTTGAATTATCTCATCCTTGGTGCCTTGTTCCAGTCTTTCACTGACATATTCGGTAAATCTGCGATTGATGCACCGTCCCTATTGCTCTGGATTCCTAAAAAGTAGTTAGGTCTCATAATGCTCCCTGCAGCTCTCATTTTAGCTAGTGTATTGCCATCTCATTTTGCCGGATACCTGTATGGCCAGATACTCAGATATTAAGCAGGTTGTTTCTGGACACCTGGTCACCATGCTGGTTAACAAGTTCTTACATTTATTTTCCAGTTGTGAGCTTACTCTGGCTTGTTTCAGGGACCCCAGGGTGGCTGTTTTGTTACAGCACATGTATACGATCTTTGACGTTGGGTTTTTGCCATCTTCCAGTCAGCGTAGATTATGATTTGGGCTTAACCTTTACTGATTTAAATCAGTTTAAATTAGTACATGGCGAACCTAAATAACTGTACAGAGAGGTTGTCAGGTCAACTTTTTGAACAATTTGGATGTAAAGTAGATACAAAACTGCCACGAGTTACAGAGCTTATAGGTATACTTCTTTAGGATTTCTTCTGTGAAAAAGTGATGCTGACGATTCGTTGAACTTCCTCCCGATTTCTTCAGAGCTTGTATCGGGAAGCGAATGCCTCAGAATCCAGCACGAAACTCCGCTTATACACGCCTTTTTATATTAATGGCACTAGGTATATAGAAAGCCAATTTATACGTATAGATATTTAAATGCTTTTTCGCTTCACCATATCGCCCAAAGACATTCACTCCTTTGTTCATAAAGCTATATTAATCTCTCAGCTACAACCTATACAATCTTCAATCATAACAAAACATCTTACTTCCATTCTTGAATCATATAAGTTTCAGTATCGAGATATAAGGGGCTGCATTGGAAAACATGTACCTCCCCAGGTGTTTCCGAAGACCAGAAGTCAAGCAGACTAGTCTCTTCAGATTCTAGTTCTTCCATATATTAAGAATATCATAGTTCGGACTACGAAAATTCTACAGAAACATAAATTAATAGCACGATTCTGTACATACATGCATCTCAGATCTGTTAAAAATGAGATTCCGATTGAAAATCTAGGAGTATACAGTATCGTACGTAACTGTGGTAAAACCTATATCGGCGAAATGAACAGAAAAATATGTACTAAAACTAAAGAATATCAAAGGGAAGTACGTCTATGGAATATCTACACTTCAGCTCTTGCAAAGCAGCAGTATGAAACAGATTCTTTTTAATCAATCAGAAATTCTAGCAACAAATTCTTTTTTTTTATCCTAGGCAAATTTGGGTGTCATCGAAATATCTAAATATCCTAGTAACCTTAATCGTAACACTGTTCTTTACCACTCACTAATCTGGGGTCAGATTGTCAACAAAGCCCTGCCCAACCCACCATGGTTCACTAATATAAAAAGGCATGTGCAAACGGAATTAAATCAGTTGTGTGCTAGATTCCGATTCTGGGAACAAATTTTGAAAAAGTCGGCAGGATGATCAGTGGAACGTCAGCATTTCTTTTGTCATCGACACTGAAGAAATTCTGAAGAATTATACCTCTAATTTTAATGTAATTATTTATAAATAAATATGTAAAAGATGTATCAGGAGGAGAGTTTAAAGAGGGTAGCTTCATATACATCGTTATTATCATGTTATGAATAACATTTTTTTTTAATTAAAAATAAAGTGCACTATCACGCAGTACAAACTCTTCTGCAGTCCTTAAGGCTGTAAATTATATTTTGAAAAGTTAAGGCGTGTTGTCGTGCAAGTTTGTAAAGAAGAGATTAATATTGGTTTACTGCAAATAATTTTAAGAAGAAACTGGACAACTTTCTAAAATTCATTATTGTAGTGATTTAAAGGTGTTAAAAAAATGTTAAGAGCGACTACCTATTACAAACTTCGAGATATGGCAAAATTGGTTCTTTAACTTCAACGGATTTCAACAAATTATTTGTTTTAATAGTCATTATCGACATCAGTATTGTAGGAGGCCATATCACAAAACACATTCTGCCCAGTTTTAGAAAGCAATTGTTTATGTTTTACACAAGTTGTTATATCAGAAAGGTGTGTGATTATAAAGCGATACTATCAGCATGCATGTGAAGGCCGCCACATGTTTATTGCCGTATAGCTACTGTTTATCTTATATAAGTATAATAAAGGTATTTTAATTCCGGTTGATAAATATTTCAGATATTATTAAGCTAAATAAACATGAACCATTTTCAGAATTTAATAAAAATCAAAGTCAAATATTTCTTTATTATTCATAAATCAGTACAATAATAGGTTTACTTACTAACTTAGTGTATGGCAAATATAATACACAATTACACGTATATTCATTTGTTGCTTTTACCTTTTCAGCAGGCTTGATGTTCAGCCATTTATGGTGAGTTTACCTAGTGTTTATTCTATTTCTCTAATCAGTTCCGACCGTATCTTTATTGATTTTTATATATTTGTTTGTTTGAAAAAGAGTATGTTAATTTTTTATTCGTTTTTTGATGATAGTTTATTTATTTATTTTTACTGGGAAAAATTATACAAAAAAAAACCCTGTACGATTTTTCGGAAAACTTTTGAATGTTCGTGTCCATAATTCTATACTTTGCCGTATAGATACTGTTTATCTTATATAAGTATAATAAAGTTATATTTAATTCCAGTCGATAAATATTTCAGACATTATTAAGCTAAATAAACATGAACCGTTTCCAGAATTTAATAAAGTGACCCTTGGAAGGTTAACAAAATTAATTCCAATTAGAACCGATAGTAAAAGGACCGATATTTAATTATATTGGGTTTTCGAGAAATGTGGAAAATCAGTCAACTGCGTCAAGGACTCGATAGATGACCTGAAATCGAAAGCCAAGTTCGAACTAACGGATAAGGATATTGGCAAAAGATTAATTTACTTTGAATTATTTCCTTTTGGCTTTCATATGAGATATCTGAAATTTCTGGCCATTACTGTCAAATATTATAAATAATTTTATAATTACCCGCTTTTCCACAATTACCCCCTATGTTTTATTTTCTATTAGGTTCTAAAAGCTAATTAGCTATTAGGTGAATAAACTAACTCGTCACTGAGTTAATATAAAACAACTGAAACCAGACGAAGTCCATAATTTCACCAGTTTACCCATTGTTCTCTTATTCGTCAAATCCATCCTCAGAGACATTTCGCCGTATCACGGCTCGAACAAAATTTACTAATACTTATCCCAGAAGTTACGGAATACGACGATAGGATACAACGAATTGTACTAAGTACGCATACCTATTACTCCATCGAAAGCTGACATAGCAGCTCTCGAGCCAACAGAGTGGTTGACACAGTCAACGCTTAAAAGCAGGTAGCGCTTTTCGAGGGATCATCCTTAGTTAATGTACGTAAAACAACTGAAAACGGGCGAAGTCCATATTTTTGCAGTTTACCCACTGTTCCCTTATTCGTCAAGTCCATCCTGCGATACGTTTCGCCGTATCAGGGCTCGTCATTTAGGCTAGGATTAACAAACAAAAAACAGAATTTCCTGGTATTTATCCCAGAAGTTACGAAATACGATGGTAGGATACAGCGAATTCTATTAAGTACGCATACCTATTACTCCATCGAAAGCTGGCACAGCAGTTTTCGAGCCGACAGTGTGGTTGACACAATCAATACTTAAAAGCAGGTAGCGCTTTTCTGGGGATTTCTCTCAGGCACATGAAGTTAATGTAAAACAACTGAAAACGGACAAGCCGTGATACGGCGAAACGCGTCACAGGATGGATTTGACGAAGAAGAGAACAGTGGGTTAACTGCTGAAATTGCACTGCGTCCGTTTTCAGTTTTTTTACATTAACTTCATGTGCCTGAAGAGGATCCCTTGAAAAGTGCTACCTGCTTTTAAGTGTTGACTGCGTCAACTACTCTGTCGGCTCGAAAGCTGCTGTGTCAGCTTTCGACGGATTAATAGGTATGCGTACTTAGTACAATTCGTTGTATCCTATCGTTGTATATGATCACTAGTTTTTATATATAGAGAACATTTCCTCCAATAAAAAATTTCTACATTTATACAGGGTGAGTCAACGATAGAGTAAAGTTCATTATCTCATTTGTTTCGGGAATGACGAAAAAATGTTAAATACAGTAGTTTTAGGAAATGTTAAGGAGACAGTTTAAAATTATTTTTGAGGATACAGGGTACTTCAAAAAAGTGTGGCCGATATAACATTTTTTTTTAAATAGAACATCCTATTTTCTAATTTATTAATTATGCGTAAAATTGTATAACTTTTTTATTAATAATGTTATATACCTAATCGTAGTAGTTTTTCTAATATGTTATTTAAATTTTTTAAAAAATATAGTTTTCAGTTTTGTAGAAAATTGCTAGTAGCGCCATTGTTTCTGAAGGTGGAATACTCATAATTCGTATGAGCGTTTTATAGAGATGAAAAAAAGATATATGTAAAGAAATTTCAGCTAGATGCTACAGAGTGTTCAAAATAAATTTATGCATTTCAACTATTTTAAATTGAAAAATCTCAAATTTTTTAAACGGCACACCCTATATATTATTATTTTTTCTGATAGATTTTATAAAATCCTCCAACTTTTATTAAGAATGTCATATACCTATTTCTAATAGTTTTCGATTTATTTTGAATTTTCCAATTTTTACCTTTGTTAGTGTTCCGTACGGAACACTTATAAGATCACTTCGGTGTCTGTCTGTCTGTCTGTCTGTCTGTCTGTCACACCCGATTTTCTCCGAAACTATTTGACATAGAAAGGTGAAATTTGGTAATAATATAGGAATTGATGGCCACATCAGAGCCATGTAGTTTTGAGAATTACATTTCGACCTAAGGGGTTAGTTTTGGGGGGTGAAGTCGGAAGTGAAAAAAAAAATTTTTTTACTAGGTCATCGAGTGTGGTGTCAAATGAAAGCTTGTGAAAACACGACTAAAAAATATATATATATATATATTATACTTGCGCGCACTTTTCTTTGTATTATTTTTAAAAAATTCGCGAAAAATCGCTGTCCCGGGCCTTATCTCGAAAAGTACTTATCAAAAAATTTCAAAAAAATTCTGGAATATTCTCCACGGGGTGTAGATTGAACGAAAATTATCACGAGTGCATTACCTTTAATAATTTATATGGTATATAAAAAAAAACAAAAATTTCAAGGTCATCAGATTTCAGTAAAGATTGGAAACAAACCTTGTTGAAAACTCATTTGGGGTGTGTTTTGTGAAGTTACTGATCATTTGATACCACCGTAACATAAATTTTGACTTAAGGGGTTCGTTTTGAGGGGTGAAATCGGACGTGAAAAAAAATTTTTTTTACTAGGTCATCGAGTGTGGTGTCAAATAAAAACTTGTGAAAACACGAGTAAAATATATATATATATATATATATATATATATATATATATATATATATATATATATATATATATATATATATATATATATATATATATATATATATATATATATATATATATATATATATATATATATATATATATATATATATATATATATATATATATATAATAATGTAATACTTGCGCACACTTTTCTTCGTATTACTTTTAAAAAATCGCTGTCCCCTACCTTATCTCGAAAAGTACTGATCAAAAAATTTTTCTGGAATATTCTCCACGGGGTATAGATTGAAAGAAAATTAAGAAAGTGCATTACCTTTAATAATTTATTTGGTATATAAAAAAAAAAACAAAATTTCAAGGTCACCAGTTTTCAGTAAAGATTGGAAACAAACTTTGTTGAAAATTCATTTGGGGTATGTTTTGTGAAGTCACTGATCATTTTATACCACCCTAACAAAAATTTTTACTTTAAAAACAATCAACGTACGGAACACTAATTGTGCAAGTTCAACTTGCACTTGACCGGTTTTTTTTAATACACTTACGCTATAACATCATAGTTGCCAAGACAAAACAAAAATGTAGGCATTGTCAAATTTTGACATGTCTATTAAGCAAGTAAAAATAGTTTAATTTGTTGTAGTAAGTGACGCATAAAGGTAGTAGTTATGGATTTTCCTAAAAATGAATTAATTGGCATGGTTTATATACTGGGTGAGGCGGGACAAAAATTGTCTTTTGGCAGTAAGGCTTTACGGAGCGAAGTACCCTAATAAACGTATACCATCTAGAAAATCTTTTTACTGCTTAATGAAAACGGTTTGATGGTAGCTGTAGCGTTCAATATACGAAACGGAAAGTAGCAAACCAGAATGCTACCAATGAGGAAAAAGAAATGGAGATTTTACTTCATGTTGAAGATAATCCCCAGGTCAGCAGCCGTCAACTAGCCGATTTATCTGATACATCCCAGTCTACGGCTAATCGCACCACGAGAAAAAATCAAGAACCTCTAGACCGTGATTTTGAACGACGAGTAAACTTTTGTACCACTATGAATGGGGCAATAGTGGCTGATCCAAATTTTTTTATCCAAAATAATGTTTTCTGATGAAGCTACTTTTCGCAGTAATGGAGCAGTTAACAGCCATAACATGCATTATTATTCAACAGTTAATCCATATTGGGTCCGGGAAGTTCAAAACTAAAACCATTGATCGCTTTACGTATGGTGTGGAATATTAAATTTTCGAATCGTTGGTTAATATTTTTTCCTCGAACCGCTTAATGGGCCTAGATATCTAAATTTTTTACAAAACGAATTACCCCAGCTTCTTGAAGAAGTTGAGAATTTTGAAAGAGAAAAATTGTGGATTCAACAAGACGGAGTTCCTGCTTATTACCACCGGGAAGTTCGGGAATTTTTAAACGATCGTTACCCATAAAAATGTATCGGTAGGGATGGATTCATTCAATGGCCCCCTCGATCATGTTACTTAACACCTTTAGACTTCTTTTTGTGGGGCTACATTAAAGATCGTGTTTATGTGAATCCCCCTATAACACCAGTAGATATGGAAAATAGGCTATGGGATGCTTGCAGGACAATAACACCCTTTATGCTAAGGAAAGTGAAGGAAAATATAATAAAACATCTAAATATGTGTATTCAAGTAGACGGGCATATTTTTGAACATTTATTACGTCATATAATCAATCGTTAGAGTTAAACTATATTAAAATTATTATTAATTATTGGTTTATGTTTTCAAAATAGCGTAAGTATATTAAAAACAAGGGTAAAAATTGAAAAATTCAAAATAAATCGAAAACTATTAGAAATAGGTATATGATATTGTTAATAAAAGTTGGAGGGTCTTGTAAAATCTATCAGAAAAAGAATAATATACAGGGTGTGCCATTTAAAAAATTCGAGATTTTTCAATTTAAAATAGTCGAAATGTATAAATTTATTTTGAACACCCTGTAGCAACTAACTGAAATTTCTTTACATATATCTTTTTTTCATCTCTATAGGACGCTCGTACTTATTATGAGTATTCCACCTTCAGAAACAATGGCGCTACTGGCAATTTTTTACAAAACTGAAAATTAATATTTAAAAAAAAATGAAATATTAGAAAAACTACTAGGTTTAGGTATATAATATTTTAATAAAAAAGTTATAAAATTTTACGTAGAATTTAAAAATAAATTAGAAAATAGGATGTTCCATTTTAAAAAGCATATGTTATATCGGCCACACCGTACCCTCAAAAATAATTTTAAACTTTGCATCTTAACATTCCATAAAACTATTGTATTTAACGTTTTTTCATCATTCCCGAAACAAATGAAATAATGAACTTTACTCTATCGTTGACTGGCCCTGTATATATCCCGCGAAAGAAAAAAATACAAGTATTTTATAATTGTTTAAATTATTTAATTCATTGGATATTTTTTAATCCTCTCTCAATTTAGTATCTGACACGGTCAATTAAGTCACTAAATAACTTTCCTGAGTGAGTTCTTGGAAAACTGTTGAGGACAAGGAAGGATCTAGGAGCAAGAATTTTGCAGCAGGTATTTTGAGAGTACATCGGCTGTTTCGTAACAACCTTTATTAAACCTGAATTTGACTCCGAGAAGGTTCGAAGCACCACCTAATTTTTTTCGAATTACAAGGACACTTTCAGTGAAAATACAAAATAAATAATTGTAGTGTTTTTTTTAGGTATATTGGTTTTTTACTGGTATTGTATCTGCAAAAAAATCATAATCCGAGAATTTTGCTTTTCTCGTGTTTCTAGGGTTCCTAGATCACGAAAAAAACCCTTACACGTCGGTCTGTATGCCAGTTTGTTGATCTATGGGGACTACAAATCTCAAACGAAATGAGGTATCATTTTTAAACTTGGTATAGTATATATACAGTTTGTCCTAAAAAGTTACAAATTGAGATAAAATTTATCTTACATATAACAAAAGAATTTATTCTTGATAAAAAGTTCTGCATAACATGGAAATCCATAATCAAACCATCAAAAGTTTAAACTATTTGATGGTATATAGGGAAAATAAAGAAAAATGATTTAAAATGAAGAGTAAAGTGTGGTTAAATGTAAATACGGAGCAATATATTAATTGAAAATTTTATATAGGAACTAAAAAATTATGATTTCGTTCAGATTTGTAGCCTTTCTAGCTAAAAATTCAAAGTAAACACGTCAGTAATTATTGGATTATTTATTGAGTAAAAGAAAACGAAATCGGGGTTTTTTTTTTATTGCTCCCGATTTTAATAGGGAAAGGGTCGAAAAAGATGGGAGAATTTGTTATAGTTCCGAAAGTATTAAGTAGGAATTACAGAAATTTTGAATGCGAGAGTGAGCAAATTTTAAGCCTAAGTATTGATAATAAATTATATAAAGGGTCAAGGGAGTGGAAAAGAGAAGTAGAAGAGTGACTTTGTATTTATCGTGATTTTTTCAGTCACGGAATTGAAAAGCTACATTTTTTCCTTTCATTATTTCTATTGCTAACGTGTAGAGAGGGCGAAGGGGGTGAGAGTCATTGTATATTTCCAATAGTATTACGAGAATTTTTCCTGGTTTTTAATTGGGATACTGGATATTTGCTTTAAAATAATTTTTTAATAGTAAAATATATATGGGGTGAAAGGGGTGAGGTAGGGGATTAGAAGGATGATTGCGTACATAACATAATATACCTCTATTTCAGTGTTTTTTTTTCAGTATTTCTAATTTTAGCAGAACTAGTATATAGAAGGGATTTAAATCTGATTACAGAGTTACCTAAAAAATATTGAGTTGAGCATAGAACAAATTTTTAAAATATAAACGGTTACGTTGGAGGAAATACTTATGACACAGCAGGCAAATTATTGTATTTACTTGCCTTGCTAGAGAGAACAATGTATTTGTAAGAAAATTACCCTTCGAAATTGTTGCATTCCTTCACGTCTTAGAATTTTTGGATCATATAAAATATATTTAAAATTATATAAAAACAACACTATATTTTAATTCCCAATATGTTTAAAGTAACTTATAACACCATACAATGGTTTCTTCAGAAGTAAATAAGAAAGAAAAATATTTGGTAGTAATCCTGGTTATATAGTGCTTATTACTATCCTTAATTACCTAAGATTATGCTAATCGTTTTATTATATTATTTACAGACAGAATTATTTTAAGAATGCAAATCTGTGGTACTATTTCAGAGAACTAATAAAGATTAAGTAAGGGTAGTTGGTTTAATTCTACCTGTTCGTTTAATAATAGATCGGAGTTTTTCCGACATTCAAGCAAATTTAATTTTTTAGATTTATTTTCTACATGTAGGATTTTTAACGTATCATCAAAATTATGGGATTCGTTTATTTTGGTGAATGGTAAAACAATTGTCAAGTTACTTTAAATATTTTGGGAATTAAAACATATTGTTGTTTTCATGTAATTTTATTATGAATTTTTAACAAGTATGGGCTAACACAATCAAAGATAAAATATATTTTCTCATTTTCATCGGTCTGTCAATTTTATTGCTTTTTATTTTTTAGAATCTATTATATAATAGTCGTTTTTACTAATTATTTTAGGTGTTTAGAGAATAATTTAAAGGGAGATTGGATGCAGGAAATAATTGGTCTCGTTGATACATCTTTTTTGTGAAGGTTTGGAAGGCCATAAATTTTTGCTGGTATTGCATTTCGAATTTTTACTTTCTTAGTTACATTTGGCAAGATTTTTTTTTTTATGTTCTAACTTATTTATTGATTCGTTGTTTTTTTTAGTATATATTGGTACGTTCCAGGTTGATTTGTTTATAAATTTTTTTATCATTTAATAAATCATTTATCTGTTAAATATAATAATCGATAAACTAACTGAGAAACCTTAAGCAAAAATAAAAACCGGTCAAGTGCAAGTTGAACTTGCACAATTAGTGTTCCGTACGTTGATTGTTTTTAAAATAAAAAATTTTGTTAGGGTGGTATAAAATGATCAGTGACTTCACAAAACACACCTCAAAGGAGTTTTCAACAAAGATTGTTTCCAATCTTTACTGAAAACTGGTGACCTTGAAATTTTGTTTTTTTTTTTTATATACCAAATAAATTATTAAAGGTAATGCACTCGTGATAATTTTTGTTCAATCTATACCCCGTGGAGAATATTCCAGAATTTTTTCAAAATTTTTTGATCAGTACCTTTCGAGATAAGGTAGGGGACAGCGATTTTTTAAAAGTAATACGAAGAAAAGTGTGCGCAAGTATTACATTATATACGAGTATATATATATATATATATATATATATATATATATATATATATATATATATATATATATATATATATATATATATATATATATATATATATATATATATATATATATATATATATATATATATATATATATATATATATATATATATATATATATATATATATATATTTACTCGTGTTTTCACAAGCCTTCATTGGACATCACACTCGATGACCTAGTAAAAAAAAATTTTTTTCACTTCCGATTTCACCCCTCAAAACGAACCCCTTAAGCCAAAATTTATGTTACGGTGGTATAAAATGATCAGTGACTTCACAAAAAACACCCCAAAGGAGTTTTCAACGAAATTTGTTTCCAATCTTTACTGAAATCTGATGACCTTGAAATTTTTGTTTTTTTTATATACCATATAAATTATTAAAGGTAATGTACTCGTGATAATTTTCGTTCAATCTACACCCCGTGGAGAATATTCCAGAATTTTTTCGCAATTTTTTGATAAGTACTTTTCGAGATAAGGCCCGGGACAGCGATTTTTCGCGAATTTTTAAAAATAATACAAAGAAAAGTGCGCGCAAGTATAATATTATGTATATATTTTTTACTCGTGTTTTCACAAGCTTTCATTTGACACCACACTCGATGACCTAGTAAAAAAATTTTTTTTTCGCTTCCGGCTTCACCCCCCAAAACTAACCCCTTAAGTCAAAATTTAATTCTCAAAACTACATGGCTCTGATGAGGCCATCAATTCCTATATTATTACCAAATTTCACCTTTCTATGTCAAATAGTTTCGGAGAAAATCGGGTGTGACAGACAGACAGACAGACAGACAGACAGACAGACAGACACCGAAGTGATCTTATAAGTGTTCCGTACGGAACACTAAAAATATGTGAAATAAGCATTCATGAAAAAATGCAAAAAGTCTTAGGATTAAAATTGAAGGAAGAAATTTGCGTAATCACAATCGCAGAAAGAGATACGAGAGCCTTGCGTCTGGACAGTTTGTGCCAGCAATGTCTATATTGAAAAGAATAAGATAGAGTCATGAATTGGTCATCTGAAAGTGTTATCACTTTCAGACATCACACAAACTTATTTGTAGAATGGGTGAAACATTTTATAATCGTAGTAAAACCAATTTCTGAAATTAAAGTGTTACTTCTGGAACCTGGAAGGGTTGAAAATAGCAAAGGCTAATGGGATAATAATGTTACAACTGTCCAGGCCATAATATTTACTAGCCCCTGGATGTCTCTTTTTTTAATCTTATGAGCAGTTATTATGTACAAGAACAGAAAAATGGTAGGGGACAAATGCAGGTCGTCGAGTAACGCAATATTAAGCTGCAAGTTTTAAAGCCGTTGGAGTTTGACCCGTGGAAAAACATCTTTCCAGAACATTTATTTAAAGCAACTGAAAATATAAATGCCCGCTCTCAAAAAACTCAAGTAATGGAAGCACATCGGTCTTACAAGACGCTTCTATTATTATCAGTTCATCTACTTCTGGGTTTAAAGCTAAAGTTTTAAAGAAAACTTTAAAATCTTTATGACTAATATCTAAAAACACTTTTAAGAGAAAAATTATTGTATAAAAAACTGCGAAAATTGCATGCAAGTCCTTACAAAAATATGGTGGAAGAATCATCAAAGGAAAAGCTCTAAAAATATCGATAAAGCCGGCCGACGGCGCGAAGATATTTTTTGTTCTGGGTGTCGTATGCCGACAAAGACTTTGTTGAGCGCCAACGACAAACTCTTTGTCGGTGTCAGAAGATGCGAATAAAATCTTTGTCGGTTTTAAAAAAAATTAAAGTAAAATAAGGTGTGACCTACCCTAACGTTCTATTTGTTGTGCCGTCATAGTTTTAATGAAGGAAACACAATTTTAGTGAAACATATGTTTGGAAATTCTTACTAACTAGAATAAAATATTGAAATATAAAACTTGAGTAAAATTAATTTTTGGGTGTCACGAAGCAATTATTTTAAAGGATAACATTTCTTTAGGGTCGATTTTTTCCTTTATTATTGAGCTCTGCTATTTAAGGAGAATTTTTTGCAACCCCATTTCCAAGATAGTAGATGCTACCTACGCTACCTGCCATTAGTGTAGACCGTTCATCTTCCTTTATCTTACTTCTATACGCTACTGCCTTTCTCCTCATCACTTTTTAATTTAAATTGTTTTTGTTTTAACATGGCACATGCGATGTCAAAATCGTTAAAAGAGTGACGCATGCGTGAAAGTACAGATTTACGTTAGTCTTGAATTACTGCACGTTGCAGTTGTACTTGGTACATTTCAAACGTATGAGGTTCTTTATATAAAAAGTCTTTGAAGAGGATGGTACGAAGAGTAACAAGCTGAACTCCATATGGACGTGATCCCTACTTACTTACTTACTTACAGCGGATACAGCTCTGTCATTCGCTAGCATAACGTCTTCCTCTGTACAGAGTTTGTCCAAATTTGAACAAGTCAAAAGACTGGTAGCAGCATTCATTTCTGCCAGTTGCTCCTGCATCGTGTCATACCTCTCATTCTATTAAATGCTCTCTACACTGTGTAGGGCTGCTTGGTGGTACATCTTCCCTGGCTTAGAAACCCTGATGATTTAGTTTATTTCTCTACTTCGCTATTTGGTTAGCTTCAGGTGTTTCCTCCAGGATTGTCGTTCTTTTCATGATGCTTTTCCGGGATTTGAGTGGCTGCGGTGGTGGTTGGTGCCCGTAAAGCAGATGGCCTTGGTGTGATTCCAGTTTTGTTCTCTCTACGTCCGCAGCGACTTTCCTGCGTACATGGGGACGAGTTATACCGGCGAGCGGGTAGTTTCTATATTGGGGTCGGCCTTAGGCTTCCCGTTATGATACGTGTGTTCTCGTTAAGCGCAATGGCCAGTTGATTTGCGTTGCACTGATCAATGGATGTGATGTATATACAAGACGTGTACTTCGAGCATGTACCACTATAGAAGAATCACACTCAGATATATTTGCTAACCTAGCAAGTCGAGCGATAATGCTAGTGGAATCGAGTGTTCCGACATAAGTATACCACGTTTTGTAACTTTTTAGAAAAAAAACTGAAACTTGGGTGTTTGTAGCATTAAATCACATTTATTTGCTCTTACTTAAGACAAAATTTCCTCCGTGTTTTTACTAAGTTGTGTAACTTCTGGCTGTTTCAAGGCAAATTAAAATAAGATAGGTTCTGTCAACAGATACAAATTCGATAATGGTATTTTCCAGCAGAAAGAGAATATAAAAGTCCACGATACGTCGAAGTTGATACTTTGTCGGAAGAAATCCAACAACTGGCAGTAACAAACAAGAATCTCTAAGGAAATTAGAGAGTCATAAACAAATTCTTTCAGAGATACCATATGAGCGCATCTTACTCAACGGTCTATTAAGCCAAACGCGCTTAAACGTCTTGTTCTATATATGCATAGGATAACTCCTCGAGAATCTCCAAATTATTCAAGCGCATTGTTTCTAAAGATGGGTAATATAAATTGAAAGGTCTCCTGTTGATCTTTACTTTCCAAAACAATACTGGTATTTATCATACTATTGATATTAAATATTTTCAGAGATTTATAGAGATGACAACTGATGGCCTTTTCCACAAACTTTGATATTAATTAGGAAAGAAACATTCCTTATCTGTAAGAAGAGTTGAAAAATCTATTTTAAAATATTATGTGAGTATGACGACAGCTTTTTTTTGGTGTCTAGCTTTATTACGGCATGTTTTTCGACATGCTATCTGAAAATAATATAAGGCATTTTTAACCGCACCACAGTGTGTCGCGTAGAACATGCTAGGTGGACAAAATTCATGTTATGATTTCCAGGAAATCTTATTTGCAAAACGTAAACAACACCACCAAACCCCGAATTCCGAGAAAAGGTTGCTTATCAAATTTGCAAGTGGCGAGTCATAAGCGTCAGAAGTCAGGTAATGAGTTTAATGCAGCTCTTTCAATCAATCAGTTGCAATTTAGCGACACTTTCGTGCACATCTTATAGTGACATATTGTAATATTGTGAAAGTTTTTGTGATGAATATTAATACTGAGGGTAAGTACTATTTTTTAATGTATTTTTTTAATCAGAATCTATTAATTTGAATTTTTAGTATTTTTTTTAAATAGCCTATATATTTTAGCGGGTTTAAAAAAAAAAAAAACTTTGAAAGTTCAGAATATACAGACATTCACCTCTATCCGGGCTAGTTTTTAGATATTACACAGAAATAACTTTATTCTTCGTAAAAATACACATATTGTTTAGCACACTTCAGTACAACATGTTTTTTTTTCTTTTTTTCCAGAACACGTTTACTCTATTTTAAGGGTAGGCTTTTTTGAGGAGTGGTTGAAACACACGAAGAATGAAAAAAACTCGCGTGTATATGACTTTCTTTCTTCAAAATTTCACTTTGGTGACATTACTGAAAGCAGCCAAAAAGAAATAAATTTGAAGATATCCAACTTGTCTAATAAGTTTGGTGCCAAATGGTTGGCTTCAGGAAAGTCGAAGGAGCGTTTTTTAATTAAAAATAAGAATTGGTTGGATGAAGCAGACATACAGTTTACTGCGAGTTCTTTTGCGCCACAACCTTCAACATGAAGTGAGAATGTGACTCCTGCAGGAAGATCTCGCAAAGATTTCGAGGAATCGTCGATTAAGACGAAGAAACGTCGCGTCGTGGATCTCGTAGAATCCCGAAGTGTCAGTGAATTGGTGACTGCTGCCGAAATTGCTGTGCGTTCAGCAGGGCAAAGGAAAATTGCCAATGTGATTAGAGACATTAGTGAGAGACCAGATAATATTATTAAGTCTAAAAATACCAGTTCCGTTAATCCTAGGCAATTAAGTAGTGACGAAGCCTTAGCTTACTATATAGATTCTAAGTCAACAACGCATCCTTACAAACAAACTAGGAAGTGGTCCATGAAGGCGGTGCATAATGTGTTTCCGTCATATTTTACTTTAAAAAAGTCCAAACAGGCCTGTTACCCTGCAGAGGAGCACATTGCTATAACAGAAACTCGTGCTGAAATAAATTTGCAAGCCTTATTAAATAAAACACAAACAAAAAAAAAAAACAAAAACAAACATAATATTTTGTTTTTCTTTTGTTATTGCGCTTTTTTACCGAAAAAAATAATGAATTTTACACGAAAAAAATTTTTTTTCTCTCCATTAATTTCTAAATAACTCCAAAACGATAAAAGATAGAATAAAATAATATTCAATCAACTTTAATAAAATTTTGTTACGCATTTTTTAATGTTTTATTTATAAAAATCTGACAAGTTGTTCCCGAGTTATCGTTAAATATGTCTGCGTAGCTGACTAATTTAGGGAAAAAATTAGCCACGCCCATAAAAAAAACCAACGCGATGAATTTTTTCTTAAAATAACTTAATATGCCTAGAATATACATAAACAATTGAAATAAGTGAAAAAATAATTTTGTCCAGCTAACTTGTACTAGTCGACACACTGTGCGCACATTGAAATCAGTAAGTCATGTTTTTCTCTAGAAATTGACAGACTGAAGCAGAAAGTTCAAAGACTTACAGTTAGAACGGCATTTTTTTTGCAACGGAAATGTAAACTTTCATGTCAGCCAAAATGGCATTGGTTGATTGTAGGCAGGCGATTGTGCCTGTTTATGTACTGCAGTTTCTTAGTTTATTGTGCTTCCCTCTCTTGATTAAAAGAGCGTCGTTCCTTTAAGAAGATTTAGAAGCTTCCTTTCAAACCCTTCATGTGATAATAACCACAATGTAGACATTCAAATAGATTCATACAAGATGTGCATATTATAGGCTTCTTCCACTTCACTACATAGTCTGCATATCATACTCATTTTCTGTAAATGTTTTTACAAGTGACAGTGGCTGGAGATTAGTCTCATCACTAGTTTGGTCTAGGTCCGCGTTAAACAAAAAGCGTCAGTTGTTAGTTTTTTTTGAGGGGCTGCCAATGACGTCCCTCGCTCGTTTTTGGCCAGATGTTACAAGCCAACGATCTAGATATTCCTGATGTGACTATTTGTTAATTGTCGTTTTTGCCACCAGCTTTGGTATAGTGAACATTGGTTCCCCTGTATGATTAAAAAAAAAATGATGTTAGAAACACATTAATGCTTTAGTACAGTTAAAGGGGTAGACTGATCCAAAACAACACGTCGTCGGGTAGGTTCGAAAACATCGGCGCCAAATTTTGTGCGGTTTAGGTATTTCTTTGTTACCATTTGATAGAATACTCAACACTGAAATATTTTTTCGTCGGATGTAGTTTTATCTCACCAAACTGGTTTTTCTGTCATCTTGACCTTGCATATTATTTATTTTAACAATGCTTCTTAAATTTATCAAAATACTTGCTAAACTTTATTCAATAAGAAATCTACTCTAGTATCTGAGTTTACAATTATATATTCGATGAATGAAAACTCCATTGTTTGTATTTCTCAATACAACCTTGTTAATAAATAAACCATAACTACCTCATCATCAACTAAGCTGAGGGTAAATAAATGATAATTATTTGCAATACTCATTCCTTCACAACTCTTAATGTAAGACAATAATTATAATAACACTTACTTGCTATTCTCAATGTTTTTTGTATTTTTTACCTTGACAACTTTTACAAATTGTTTACATAAGCAATAAAATATAATAAAACTTTTCCCATTTCAAACTTTATATGGTTTGTTATGAAGTTTCGGTCATCGTTTTTAGAAAAGAACTTAGGGTGTAGAAATATGCTAAACTCAGGAATAAAGTTTCAAACTGGAACTTTTCTTCCTATTTTCAGACACGATCTTTTGTACTCACGTTGAATAAAAGTAAAACTTTTCACTTAATACAAGTTTTTTACTGTTAAAATTTACAAATGATGACAAAGTAGATCCGAGTACAAAGAAAATTTCTAAATAATATCATGTAACACGTCATTTACCAGAAAATGATCTGTAACTACTATGTAGATTAATAATATACACATATATATGTATATATATATATATATATATATATATATATATATAAGTATATATATTATATTCATATAATATATAATCATTCCAGCGCCGCTAACATTTCATATATATATCTTTTGCCTCAAAATATCATATTTCAGCGATATATTCATATATATATATATATAGCCAAATATATATAACAATATATAATTCATATATTTTGCCATATATATATAATATAAAATTTTTTTCTTTGCCATATATATATATATAACGCTATATATATTCACTATATATAGTATGATATTACACCACCCAAAATACCGAGGCCATATTTCCATTGTTGTATATATATATATACTATATATATAAGTATATATACATATACGCAAAAATTCCGGTTTATACGTTTAAACATGCTCAGAATCATCAACACGTTCTTGTTTTATGTATATATATAGCAAACGCGGCACCCACTTTGATATAGTAAATGCTCATGCAACTATATATATATATATATTGATATATATATATATATATATATAACGTATATATTGTATATATATATATATATACACTTTTATATTGCTATTGAACGGTATATAAGATATGTACATTATATATGTATATATTGTAAAATATATATCTTAGCACAATAACTCATATATAATATATATATAAATATATATGTTTAGTATTAATATATATATATATAATATAACTATATATATGTTAGGCCCGGGACTTATTCATACATATATATATATATATATATATATATATATATATATATATATATATATATATGTATGTATATATATATATATATATATATATATATATATACTCACAGCTTATATATATAATATATATATATATATATATATATATATATATATATATATATATATATATATATATATATATACAGTGACTCACAGCTTAAATGATGCAGTCGCTATAAGAAAAGGCTAACTGGTCTGCCTCTTTATTTATTTGGAAAAAACAACTTTGAAATTAAATTAGTAAAGAGTCTTCTAAAAAAGTATGAATTACTTTTTGTCTTAAATATGCCTTACTTAATTAACAATAAATAAATAATCAAATCATATGCAATTTTAACGTCACAGCTTAAATGATGCAAAATAACAACAGGGGTCAAAACTTATTGCATTTTCAAATTTACGAAGGCGGGGTTGCTTTGATTTCTTAGTGCAATTGTTTTTTGTTTAGTTTGACATTTTTTCATTCAATAAAACGAACTTGTTTAAGAATTTCTGAGAGAAATTTAATTATTACTTATTACAGGAATGGATACAGCCAAAGAGACATAGCCAAAATAGTAAATAAATGTCCGTCAACTGTTCAGCATATCACTGAACGTTTCCGGAATGAAAATAGAGTCGAGAATAAATCAAGGTTGGCTTCAAATAAGATCTTCAATGAACGTGAAAAAAGATGGATTTTAAGAGAGGTATCAAATAATCCAAAAAAAAGTGCGCCGAGGTGGAAAGACAGTTTGGAGAAAGGTGTAACCCCGAAACAGTTCGACGGATCTTGCGAAATAATAATTTACATGGCCGAACTGCTAGAAATAAGCCTTTCATTAGCCAAAGAAATAGACGCGTGAGATTGGAATTTGCCAGAGAGCATATCAATAAAGACTTGAACTTCTGGAATTCAGTAATATTTGCTGATGAGACCAAAATAAACTTATTTGGGTCCGATAGAAAAATATCAGTGTGGAGAAAGCCTAACGAAGAATTAAAATTGAAAAATATGAAAGCTACGGTAAAGCACGGTGGAGGTTAAATTAAATTGGATTTAATTTAACCTCCACCGTGGGGCTGTATGTCATCTGCAGGAGTAGGTAACATGCATTTTGTCGAAGGGAATATAAACCAATAGGTGTACTTGGATATACTAAAGCAGCATCTCGTCGCTGGTGCCCAAAAATTAGATATTGAAAACAATTATCGGTTCTATCACGACAATAATCCAAAGCACACGTCATTTCGAGTCCGCAGTTGGTTGCTTTATAACTATCCAAATGTTATTAAGACACCAGCCCAGTCACCAGTAACTGAAAATTTGTGGCTGACATTAAAAAATAAATAAATAGTGCCCCAATATCAAATAAAACTGAATTAAAAGTAAAAATTACTGAAGCATGGAACACTATTTCCCCGGAGTACACTAGAAAGTTAGTTGGATCAATGTCCAGAAGATTACAAGCCGTTATTGATAATGAGGGAGGCCCGACCAAATATTAGCAGGCTTATTTCAAATTCTGCAGTTTGTTTTCTCTAATAATTTTGTTATATTGAATTCTAAGCTGTGACGTTAAAATCGCATGTAATTTAATTAATTATTTATTGTTAATTAAGTAAGGCATATTTAAGACAAAAAGTAATTCATACTTTTTTAGAAGACTCTTTACTAATTTAATTTCAATAAGTTGTTTTTTCCAAATAAATAAAGAAGCAGTGAGACCAGTTAGTCTTTTCTTATAACGACTGCATCATTTAAGCTGTGAGTCACTGTATATATGTGTATATATATATATATATATATATATATATATATATATATATATATATATATATATATATATATTCGCTTTGAAATTCTCTTTCCAACGATATGTCATAAGTTGACATTTGTGTGAGAGGTGACCGGCAAAAACTGATTTAAAAGAAGCAGTTAGACCAGTTAGTCTTTTCTTATAGCGACTGCATCATTTAAGCTGTGAGTCACTGTATATATGTGTATATATATATATATATATATATATATATATATATATATATATATATATATATATATATATATATATATATATATATATATATATATATATATATATATATATATATATATATATATATATATATATATATATATATATATATATATATATATATATATAATATATATATATATATATATATATATATATATTCGCTTTGAAATTCTCTTTCCAACAATATATCATAAGTTGACATTTGTGTGAGAGGTGACCGGCAAAAACTGATTTAAACCCTTAGACTTAGGCGGCCATTTCGGATATACTATCAATTGTTTTTGTTCGTTTTATCTCACTTTGGAAAGAATTTAAGACTATCCATTTATTGTGCCATTTTCGCGAGTCTCAGTGGCTCCTACAAAATTTTAAGATTTACATTCAGTTATTTTTGACGTAAAGTAAACAATAATAATGGCCATTTTGGTAACACGTAGCAACCATGACTTTCGGTTCGTCTGTTTTATCACAGCCTACTAAGTCCGTAATGGAACTTGTTGATATCACATAATTGCATAATAAAACGGTTTATTTTCCGAAAATAATATTAAATCCAATTGGCGTTAGATAGTTCTGTTAGACGTATGTTGGCAAAAAATCTGTAATGTGTAACTAGGTTAAATAAAAAATATGTGTTCCCCTCTTAATTTCGGTGATATTGATCATTATTTAAAGAGAAAACTGTAACTGAATGTAAAGCATAAAATTTTGTAGGAGACACTTAGACTCGCGAAAATGGCAAGATAAATGAATAGTCTTAAATTCTTTCCAAAGTGAGATAAAACGAACAAAAACAGTTGCTAGTATATCTGCCATGGCCGCCTAAGTATAAGAGTTTAAATCAATTTTTGCCGGTCACCTGGCAAACAAATGTCAATTTGTGATACATAGTTGGAAAGAGAATTTCAAAGCAAATTGAAATAGATAAAAAAATATACAGATATCTATTAAAAGTAAGAAAGTTGAAGTCACTTTCGGTCAAACCGGAAGCAGTTAAAAATATTTCTTAAGGGATAAAAAAGCCTAATAATGTCTCATTTTGGTATCTAAAAATGCAAATATGTAACTTTTAAAATAAAAAAATTACAGGGTGTTACATGTTGGTTGTGTCACCCGGTATATGTCTATATATATATATATATATATATATATATATATATATATATATATATATATATATATATATGTATATATATGTATATATATATATATATATATATATATATATATATATATATATATATATATATATATATATATATATATATATATATATATATATATATATATATATATATATATATATATATATATATATATATATATACTTAGGCGGCCATGGCGGATATACTAGCAACTGTTTTTGTCCGTTTTATCTCACAGAATTTAAGACTATTCATTTATCGTGCCATTTTATATATATATATATATATATATATATATATATATATATATATATATATATATATATATATATATATATATATATATCGTTATGTTTTTTGGTGTGAGAAATATTGTATCTACTTTTTGGTATTTATTTATTCTTTAAATCTAAAACTGTGTCGAGTAACTTGGAGAAGAATATAATATTATTATATATGATCTAATTCTCCAGAGTTTTTATTCCATTTTGTGTTCTATTATCCATATTGCTTTTTTGATAACATCATATAATATTTAGATTAAATAGTCAATACGGTTGTTTTTCTAATTATACTTACATACAATATTTAGCTATGACCAAATTTATTTATCAGTTAAGGTTCAAGAACAAAAATATCTATATACGGTGGTGTTCTTATATTTTAGGTATATAGCAATATATATTATTGTAGCTTCTTTCTTCTGAAACTTACCTATGCGA
Source organism: Pachyrhynchus sulphureomaculatus (assembly GCA_019049505.1). Classification (NCBI taxonomy): domain Eukaryota; kingdom Metazoa; phylum Arthropoda; class Insecta; order Coleoptera; family Curculionidae; genus Pachyrhynchus; species Pachyrhynchus sulphureomaculatus. Next base: position 78,204,649 of record CM032446.1, read on the forward strand.
AACGATAGCTTACAGTGAATTCTAAAACACCCGATGTATACAGGGTATCCCAGTATTCCATGTACATAGAGTAACTGGATTTCTGGGATGAAAATATATTTATTTAACCCAACTTACCTTAGTCCAAAAATTCGTAATTTTTGAGATATAGGGTATTAAAGTTATACTTTTATTTTAGTTGTTCTTAAGTAGCTTTCTTAATAATTGTACTATTTGTACAAGATTTGGTGCTAAGGGATGCTCTAAAATGAGAAATCGAAATCAGCTCACAGTTTTGTTGTAAATTGTAGAGGGAGCCACTTATTGCACTGTGTATACTTTTAAATTGTCATAAGTTTTTTTATACCAGTCTCTATGATATTTTTAATTGAATATTCGTATTCTCCGCCTTCGCCTGTCTAAAAAAGCTCTCTTGGTAAATGTTGCTCCGAGCAACAGTTTCTGAGATAGAGGGATGTTTTTGTTTATTGATAACAAACTTATCAATTTGTGGGTAATCTTTTATCCTCTTAGCCAGTTGGTTTTTACATTCTTACTGTTGTTGGCCAGTTGGTCTTTAAATTTATTATTGTTGTTAGCCTGTTTGCCTTTCAGCATGCTCCAAATTTTAAAGACTATTCTTTTGGGCCCGTCTTAAGCCCAGAAGAAGTGTGAAGGCACGCATTTGCGAATTTGACAATGGAATTAAAAAATGGAAACAAACATCCCATTATCTCCCATTGCTCGGAGCAACATTTACCAAGAAAACTATTTTAGACAGGGGAAGGCGGAACATACGAATATTCAATTAAAAGTATCATACAGCGCAGTATAAAAAAGTTGTGACAATTTCAAAGTATTCACAGTGCAACAAGTGCCACCCCCTACAATTTATAACCCGATTGTGAGCTGATTTCGATTTCTCATCTCAGAAAACCCCTTAGCATCGAATCTTGTACAAATAGTACAATTATTAAGAAAGCTACTTAAGAAAAACTAAAATAAAAGTACAACTTTGTCACCCCGTATGTCAAAAATTACGAATTTTTGGACTAAGGTTAAATGGTCATATTTTCATCCCAGAAATCCACAGTAACTCTATGAACACGGAATACTAGGACGCCCTGTATATACGTATATACCGGGTGTTATGGAATTCACTGCATATATTGGAACTGGCGCCTTTTTGTAGCACACAACACAGTAGAAAATTCATTTTAAATAGCTAATCTTAGTAATAAAGGAAAAAAATCGACCCTAAAGAAATAACGTCATAAATAATTAAGTTGGGAATGTGGAATCTTTGGCACAATGATACTACTCAGTATATATCACCACTACACCAAACACTTTATTTTTGCACTCGACGCGCGTTTCGCTAACCATGTTAGCTTCATCAGGAGCGATGATTGACTAAAGCTAAACTACAAATCTACTCTATTTATACTTTGCCTAACCCTTGAATTACTCAAGCGGAACTAATGACATAGGCAAGGCCAACAGTTCCGGTCAAGTAACCAGTAGAGGGGACTATAAGGAATAGGCCCTCTGTCTTTATTTAAACTACTTTTACATTTTATGATTTCCATACTTTCGCATGCGTTTAACAATGAATTGTCTGATGACTTATAGACTAAGGTGAGGCCTGCCTTATTAAATACCTTATTGAGTCCCTTGCTATATTTCGGATTATATGGTATGGAGGCATACTTGGTGTTATTTTCTTCGCGTGTAAAAAAGGTGGAATTCTGAATATTAAACCTAAACTTATGTCTATTTATTAGCTTATTTACTAAGTCATCGTCATAACCATTAACTCTAGTTATATTTCTAATACGATTCCTTTCTTTATTAAAGTTTACTTTATTCAGAGGGAAAGTGACCAAACGATGAACTAAAAATTGTAATGAGGCTAATTTATGTTGTTTGCAATGAAATGAATCATTAGAAATATATCTGTTACTGTGTCCTTCCTATAGATATCAAATTCTAATCTATTGTTATTTTTAATAATTAAAATATCTAGAAAAGGCAATTGTCCTTTGTTCTCAACTTCGTAAGTGAATTTAATGGAATCAAATCGGCTATTTAATCTATAAACAAAATCATCAATATTTGCTTTCTTTGTATCAAAAATCGCGAAAATATCATCCACATACCTATACCATACCCTTGGGAAATATTCGAATTCTTGACTGGTTTCGATTTCAAACTTACTCATGAATAAATTGGCTATGAAAAGTGATAAGCAATTACCCATAGCTGTTCCTTCTTTCTGAACATAAAAAGAAAAGCAAATATTGATGATTTTGTTTCTAGATTAAATAGCCGGTTTGATTCCATTAAATTCACTTACGAAGTTGAGAACAAAGGACAATTACCTTTTCTAGATATTTTAATTATTAAAAATAACAATAGATTAGAATTTGATATCTATAGGAAGGACACAGTAACAGATAGATATATTCCTAATGATTCATTTCATTGCAAACAACATAAATTAGCCTCATTACATTTTTTAGTTCATCGTTTGGTCACTTTCCCTTTGAATAAAGTAAACTTTAATAAAGAAAGGAATCGTATTAGAAATATAACCAGAGATAATGGTTATGACGATGACTTAGTAAATAAGCTAATAAATAGACATAAGTTTAGGTTTAATATTCAGAATTCTACCTTTTTTACACGCGAAGAAAATAACACCAAGTATGTCTCCATACCATATAATCCGAAATATAGCAAGGGACTCAATAAGGTATTTAATAAGGTAGGCCTCACCTTAGTCTATAAGTCATCAGACAATCTGAGGAATATCTTAGGAAATCCCAAAGATAAGATTCCTAATTGTGAGAAAAAAGTGGAATTTATGAAATTAGTTGTAATGATTGTGACAAAAAGTATGTTGGGCAAACTAAAAGGTCAATTAAAACAAGATTTAAAGAACACTTAGCACACTTAAAATACAATAGAACAGAAAAGTCTAGTATTGCCGAACATGCCCTTGAAGCTGATCATACTGTAACATTAGATAATCTAAGATTGATAAAAAACGTATCTGATAGGAGATTGTTAAACGCATACGAAAGAATGGAAATCATAAAATGTAAAAGTAGTTTAAATAAAGACAGAGGGCCTATTCCTTATAGTCCCCTCTACTGGTTACTTGACTGGAACTGATGGCCTTGTCTATGTCATTAGTTCCGCTTGAGTAATTCAAGGGTTAGGCTAAGTATAAATAGGGTAGATTTGTAGTTTAGCTTTAGCCAATCATCGCTCCTGATGAATCTAACATGGTCAGCGAAACGCGCGTCGAGTGCAAAAATAAAGTGTTTGGTGTAGTGGTGATATATACTGAGTAGTGTCGTAAATAATTTTTTCACGCTGCTACTGGTTTACCATACAACTTCACAATATCGGCGAGTTTTAACTAGAAGATCAAGTTCAAATTCAAAAAAAAACTTTATTAATACTCAATAAAATTTACAAGGTTGGCTTACAGTTTTTGAGTTGCGGCTTGGGGGAGGTCAACATATGTTAGTTGGTATATCAGTCCTTATGTATCCGATAATCTTTTAGTCATTTCCGGGTGGTTATCTTTTAATGACTATTATTATTTGTGTTTTTTTGCTAAGGCACTTTGGCTATTGATATTAAGATTAGGATAATTTTTGAATTTAGTCTTCTGGGAAAAATTTTTAGTAAAAAAAAACCAGCTATCAGTATAACGTTATACAGTTACTATAGTATTTTTTACATTTGAATAGGTTTTTTTAAATAAATTTAGTAATAAAAGCATATTATAAAAACTGTTTCCTTTAAAAATAATTACTTTTTGGCACTAAAAATGAATTTCACAAGTTTTCCATTTCAATATATATTATTTAATAAGTAAAAATCCTAACACTGGAATCCGCCAAAATACTATTAGCAGCTTTTTAAAGAGGACAGGCTAAGTTATTTGACTCCCTTATGTAGCTCTTGTATTACTCCGGGTATTGAATAAACGTATTTAATTATAAAAACATAAGGATTATTAGGCAAGACGTGTGGCTACAGAAAAATGAAACCCGAGTCCAAACAACCTGTGAGCGGGTACGGTACTAAAAGTCTCCGTGAGGTTTTGTATGGTATGCTACGTTAACGATGTCTGATTATCTCGGCACTCTTCAAAATAATAGTTACTGCTGGGAGGTAACCACAGGGAGAATTTTAAAAAAAGCTCTCTTTGTTGTAATGTAACTTATAGATCTTAGATATTATCTTATAAATAAAGAAAAAGGACAAATAGGAAGAAAAAGAAAAAAAAGTATATAAAGAAAATAGTCGGAAATTAGTCTCATTTTAAAGAATGTATTTTAGGTGCAAGAATATATAATAAATTAGTGGTAATATTAAAAATTCATACTTGAACTTATCGAGGATGTAGAGTGGCCAATTTTTAGTACTAGAGCAATAAATATTTGGGAGGTTTTCCCCTAAAATGGACAAAATTTGTAAAAGCTAAAAACGTGTCCTAACCTGAAAATCTTTAATCAAAATAAATTTTAAAAAAACTGCAGAAATCCTCTGGTACTATATTGTAGGAGGATATCTGATGTACTGGTCGCCGCTGACGGAAAATTCGGTAAGTTCTGTTACTAGTAACTTTATTTTATAACTAAATATTTTGATAGTTTGACAATTTTTGATCATTTTGAAAAATCAAAGCAAAGTACTGACAAATTTTAAATTAAGTTAGTAGTTTTATTTTTAATTTTTTTATCGGTCTAGCACACGTGTTGTAGGGAGGTCCTTAAAGTGCTACAGGAGCGACACGTGTGCGAAAAAAGCGATTCACGTTGTTCCTGAATCGCTGTACTAACTTAAAATATATTTTAAAATAATATGTTATTACGAATGAGAAATATTTATTGAAAAAACAGTAAAATTAAATTTTGTACAAAATTTCAGTACTCATAACCTCCCCCCCACTTTATTTTACTATTTGGTAAACTTCTGGTTTGATTTTTTGTATATCATGAATTTATTGTGAACTATATCTAATTGTAATGAAATCTTGTACTTCAAAAAATTGGAATAAACAGAGAGAGATATGCTACCTATTTCTATAAAAATAGTTGCGTACTGTCATAAATTAAATGATTCCTTGCCATTTCATTTTAATTTTATAGTTTAAAATTGAGGCGTAATAAAGATATATTAATGAGACCTTTTTAATCCTGATTTTAGTTCGTGAAGTACATAATTTTATTATTATTATCTAGAATTATTTATTTTGACGTCATATAAATAAATTGCGCTTTCTTATCTGCTTTGACGAAATTTGGTACGAGTTTGTTGTATTTTGCAGTTTTTAAGATATTTTTTTTTCCTTAAAATGAGTAAAAGTAATTAGCATTATCTAGCAGCGACAAAGTTTCTCACTAAAGGGGCAAATGGATCAAAAGTAATTGTCACATTTGTATGGCAATATCGGCCCATCATATTTTCAAGTAAAATCTTAGTCCAAACAGTTTAGATGTAGCTAAGACGTAATTGAGAATGACCTCAGATCTTGAAGACCAATTGAAGTAATCATCAGGATTGTTGACTATTTTTTGCGGTCAGACTGCCGAACGAAGATCTCAGAGCTTGGTTAAGAAACTGGAGTACGCAAAACCATAGTTTTCAAGATTGTACCCGCAGAAAAAATTTCTGCGCGATGAATTCCAAATATAGCAGAGCAGAAACTGGCAAGAAAAGAAATTTCTTAAAAACATTTGGTCGCTTTAATTTTGGTGAATTGTCTCAGACGATGAAATTTGTCTATTCTATTGGGATTCTCCTACAAATCAGGAGTTAATACAATGAGCTTATAAGAACTTTCCATCTTCAAACAAAACCAAAGCGCAGTCGTCTTTTAGAAAGTTGATAGCAACCGTTTCTGGGACTGAATTAATAAGGAGGTTTACTGAAGGATGATCCAAAACCTAAAGCAGCCTTTCTGCTTTAAAGCCCTGACCTAGCGTCTTGTGACTTTTTTGTTCAAACATCTGAAACAAGTTCTCAGGGCTGAAAGTTTTCGTCGGATGATGAGTTCAAAGCCACTATTTTGTGGTTTTTTGAGTCGCCAATACAAGAACTTTTTTTTAGTGGAAATGAGACAAGCCAGGACACGCTGGACTAAATGTATTAGTGTAGATGGTAGTTATGTAGAAAAAGATTTTTTAAGCTCTGCGAGTACTGATGTTTTCCATTATTATAAATTTCAAGCTGTGTATGAAATATTTACCGAATTAATTAAAATCGTGCGTAATCTGCAATGATCCTTTAAACAATTAAAATGTGAAATAAAAAAATAAATGTATATTTTCGAAAGATCCATTATAATAGATTAGTCATATGTCATGATTCCCGCTAACCAAACATTAGCTCGAGGAAAAACTGTCTCCGATTTAATGTATTACCGCATATCTTAGCGTTTGGCATTCATTGGAAAACGAACAGAGATAGATTGGCTGAAACATTGTGGGTAAAATAAAATGAAAACAATCAAGGACGAATCTTTTATTCAATATACGAGGGCACTTTTTAAGCTCGCTACCCAGCTAGGAAGGAAAAATTGCTAAGCCTAAAAATAAGATATTTTTTACTTTAACACTTACTAAAACGTTGCTCGAGTTGTTCCATTACACCCAAACAAACCTTTTCTTTTGGTCTCAAAAAACAACGCTACAGCGACTTTGAACTCATTATCCCAGAAACATTTTTACCCTCTGAGAAGTTTAAATAAATAAAATCGCAGGATTCTAAATCCGAGCTTTACCAGGTGTGCAAGTATGAAATGCGGATTTCAGACAACAGATTTGACACTGCGCCATTTTGTTGTGTCATCAACAAGTGTCAAACGAGCATGAGTGATAAATTGGAAAAGTGTGTGCATAGTGTTGTGTTGTTGTGTTCAATATGTCGAAATTTATACCGAACAACGAGTATTCTCGGACAGCATTAATTTTTTGTTCTCATTTGAAGAAAACTGCTGTTGAATCATACCGATTACTTCGAGAAGCTTATGGAGAACATGCTCCGTCGCAAGATACGTGTGAACGATGGTTTCGGCGTTTCAAAAGTGGTGTTAGTCAACAAGCTGTTTCCAATCGGCTACGAGAGATGAAAAAAAGATTCAGAAGACCGGTAGATGGATACCACATGAGTTGACGGAAGACGTTTTTGCATCGTATAGTTACAGGAGATGAAAAGTGGATTTATTTTGAGAATTCCAAGCCAAAAAATCATGGGGGACCCAGGCGCACCATCCACATCGACCGCAAGACCGAATCGCTTTGGCAGAAAGACGATGCTCTGTGTTTGGTGGGACCAAAGGGGCGTGGTCTATTATGTTAAAACCTGGGGAAACGGTTAATACTAAACGTTACCAACAACAATTGACCGATTTGAACCGCTAGCTGCTTGAAAAAAGACCAGAATACCGAAAGAGGCAACACAAAGTCAGTTTTCTTCATGACAATGCTCCATCACATATGGCAAAACCAGTTCGCGACATGTTGGAAGCACTCAGCTGGGAAGTTTACCCCATGCGGCTTACTCACAAGACTTGGCTTCTTCCGATTACTACTTGTTTGCATCGATGGGTCACGCACTTGCTGAGCAGCGCTTTGGTTCATACGAAGATGTGAAAAAAATGGCTCGATGAATGGTTCGCAGCAAAAGGGGAAGATTTTTACTGGCGTGGTATTCACAAATTGCCTGAAAGATGGGAAAAATGTATAACAAGCGATGGAGCATACTTTGAATAAAGCACTTTTCATCGTTCTTACGAATTTAACATGTTTTTTTAGAAAAAAAATCCGCATTGCATACTTGTACACCTGGTAGATTGGATGTTGTAACTTGCCGAATCAACTGCTTTCGATAATAGCTTGAACCATACGAGCATTGTGGTCTCTACAGTTCCTGTACTAGAACGAAATTTCGGTTTTCCATGAGATTGCACGTGTTCCTCTAATCCCTGGTTTAGAATTTGGATCACCCTTCGGTTAACTTCTCCATTAACTGCGGATCATTTTTCCATATATTCCATAGAACGCGATAAACTTTCAAGAAGACGACTGAGTTTTTGTTTTCTTTGGGGGTGGCGAGCCCTTTCATTGAGTCCTGCTTTATTGGAGGATTCCAACAAAAAACTTAAGTCTTCTTTCATGTAATAGATCGTGAAAAACAAGGATCTATTGCGCAAAAACTTTTTTCAACCCTAAATATTAATGTGCAATGTTTAAAACTGTAGTTTCGGGTACTCCAGCATCATTAGCAGTTAGTATAATTTTTATTCATCGATCTGACAGCAATAAATCCTTAACCAGCTTGACGGTTTCCGTGGCTTTTACCTCAACTCGTCTTCCTAATGTAGGGTATCCCTGATCTGGGTCCTGTCGACAAAAATTTCAAAACACAACGAATTCGTTCAAAATATCGTCTTACTTAGGACAGCAACAATAATTTGACAAATGAGCCATTTTTTTTTGCATTACGTCATTTTTATGGCTAGGTAGATAATTGAAAAATATCCACTTATTCTAGACTAAATTTTTAAAGGATTGTTTCATGATTGCATATAGGTTGAAAAAATAACATTATAAAGGTTGCAATAAAATATTATGATTATTGCACAGGTATCACTAAGGAGTCTTTATCTTTGTAACGATCTTTAAAGATCGTACAAAGATAGTAGAAACAGAGCTGAAATGGAGGTGGGCCGGTCATGTGGCGCGTTTGACGGATAATACGTGGACGAAGAGAATTGTTGAGTGGAGACCGCGGTAAGACAAAAGAAGCAGAGGCAGACCACCTAGCCGATGAATAGACGACCTAAAGAGAATTGTCCAAAACTGGAGAGCGCAACATCGAGGGGACCGGAAAGACTTGGTGGAGGCCCATGTCCAGCAGTGGACGAGAAAGGCTGGATGATGATGATTATGATGATGATCAATAAGGAAGTGTCAACGTCACCAATTGTACCAGTTAGGACCTTTTGTGAGGTGTAACATAAAACAGTCAACGAAGTTTGACCTAGGTGATTGGTACGACCCTATTTTAGAACTCTGGATTAGTTAATAATTTATTTTAGAATCCTCGATACGTTAGTGCTTTACCAGATGATATTGAAGATAAAGCTATTACGGCCAACACGTCAATAACGATATCTTCTGACACCACACAAGAAGTAAATGTAAAGGTGCGTATTGCAATGGATAGGAGGATTAGTTGAAGTCATGGAAATAATTTAATTTGAAATTAAAAATTTGAATTTTAACCTCCGAAAACCTTACCTTACATACCAATAATTTTGTATATATAAATTTCTAAGCAGCTACATTAAAAATATTTTTTATGGGGATCCTATTACAATCAAAAACCTAAGTACTGTCTCCTATATCATCTTATAATTAAAAGGAGAGCCTGATTTGGATAGTTTTTAAATATTTACTATACGCTCCTGTATTCCCTTATTAAAGCATCATACTTTAGGGATAGCGTAGCGAAGCTGAATTTTTATTCTGCAAAGCAGAATGTGCAGCTGATTTTTAACCTGCATCTGTGTGTGAATCAGTTATAAAATTTTAACCGTATCACCTATTTTTATCTATAAATGCATATTCGAAATGGGTATGTTCAAGTATTATACAGGATGATCCACGGTGGATGGCTTATTATACGTTTCTTGAGAACCACTAAATATATAGATATGAAATTTTGGTCGTATATGTTAGCGAACATGTTCTACCTGTTTAAAATATTTTAATTTTAATATATTAAATAGAACATATCTTATCATTTTTAGATTTCCTCATTTCTTGTGATTAACTTTTTTCAGACTATCCTATGTCTATCTCTTCCAGAACTTATAGAAAGTCAACGCTATTTTGAGATTAGTTAAGGTTCAAAAATACCACCTTTTATAGCCCAATTCTATTTAGAGCCTACAAGGTGATTCAGAAACAACTTTGTGTTCATTCGTTACAAAAATTGCTAAAGTCCCGTTTTTATACAGTATATCCTGTATAATATTTTTAATTTAAAAAGCTACTAATATGTACTACTTTTTGATGTAGAATGTGTAAATACATAAACTAAATATTATTTGGTGTACAATCAGTTATTTAACTAACGTTGTTTTAAAATGGACATTTAATTAGTATAATCTGGAATTAGCATCACACGAGTTTGAAGTGTTGTCGTTATTGATTAGTTAAGAATATTAATAATTTTAAAAATAAAATTAATTAATATAATTAGAACTAGTAGTAGTAGACTAAAATAAGTGCATAATTGTTAGCAATATGATAATATTCATTATAATAATTGTTCAAATCGCTGGCCATCTACCTCCAAAGATTTAAAAATGTGGGTATGCACACCTTTCGTTGTGGCACTTCTTATCCGAACACAGTCTAGCGACGGGAATGCTTGATTTACCCGATCCTTCAACTCTTCTCTAGTATTTACCGGTAACTTGTAAACAATATCTTTCGATGTATTACGATAAAAATCAAGAGGTGTTAAATCTGGTGACTCGGAAGCCAATTTTAGGGCCTCGTCAAGTTGGTACCAAGTATTTTGATGTAGTGCCAATGAAAAATTATCTGTAAAATCCTTGAAAAAGTTGGATTTTATTTTTAAATATTTTCTGGCTGTTACCTTTTAGTCATATATGAAATAAAATATTTGATTGTCCATCATTAAACTCAATACATTAAAACTATACATTTTTTTTGAGAAGATGAGTCTCTCAAAACATGATTTTCGCTAGCCCAAAAATGATTTATTTTTGCGATTAAAAATTTCTTTACGAGAAAATTTCGATTTGTCCGTCCAAATTATTTTTCTTAAAAAATCTAAATCTTCTTGAATATGAAGTAATAAATTTTCACAAAACTCTACCCTGAGAGGACAATCTTCAGGTTTTTGAGCTTGAACTTTCATAAATTTGTAGTCTTGTTGAAGCTTAGACAAGTTTCTTCCACTGCACCCTTTACTGGTGATTGCAGAAAGGCATAAAAATAAATCAAAACATTTATTTCATTTTCTCCATTAGAAGTTACAGGCCTAGGTAAACTTCTGGGTACTTTCGGAGATGAACCGAAATTTGTGAATTGTTTCTGAATTTTTTTAAATTTCTTATTAGTAATTATTGCTAAATCAGGATACATTTCGTTGAATATTGTGGAAATACTGCTAATATTTTTATCACACTGTTCCTGTAACATAAATAAATTCATAAGAACTGTATTCGAACAATTATTTTCTTACATCTTACTAAATATTTTATTTTACACTTTATACTCAAAATACAAAACGCCAACAAAAACTTATCAAGAATGACAAAATGTCAAACACATATGATGATAATTCCAGATTCTTCTTAATTAAAAGCCCATTTTAAAATAATATTTGATACGTTTATTAAATAAATGAATATAATTTAAAAAATAATCAATTTAGGTACAAAAGTGTTATATTTAAAAAAAAAAAACAGAAAATTATAACACACACACAAATACAATGTTGTTTCTGAACCACTATATACGCTCTAAATAGGATTTGGCTATATGATCTGATACCTTTTGAGATTTAACTGATACCAATCTGGAGTTGAGTTTTTGGAAGTTCTGGAAGGTGTCTTAATATCTAATTTGAGAATGGTTTCTGAATAAAAAAAGAGAAACTAATTAAAATCTCGAAAATTATAAGATACAGGTATAAGATAGTACAAAAAATTAATTGTAATGAGATGAAAAATCCAAAAATCACATAGGATTTCATTTAAAATATCAAAGTTGCTGCTACTTTTCGATAGAAGCGGCACCATTGCATAGCTAAAAATCTTTTGAATAGACAAAGCATGCTCACTAACATATATGATCAAAATTTTAAATCGGTATGTTTAGTGGTTCTTCAGAAACGTCTAATAGGCCATCCAAATTGGATATATTAGGTTGTCCAGACATTAATAGCTGGAGCGAAAGATAATTCAAAAAATACCTAAACGTCAATAGAAAATGTATAATATTCTAGGAGTGAATTCATGGCATATATCATCATCATTATCATTAGCTTATTCTATCCAAAGTCGAATGTAAGCCTCCCCAAGTTGTCTCCAATAAGCATTGTTGTTTGCTTTTTGCATCCAATCGTGCCCTGCTAATCTTTTTGTGTTGTTCGTCCATCCTAACTGTGATCTACCTGTGCATCTTTTCTGTTCTCTAGGCCTCCATTCAACTCTACGGCGTGTCGTCTATCTGTTATCATTCATCCTTGCAAAATGCCCCGCCAATTCCACCTTAATATTCGTCGTAATACACCTGTTATTTTTAATTTTTTTTTCATGTCTCGATGTTAAGAATACGATTTTAGAGTCTAGTATTTAGCATTCTCCTCTCCATTTATTATACTTTTATTTAAAGCCCACGCTTCATTGCTATATGTTAATACTGGCAGTACATATTGATTGAATAATCTGGCTTTAATTGTATTTGGGATGTCCAATTTAAGCGTAGATTGTAATCTTCCGAACGCAGACCAAGCTAACGAGACTCTTCTATCCAAGTCAGCCTTTAAATTATTTTTTGACATTTCGATTTAGTGTTTTAAATATAAGAATGTTTCTACATTTCTTATTCTTTCACCTTTTATTAATAATTTCTGGCTGTTACCTTCACTTTCGTTGTTCAAATATTTGGTTTCGGTGAAGTTTATTTTTAGACCTAACCTGACTAATTATGTAATTCCATCAGCATTTCTTATAATTCTTCTTTTGTGTTGGCGATCAGAGATTCAACGTGAACAACTTTGGGAGCATCGAGTCGCCTTGTCTATGTAATATATATATATATATATATATATATATATATATATATATATATATATATCATGTAAAAAAATTACTATACTAATGCTAATAATAATAGATAATAATAATGATAATGGTTCTGTGCTAAGAACTTCTAAAAAAAATTGTCAAAATTTAACGTTCCCCAAAATTTACCTTACCATAACTTTTGGCAAATTTTCACATACACTCCCTCGCTTGTGTTCTGCCATAAAACTGCTACAGAGTATCGAATATAACCGGTATCCGTCAGTATAGTTTACTTAATAAATAGAATAGAAAGAAGAAGAATAGTATAGAATAAAAAAAATCCAGACGAACTGTTGATTGGATACTTTATTCTAGAGTTCAGTTATTTTGAGTACATTTAGAAAGTTTGTTTAGAGAGAGAGCAAGAGAAATTACAATGCGAAGGCCAATAAGAAAGTAACTGTAGCAACAGCAGTTACACTTGAGAAGTTGCAATGCTGTAAAGATTTGCCTTAACATTCACTTACTCTACATCTGAAAAAAGATTAGAACTAAAACAATAAAAATACTTAGTCGTTACACAACTAATTCTAAAAAAAAATGTAACTCTTACAATTTAATCGTCAACAAAACTGAAATTAGTTATACGCTTATCAAGTAAAGCAGCAGGTGAAATTTTCTGATTATACACATATTACTATCAATACAAAACTTATATTTTTAGATCTTGGTGTTCCTTGATCAAGAATTAGACTTTACCCAAATGCGCTACGTAGTGCTCACATATGGTAACGTTCTTAATACTTCTTGCGTAACAAAATAAAACAATACAATATTAAAGTTTGGATCTACAAAGGCTTGTATGACTTGAGCTAAATATCGGTCTTAACTTCCCGTTCCGGTAGCTTTGGAAATCGAAAATAATAACTTTTACAAACCAAAACTTATCTGTTACTTTCTAATCCTACCAAGGTGGGTGGGAACTGTAGTTGTACATGTGATTACCCGCGGCGGTGACTGGAACAAAATTAAGGTCCTACCTAGCAGACGGTGTGTCGAAAATCAAGAAACTGGCAGCCCTAAATATCCAAGGAGTTTTACCTTCCTTTTTGGGTTGGTACATGTTTCTCGCACGTGGGAAGAACAATACCAAAATTCCAGAAGTAAAACCAGAACACACAAAAAAGACCCTCGAGTACAGAATAGGTTTTTCCTAGGCTCCTCTCAATGAGAAGTAAAATAAATCGCCAAGATATGGTTGGCCAGATATCTTATCAGAACTACTAACTATATCGTAGCCCAAAAATTCCGCTTTAATCATGTTGTAGCACGTTGCCCCTTTAAAAATAGTACTACTGAAAACCGAAATACTTCTCAAAATTCTAGTGGCAGAAAGAGAACGTTAAAAAAATCGTCTTTTCTTTAAATACCACTCTCCCCTATCGCAACTATATTTCCTTTCGTATTGTATAGCACAGGGCTGGCAATTAAGAAATCAAAATTTAATAAATTAATTTTAAGATGATTCCATACGCCAGTGTGCGTCACAACCTACAATACAAGAAAAGAAACTTGAGGGTTATATCCTATTCATAACGAAACCAAAGGTGGAAGTAAGACCAGGCGAATCGCCAACGCTGGTCGTAAAAATACCTGATAAAATTCAAACAAAATGGGCGTAAAATCATCTTTGCGCAGTTGCATGTTCTTGACCATCAGACATTTGACGTTTTTGCCTTCAGTTGTCAATATACAAATATTTACTTAAATATGATATAATTTATTAATCTATCCAAGAAAATTAAGTTTTCCCATCTATTCATCAACTGAGAAACACTAGGGAAACTATCAACTTACTCCCTATATTTTGTCAGGAAGAATTATAAAATATTTGGCAAAACCAAAGTTATATTCATATAAACAAAACAAGGTAAAATTAATTTTTATTAATTAAAATTATAAGCTAAACATAAGATCAAAAATAAGTTATTTCAATTTATGCCCTATTAAAGGGACTCAAATCAATTTAATTTTTGATTTTATTAAATTTATTTTAAAGAAAAATGTATATTTTTGAGAAAAAAAAAACATGCTTTGTTCAAAGATGATGAGGAAGAAGACGGATTTTCTCGAGGGTCAATTTTACCCATAACAATATATACATGTGTATATATTCTATTGAGATAATTCAAATATTCACGGCCTTGATCTTGCATACCTGTATAGCGTAGGAAAATCTATTTACAATTATGTTGAATATATTTTAAAAATCATTAGAATATTTAGTTTTACGAACTTTAGTAAAACTTCGTTACGCGGACTGTTCAGAAAAAGGGTTTTTTTTTTTGGAATAGGCCTAAAATGGTCTAATTTTGAAAGTCCGTTGCACGTTTTTTTTTTTTTTCATATAAACATTGATAAGTAAGCGTACGAAATTCTACTATGCTGTTGACAACCAATTATAGAAACAGCTCGGGAGGACTCAGTTCGTTATGCGCATGCGCCGAGATGATTATGCTATGGTATATTTACAGTCATAGTAAAATTCCAGCCAAGCAGCAAAATGCTGTGAAATTATTTTCTTTGCGGAAAACAACACGAAAAGAACAAATTACAAGGTTTTATTTTTGGAAAAGACCTAAAATGGTCTAATTTTGAAAAATTGACGAGAAAAATCGAGGTAAGGCTGTTTTTACCAACCTGCACTAACTTTGCCCTCCAGTCACTAATATAGCATGTCATTTTTTCACATTAAGGTAAGAATTTTTTTTCATTATTTAATGTATTTTATAATTGCTGATTATTTAAATCAAGTTAGTTTCAGTTAGTTCAGGTTAACAAAAACGGTTACCTTCCGGTTTTTTCACATAAATTTTTCAAATTTAAGTCATTTTAAGCCCATTTAAAACAAAAATCTTCCTTTTTCTGAACCGAAATTTTCCCAAAAAAAAATGACAATAAACAATTTTGTGATAAGATTAGATTATAATTGAAAAAAATTTAATAATTTTTTGAAAAGATTAGGCTGACCTCTACATTTCATCCATTAGTGTGAACGGAGCCTATTCTTCAACTGACAGTTTCGATCAGTGGTTATCAATAGTTGTCAGTGATATAGGTTAATTTTTATTTACCAAAAAAAAAGTGCAAAAATGGCTTCCCCCGATATTTTCTCGTAAGTTTTTCAAAATTAGACCACTTAAAGCCTATTCCAAAAAAGACATTTTTCTGAAAAGCCCACGTAACGAAGTTTTACTCGAACTTTTTTTATGGGTGTAGCACACGTGCTGCAGAGAAATCCCTAAAGCACTACAGGAGTGACGCGTGTGCGGAAGAAGTGATTCACGTTGGTCTTGAATCATTGTAAATTCTATTCGGTGGGAAAGTTATTCCAAAGAGTTGAGCACCTTCATATAATAGACTGCTTAAAAAGGTTGTACGAGAAATAACAAGCTAAACCTCATACGGATGTGAAGTATTAGCGCGACGTGTATTACTAATATGCATTGTTCTGGAAGGAATTAAGCGGTCTACATCCATCGAACCCTTTTCATGAAAATACTTTATTCAACTTGCCAACCGTGCTTCAATGCTACAAGAAATTAAGTTCTGGCCCTTCAATCAGGCAAACAGCTCTCTTCTGAATAGAATACAACAAATGCAATGTATGTTTATAAGCAGAGCCCTGAACATGGGAGCAGTATTCCATCATTGGTCGAATTTGAGCTTTGTACGGAATTAAAGTTATTGTGTAAAGAATTACTCGCTACCACTGGCCAAGCAGTGAGTTAATTGAAATGTTTACAGTGCTCAGCACTTCTAAGGTTTAAAATAAGAAGCTCATCTATACATCAAGAGATATCATATTCATGCATGGTACCGGTTATTGGCTCGTTGTAGCAACTAAAAGATATTCCAATATTCGAAGATCACCTTATTCACCAGAATTAAATCAAATTGTTAAATATGAGACATAACATACTCTGGAAAAATCCCAATCAGTGACAGTGTTTTAACAGAACAGTTTTTTGTTGACGATTCTATTATAAACTAACCAAAAGAAGGAAATAGTGAAAACGCTGGATCTTTCTTACTCAGGACTATTTCTGGTGGTTTCGATGAAAAAAAAAACAAGTAGCAAAAGCTAATGCACCATCGTCGACCGTTTTTTAGAAATGATCAAAACGTGACAGAAGTTACAGGATATCAAACAAATCTGTGAATTCTGAATTGAACAATGTATTTTGATCTCTAACGTGTGGCGTCAAGTTGATCGTAAATATGTCAAATATCTCTACGAATATCAGGCTACCTCGCCGTCTCATCCAGATCCTGAACAGCAACCTGGCGCTTGTGTACTGTCACAATATATAATAAATATTATATAGTTTTTGTATGACTAAACGGTCATTAATTTATAGTACCATATACACTTGTTATAAAAGTATACTATCTCATTAGTCAGTTTTTTACCAAAAGATAAATTTCCAGTTTTAGAATTTCATTAAATTAGAATAATTTATAAAGAAAAATTAAATTAGATTTTCTGAAACTGGCCCGTTCAAAGAAGGGGAAATTAAAAACGTAAGAAATTAGATATCTCTTAGATTTTTATGATACTTTTTCCAAGCTGTTGCTCTTGATATGTAATTCTTTTTCACAAAGTGGCTGATTCCGTATTCAGAAGGAAAAGAAATTTTAATAATTTCTTTTTTAACAGAACCTGTTATTCAAAAGAGCATTTGTTTCGTTGGAAAAATATGAATAAAATATGTTTCGTGCTAAAAAAAAAACAATAAAAAAACAAAGCAATTGCTCAACTGTCGTGTTGTAATAAAAAATTGGTTGGTATTTTCAGATATCTCAAGTTACAGGTATAGTGTAGGACAGCTCGTAGCAGACAGGAACGATTTATCTGCTGCGAATAAAACTTGCAAATTGGCTCATTGTGTTTTTCACTCAGCTTGTAATAATATTATAAAAAAATGGACTGGAGTTGGTTGGTTATCTAGCAGAATAGTATGACGTCACGATATTTTATTTATAATTTGACATATTATATAATTTTAGAAAAGTGTTTATAGGTTAAGTATAGCGCCGAAGGAGCGTTTTTTTAAGAAAAAAAAAGAGGACAACGAAAGAATAACTGCTCATATAGAGCGAATGAAAATCGACAAGTACAGGAGGAGGGGGAATCGGTAACTAGGAGTGAAACTCTCGAAGCAAAAAAAAAAAAAAACAGTTCCTACAATGGAACTCTAGAGACTCTTTATGACATTGTAAATTTCATATTGATTACCGTGAGGGAGGAGAGATTTGTCGCAAAAGACCCTTTTCACACTATCGAATTTTAAAAACTTCCCTCAATATGAACAAAGCTACTCCTAAGAGCGCTCCATTTTTACATCCATAGGGGGGAGGTCATATGTCAATCTAGTATAGCTTTAGCTAAGTATGTCGTTGCCAAAATTAAATGTGAACAGTTTTGACCTAAATTCTATTGTCTTTTCAATGAGTTTAAAATATATTCTTTTTTATTATTACTAGTAGCATTAAAACATACTCTTACCTTTAAAACCTCTTTTGCGTAGCATAGATTTTTCGTTATGTCAAACATTACCTTCTTGTTTAGACATAACGAAAGTTTTAGGAATTTTCTGCATTTTGCAAGTATAAAAAATTTAAATAAATTATACAAAGTATTTTAAAAATAACATAAGAATTGAAATCGAAAAACTAACAACTGAGTTTTTAAAAATATTCTAATTTCAGTAAATCACTCAAAATTTTGTAAATCTTTTTTTTTTTAAATGAACTTCAATTCATCGAATTTTTTTTAGTTTACATTTGAAGCTGTGCACTTCTAAACAAAAAGGTATTACTAGAATCTAGCTTTCATGTTATATTTGCGAAATTATACAGTTTGTGACAATATTCTATCGTTACCAGCCAGACTAAGAATAGACTGTAGCGTCCAAACGATATAAAGCCTAAATTTGCACAAGGGTGATGCCTGCTCAATGTAGATATTACCGTTGGACTTAAATCGCTCATATTTAAAAACATGTTTTAAGCAGATAACTGCAAAAGAATAAAGTTTTCCATATAAAAGAATTCTTGAGAAAGATACAAGAATTGACACACTAAACCTCATACTATTCGAGATGATATATTAGAACACCGTATATTCCTAACAAGCAGAGTTCTGAGAATATTCAGCCTGGCTACATCCATCGATACTTATCATGATAATAATTTAAAGGAATTTGAGTGGTTTAGGTGCTTTCTTATAACCAATTAGTAGAATATTATTTTCAGGATTGGCCAAAATGAGGTCAAGATGGTTAGCGGTAAGGTATCTATGTTGGTTCAATGATAAGTTACGTACAGCGTCGATGGTATTTAAATATCATCCACCGGAGTGGTGGAAGTTAAAGTCACCTAAGCTGGCAATTTTGACACTTGGGCAAATATTTTGTCAATAATGGATGGTGTTTGTAAGAGAAGAGAAAAGCCCTCCAAAATGAGTATAATTTAGTGACAACAAATGAACTTTGTTGTGGGTTGAATTGTTATTCTTAATCACATAACATAATGCTCTCTGGACTCTAGAGCTTCCTTTCGTTGGCTAAAGAATTTTTCACACATAGGCAAATTTCAAGGTTATGTCTAAGCTGGGAATAAAAGTCGCATCTACTATAAAGAAAGTTGATTGTATTAGCCGTTGAATTGGCCTAAGTTAATGTGGATTATTTAGTTGCTGGTGTTGAAGCACTGAATTAATATCTTGGTTTAATTGTATACTGCATATATTTACTTTAAAATTTAGATCTCAGTGTGATGATGCCCATGAAGTAACCACCATACGCAGATTCAAATAGGGAGCTATTTTATTTTTGAAACCTTTTGACCTGGAGGGCTTTATCATGCTCTTATCCTTCACAACGCGAAGTACTGGAAATATTTGCATAGTCATGAAATGTTAGCTAGCGAAGTAATTTCACCCAGCTTATGTTGATGCAATGGTAACACATCGAATAATGCGTGATTGAATCTGGGTAGCTACCATCTGGTTTGTTGTTTAAGGTGCCTCCTATGATTAAATGTACTAAGAGTATATGCTATTCTATTCCTCCTTGATGTATATTAGAATAAATAACCGGTCAAGTGCAAGTTGAACTTGCGCAATTAGTGTTCCGCACGTTGATGGCTTTTGAAATAAAAAATTTTGTTATGGAGGTATAAAATGATCAGTGACTTTACAAAACACACCCTAAATGAGTTTTCAACGAAGTTTGTTGCCAATCTTTACTGAAAACTGACAACCTTGATTTTTTTTTTATATACCAGATAAATTATTAAAGGTAATGCACTCGTGATAATTTTCGTTCAATCTACACATGGAGAATATTCCAGAATTTTATCAAAATATTTTGATCTGTACTTTTCGAGATAAGAGGGGTGGACACCGATTTTTCGCGATTTTTTAAAAATGATACAAAGAAAAGTGTGCGCAAGAATTACATTATATATATATATTTTTTTTACTCGTGTTTTCACAAGCTTTAATTTGACACCACACTCGATGGCCTAATAAAAATTTTTTTTTCACTTCCGATTTCACCCTAAAAACTAACTCCTTAAGTCAAAATTTAACTTTCAAAACTACATGGTTCTTATGAGGCCATCAATTCCTATATTATTACCAAATTTCAACTTTCTATGACAAATAGTTTCGGAGAATATCAAGTGTCAGAGACAGACCGACGGACAGACACCGAAGTCATCTCATAAGTGTTTCGTACGGAACACTAAAAAGGCCATATGTCTCACATTTTTTATATATTGTCATTTCTTTATCTAAAAACCAGAAGTACTTCCTGTGTTCGGGTAAACAGGAATCGGTATTATAACATAACCAGAAATTCAATTTTTTTTTTCCTATGTTTACGCTTAAAAGGAGTGACAGGTTGGTTTTTCAAAGTGGGATACAAAACAAGCATTGTTGTTTGTTCTGAAAATTAATTTATTTATCATATTATTTTCACATGCTTTTAATAAATGCAAGAGATAAAAGGTAAAATATTTGTAATGTATTCGCAAATGTATAAGCTACAACATTTATTATGTATAATATAACACGTGTCTCCGCACTTTGCAAATATATCGGATATATGTTTAAAATTTATATTTTCAATACGTACGACCAAATACAAACAATATACCTTTTATTTGTTTATTTAAATTATTGTGACTTTAAAAAATTTGTTTTAACATTGATAATAGGCTTTTATTTAATAGAAAACTATTTCAAGCATTTGTAACAAAAAAAATCAGTAAAATTACGAAGAGTACAAAAATTTCTGTGGTGTTAATGGCAAATCTCCCAAAATGTAAAAAAAATAGCCCTAACTGTTATTGATCAACTTCTGTATCTAATTAATGAAGGCCTATTTCTGTGGTTAGCGTTTTTACTAGAATTTTCAAAACGATAATTTATGAGAAAAAAACTGGCTCTACAAAAAATACAGTATTCTTTCTAGTGTACAACATGGTTTCGTTTAGGGCATTCTGCACTGCATCTGCTAGTTTTTATAAATACGTCTATGAACAAAATAGTAAAGGAAATTATGCAGTAATCATTCACTAAGGCTTTCGACCTAGTAAACAAAAAGATCCTAATGGAGAAACTAGAAAGTATGGATATTAGAGGGAAAATTAAAATGTGTATAGACTTATGACTTCATTCACTTCTTGTAAAGTGTAACGGAAAAGAGTCAGAAAAATTTAGTTTAGCGTTGAGAATTTCTCAGGGCTTTATGTTGGGATCCCTTTTATTCCTCAGATACATCAACGATTTACCATATTATATTGGGAGGAGTGGAAGTATGTTGTATGCTAATGACACATTCATAACAGTATCTGCTTTTACTCCCCACTAAGTAAATGTTCCTACGCATAGATAAGAAAATTAGGTGATGGTAGAGAAATAAGCTAACTTTAAATCAAAAATAAACGGTGTATTTGAATTGGAACCTTGAAAAACCTTTGATCTACATGCCAATAACTTTGAATGCTAGTGCAAAGTTTCTGGGTACTTATATAAATAACAATTGATCATGGGAAATAAATACTGATTTTCTTACCAAAAAGCTAGGTAGTGCTTACAACGTCATCTTTCAACTGAAAAAAGTGCTTGATTGATATGAATATTGCTTATGAATTAACATTTTCCAAAATATCATGCTTTTGTAACGTCTAACATTTTTATACTTCGTGTAAAAGTATTTTCGTCAATTTTAAAATTTTAAGTGTATCGTCTATTCATAATTATAAGTATCTCGTTCACATTTAATCAAACATTAGTAAATAAAGCATTTTAACCGCAAATTATAACTGCCAAACCTGAAACGGCACCATTTCAATGTTTCCGAGATATAGAACTGCTGCTTTTGACAACTTATTGGACTCTACTGGCATAATATTACACAATAAGTTACCGATAGGTAAACCAAAATATAATTCCTTTTGTAGGAAATGCATACTAATCCATTAACGTATGTGTGAAATAACTAAAAATACTGACACGAATATATTAAGAATAGGTTAAAAGACAGAAATCTGAAGTAAATTTAGTTCGCCCTTGATATTACGAGGATGGATTGATAAGTTCGCGGCCTAGTCAAGAAAACAAAATAAAATACGTACAAAAATATTTTTACATTTCGGCGTAATTTCCACCTAGCTCTATGCACTTCTTACACCTGCTTTCCAAAGCTTCCACACCTATTTAAAAAAAATGTTCTTCAAGGTCTTTAAAATACTGATTAACTTCTTCATTTGATGAGAATTTCTGACCACCGAGGTGTTTTTTTAGATTTGGAAACAGATGAAAGTCCAAAGGTGCCAAATTAGGAGAATAAGCCGGGTGGAGCAGCAATTCGACACCATAATCACGAATTTGAGCCATAGACTCAACAGACGTGTGAACGCGAGCGTTTTCCTGATGGCACAAAACTTTCTTTCTCAGTAATCCTGGGCGTTTCTCTTTAATTTCATGACATAAACGATGCAAAGGGTGCAATAGGAAGTCGAGTTTATTGTTTCGCCTTTCGGAAGCTAGTCCACCATAATAATACCTTTAGCATCCCAAAATACTGACGCCATCACTTTCCCAGCCGACAGAATTGCCTTCGCTTTCTTTGGGGTCGGTTCACCAGATTTTTTCCACTGCTTGGATTGTTGTTTTGACTCTGGAGTATAGTGGTGAACTTAGGTTTCGTCCATTGTCACAAACCTGTTAAGAAAATCTTGAGGATCAGCCTCAAACATCTCCAAACAGTCGCGAGAAATCGTGAGTCGAATTCGTTTTTATTCAACTGAAAGCAATCTGGAGACCCACCTAGCAAAAACCTTAGAAAATACGAATTCGTTGGCAATGATGTTTTGTGTTCGTTTATACGAGATGCCTATAGTGTCTGCAATCTCCCTGATAGTTAGTCTACGGTCTTTCAGTATGAGATCTTTGCCGATGTTTTCTTCAGCCGTAGACGTCGTGACCCGGCCGGAGCGAGGGTCATCTTCGATGCTCTCTTGTCCACGTTTAAATTCTGCAACCCATTTTTTCACCCCCTAGCGTTTTTTAAACAGCTACTTGTAGACCTCAAGTTGTTCAACCACAAATTCTACAGCAACAAAATTTTACACTGTGACAACCAAAGAAAGTATGAACTTATTGAGAGTACTATAATAAAAATATTATAATTATTTTTTGGTGAGGCCGCGAACTTTTCAATCCATCCTCGTAACTTTGTCACTGCAGTTTTTAAGGATAGTTTTTGTTGTGCCTTTTCTATTATTTAAAATTCTTTGTCCTTGTTTGTCCCTTTATGCTACTGTTGTTTTGTTTATTTTTAATTATAAATTATATTTTAGGAAAATTAATTGACACGATGAACAAAGAAGTCTTTGTATAACTCATCTTTATTTTTATTGTATTTTACCTACCTATGTATTTTCTTTTTTTAATATTCCATCGGACGTGCCTATTACATAATTTTATATAAATCGTGACAAAACAGCAAAGTTTAAAGTTTGAATTGATGAAGAACTTCAGTATTATTTTAAGGTTAAGATTTTAAATAGAAAAACAGATAGCTTTTGCTCAGATTTATTATCCTATCAATCAATTATTATTTTTGCTAGACTGTTGCACAAACACGGGCCAATTTTTCTTAAATCTTATTATTATTCATATACGATCTGTACTTAGCAATGCTTCTCCAGTCTATCGTCGATAGGAGCAGTGATAATAAGTAAGTATTGTTTAAGCTTTACTCACTATTTCATTTGACTTATCAGACGAGTGAAACGACTTTTTTTTTAAATATAGAATAATATAGTACAGGGGTTGGCAACCTATGGCACGCTAGCCATCTCTGGCACGCCAAGCAATTTTGAATTGCAAGCGTACCTATTCAAAGTTTACACATTAATTCTGTAATCTGTGACATGTTTCAAAATTAAGTAAATAATCGAAGACAGTGTTACTTTAACGATACAAACAAAAACGATATATTATATAGATCACTAGGTATTATTACCAAAAACTACAAAATATATTTTGTAATTTATAATTTTATTGAATCCATTGGTTTGGCTTTAATTTCGGCAAGTATTAAAGACGGCAAGCCTCAAAATATAAGCCTAGGCAAAAACACAAATAAACGTCCTCAATTCAGATCAAAAGAGCCGCTATAAGGCGGTTTTTGTTTGACTTGACTTCAATCGTTCCGACGCGCGCCGCAACTCTTTTTATATTGCCGAACTTTAGTTTTTGTTAGATTTAACTTCTAGGCGGCCCTTTGATTGCAATTGGCGCGTTGTAGATAATAATTTTTGTTCTAAGAAACTTAATAAAGGTAATTATTGGAATTTTCTGGAAACATTTTTCTATATATAGCCAGCGGCTACACGTTTGGATCATTTAGTACAGAAGTAACATCCGTTCCAGTCAATAGTCGTCGAAAAGTTTAAAAATTATTAAATTACGTTGCGTTATGGCCGCGAGGAAACAGAAGGAAGACGTTCGATCATTTCAAACTTCATGGACAACAGATTACCGTTTTGTACAGCAAAAGGATCGGGCCATTTGTGTCCTATGTCGGGAAAGCGTAGTTTTCCAGACAACTAGTGTTCAACGACATTTCCAGATAAAACATGAATCGTCATTTAAAGATAACGCTGATAAAAGGGAGACAATACAAAGAGCAAGTAAACAATACGAGAAACAGTCAACATTCTTTAGCAAAGTTTTCCAAGGAAAAAATCAGGTAACTGAATGCAGTTTCAAAATTGCACAATCGTTGGCACAAAAGGGTAGGCCGTTCACTGACGGAGAATTTATGAAGCAAACGTTTTTGAGTACTGGCGAGATTTTATTCGACGACTTGCCCAATAAGGATACAATATTGGCCAGGATTAGGGATATACCGGCATATTGTGTCGATGTGTGTCGATATTAATGACAGTGCACGTCTGGCAATCGTTACGCGATACTTCGATGATGGCAGTGTGTATGAAGAGCTGATTTGTCTGCTCCCATTGTAGGGAACTACAAGAGGAGATGATATATTTTCAGAATTTGTTAAACATTTTGAAAAGCGGAACATTGATTTAAATAAAAAATTTTGCGTAACGACAGATGGCGCTCCTGCTATAATTGGGATACATAAAGGATTTGTTTCTCTTCCTATTGAACGCATGGGTCGATCAGTTTTGAATTTTCATTGCATAATTCACCAAGAGAGTTTGTGCGCTAACATCTCCGCTGGAAGTTTAAAAATCCATGATGGATAGGGTGGTTAAAATAGTTAACTACATTGTCGGTCGTTCTTCACTGATCCATAAACAATTTAAGGCGTTTCTGCAGGAATTAGAGAGTGCATATTCAGATATACCATTGCACAATAATGTGCGCTGGCTCAGCCGTGGTAGAGTGCTCTCTAGATTTGTGCAATATCTGGGCGAAATTAAATCGTTTTTGTTGGAAAAAAAATCAAGTGGATGCTTATCCTGAACTAGAAGATAAGAACTGGATCTGTATGTTAATGTTTCTTACTGATATTACAAACCATCTCAGTGAACTCAACTTAAAGTTACAAGGTTCAGGCAAACCAGTTCTGGATTTATACGAATCCTGGAAATCATTCAAATTAGAAATAGATTTATTTATCAGCGATATTACTACAAACACATATAAATATTTTCCAAATTTAAAAACTTATATATCCAATGTCGACGATGGTGCACTAATAGGCGAAATTCTTAAATATATGACTAATTTAAAAGATGAGTTTATCGAGAGGGGTCAGGATTTTGATGAACATGGTCCTATGTTCGCTTTTTTAATCAAACCAGATTTAATGGATTTTTCCAGCAGTTGCTTTGACACATCTCTTTTCTCATGGATGGACATTAATGATTTTGATCTTTAATACATTAAATTTAAAAGCTCCGAGTTGGTCGTTCTTCACTGATCCATAAACAATTTAAGGCGTTTCTGCAGGAATTAGAGAGTGCATATTCAGATATACCATTGCACAATAATGTGCGCTGGCTCAGCCGTGGTAGAGTGCTCTCTAGATTTGTGCAATATCTGGGCGAAATTAATTCGTTCTTGTTGGAAAAAAATCAAGTGGATGCTTATCCTGAACTAGAAGATAAGAACTGAATCTGTATGTTAATGTTTCTTACTGATATTACAAACCATCTCAGTGAACTCAACTTAAAGTTACAAGGTTCAGGCAAACCAGTTCTGGATTTATACGAATCCTGGAAATCAATCAAATTAAAAATCGATTTATTTATCAGCGATATTACTACAAACACATATAAATATTTTCCAAATTTAAAAACTTATATATCCAATGTCGACGATGGTGAACTAATAGGCGAAATTCTTAAATATATGACTAATTTAAAAGAGGAGTTTATCGAGAGGGGTCAGGATTTTGATAAACATGGTCCTATGTTCGCTTTTTTAATCAAACCAGATTTAATGGATTTTTCCAGGAGTTGCTTTGACACATCTCTTTTCTCATGGATGGACATTAATGATTTTGATCTTTAATACATTAAATTTAAAAGCTCCGAGTTATGGAATACGAAATTTGTAGAACTAAGAAGGGTATTAGAAGGTGACTGCCAGAATCATTCAAACGAGATACTCAGTTGTTGGATGAGTTTACCAGAGAAATTTATTTGTCTTAAGAAAGTAGCGTTTGCCATGCTTACAGCTTTCGGATCATTCTATATCTGTGAACAACTTTTTTCCCATATGAGAGTGATTTTAAACCCGTACCGAAGCAGGCTGACAACAGACAACTCGGAAGCATGTGTGACACTGAAAATAACCAGACATGAACCGGATATAAGGAAAACTCTCTAAAGAACATCAAGCACAGAGTTCACAGTAGGTCCTAGGACTAGTATAATAAAATTATTTGTTAAATGTTAAAATTTTTTTGTAATTAAACCTTCTAAAAGGAATATTTTAAGTTAATTTAAGTTAATTTTTGTTAATTTTAGTTGTAGTAAGTACCTATGCACGCAAAATGTTGTATGGATGAAAACTGGCACCCCTTAGTTAAAAGGTTGCCGACCCCTGGTATAGTACATCTTAAGGAGTATGCTGACATATTTGAAATTTGGTAGTGAAAACGACGTCGGGTTCCGCGACGCCAAACAACTTTTTTTTCCGTCGACATACCTTTCGTGAGACAGCATTGGAAAGCCCTAATTTTTTCCAATGTTTTCCTTAAACTGCTTTTTTCTAATTTATTTTACAAAAAGGTTATGCAGCAAAAACTCTCTAAGATATTATTTTTTGGTCATTGCGGTTGACATGAATCGTGTGCCACGTTTGGTGTTTTTCAAACAATTTATCTAGTATGCGGCTATCATACTTTAATCTGACAGCTCTTGCTTGCACACTTATTCAATTCAATAGAGTTAAACTAAGTAAACAGTGTGTTAACAGCTTCTGATTGAAGTGGTTTTCCATGCTGTCACTCAAGCGTTAATGAAAAGAATGAAAAAAAGCATGATAGAAGAAGGAAGACAGAAAATTTCTTTTGATGTTTTTTTTTTTAAATTTCAAACATTTAAATTTATAAATATGGGATAAGTTATGTAATGTTAAAAGTTATATAGTTTTTTTGTGGTTTGAATAAAAATAATGTATTCTTGTTTTTTATTGTTAAAAGATATTTTATTAAAGGAAAAACCTCAACTGCATAGTAACTAATATTATTATAATTACTGTCAGGTTAAATTGTTGAAATCCGCCAAACGTGGCATACGATCCATGGCAACCGCGTTGACCAAAAAATAATATTTTAGAGGGTTTTTGCTGCATAACTTCTTTGCAAAACAAATTAGGAAAAAAACAGTTTAAGGAAAAAATGATGAAAAAAAATTAAGGCTTTTCAATGATGTTTTACAAAAGGTATGGCGATGAAAAAAAAAAATGTTTGGCGTCGCGGCGCCCTGCCTCGTTTTCACTGCCAAATGTCAAATACGTCAGTATACACCTTGATATGTATCATACTATTCTATAATTAAAGAAATAAATATCAAACAATTTTATACAAATTGGGGCCAGACGTCTAAAAATGATCAGCTTGTACTCTGTGTTTTTTAAGTAAGGTGATTAATTTTACCTGGTTATAGGGCAGTCACTAAATACAGTCATTTCGCCAAATATAACCCACATAAAAGTTTTTAAAAAACTATAAAAAAATTGTGAAGCGATTTACTCAGTACTTCCCTCCCGAGTACGAGATCTAAAATAAGTGGTGAGTTTGACTTTCTTATACTAAAAAATAACTCAATCCGAGCATTGTGTGTATTGGTGAGTTAGATAAATTTCTACGAACTGGCGGGAAATGTTGTTAAGACGCATGACTGTTGGTAAGTATGGTGCTTGTAGGGATTGTGTTCAAAGTTCCAAACAGATGCAATGCGCAGTTATTTGTTGATGGCTATCGTGACTGATCGGTGTTGCACGTTTCGTAGAAATGTATAAAGCCATGTACCGTGCAGCGATAAAATACTTTTATTTAAAAATGTGGACTGCGGCCGAGATAGAACCAGAAATGAATATCATGCCTCTGAGCTGCACTGAGCACAATTAGTTACTGGATAAATGAATTTAAACGTGGCGGTACGTTCAAAATGTTTGACTGACGTTTCTTCTGAATAAATGGCCGATAAAGTTCGCAGTATCGTGACAAAAAAAATCCTCCCATTAAGTTCGAGGATTATTGAAATGATAGGAATTTCATATGAATGAGTACATAATATTCTGTATGCAATTCTAAAAATTAAAA
Source organism: Pachyrhynchus sulphureomaculatus (assembly GCA_019049505.1). NCBI lineage: Eukaryota > Metazoa > Arthropoda > Insecta > Coleoptera > Curculionidae > Pachyrhynchus > Pachyrhynchus sulphureomaculatus. The sequence goes on from CM032446.1 coordinate 78,233,875, forward strand.
AGCTGAGTGTGCTGTGGGTGCCGCGCTTGTTGACTCCAGATCAAAAATGCAAGAGGAAGGTCATTTCAAAATCATGTTTGGAAAAGTTGCAGCAGAATCTGAAGGACTTCTAGTATCGTTTTGTTACTTAAAGTGACATAGATCTGTCATTACATCCCAAAGATAAAACGGCAATCAAAACATTTTATAGGCGGGAAAAGTGATGGTAACTATTTTTTGGAACTCGCAGCTTATCATCATGATTGACTGTTGGGAAAACGGTAAAAGAGTATCTGGCTCGTATTAAGTAAGGTTATTGCATTTGCAAAGTGAGATGAAGCAGATTTGACCAAGATTAGCAAGTAAAAATAGCCATCAACAAGACTAGCAAATAGCAAAATTGTGCCAGTTAGGCTTGAAAATAGGTCTCCCTCCACCTTATTTCCCAGATTTGGCCGCTAGTGACTTTTTTGGTTTTTTATGCTGAAAAAATTGGCTCGGGGCGAAAAAATTTTCATCGAATTATCTACGCTGTAAACGAGTATGCTCAGAGAAACAATTTTTTTTTCTGAGGGCATAAAAAAATTAAAATCTCGCTGGACCATGTGTATTGAGCTCAGTGGAGATTACGTTAAGAAATCAATTTTTATTTTCGTAAAAAATGTTATTTACCTTCGTTTTTATAAGACTTCTTAATCCACCCTCGTAAAGCTTGATATTTTAAATTATATGTTCTTTGTGATAGGATATTCATCACAAAAATTATTGAGCAGAAGAAAGGCTTTAAAGACGTTGACTACTAAAAACTACCACTATAATTTCTGTTATGAACTTTGAACAGGATATATTACAAGATATATTTGAAGCAACTACCTATTAACCTCTGACGAATTCCTTCAACCGTTTATGTGTTCAATTATAACTAATTGTGCTTAAATTTGTATATCGTTTCACCTAAAATCGAAAAAATTCAGTAATAATATTGAAACTGCACCAAGTTGATCGAAACCGTCCTTTCTTGCCCTCTTCCCACTAAGGAGTATCTTTTAAAAACTCAAGGTTCACTTTCCTCCTGAAATAATATATGTGTAGAGGATTTACTGCTGAGTGCAGCTACGGAAGCCACTTGCTTCACTCTATTTATTTGATTTATATTATCTGAATCTAGTGAGAAAATAGGAAATCATTTATTTAATGATATTGATGGTTAACAAGAATGTTTATTACTACACAAGAACACACAAATTTGTAACTAAATGTTTGTTCAAATTGAAATACTGCTAGTATAAAGTATTGAAAAACAAATACAAAAGATCGTCCAGTTCCTGTACTTCCATAGAGAGAGTAATGTGTAACACAAAATGAAAAATATACGAAAAAGTCTCGTTTATGCTACGTTCTTCTATACTTATAAATAAACCTGTTACATATATATATTATATATATATATATATATATATATATATATATATATATATATATATATATATATATATATATATATTTATTTTACAAACTTATCTCATAAAAAAGGTGCGTTATTATCATAGGTCCACAAGGAATCCAAAAATTCTACTTACCTATCAAAATAATATATGTAGTAAGATGATTATAAATTAAGTTGGCCCAAAAGCAAGTGAATTTTTCATCAAAGCTTTAACTAGTATCTAATATTATAAAATTAAAAATTTATTTTAAGCGAAAATTACTCACCAGTTCAGACTTTAAATTAACATAAAATTGAAATAGCTTTTGCTTAAATTTAATGTCAGTTTAAACTTTTTGATAAAGTATGTAATATATTTCAATTTGATTTTATTCCTGATGTGGAGATCTGTTACTTCTAAGAGAGTCATTAATTTTATATGTTAATGGATTTTGAGTTTATAATTTTTAAACATCACGGGAAAATAAACCTGGTAGATCTTTTTCGCAAACCCAATTAAATATCCGGGTAATGTCAGCCTTACGGAATTTACATTTGGTTATCAAATTTCTACGATTTCGTTGCGTTGTTTATCAAAGAATATCTCAGGTGTACAGCAATGGTGGCTTATTCTAGAATTAACTAACATTCTGTTTAAATAGTTTCGATGGGATCGAGCCTTAATTCAGGATGACCCGAGAACAATACGATCGGTTGAGAAAAGAACTGAGAAATCCTTCAGAGTTGTTAAGAATTTGCTGAAGCTAGAGCGACAAATGAAGGTCTCAATGCATGCCAAGGAAGCTGGAGTATCCGAAACTATAGTTCTCAAAATTTTGCACTAAGATATATGTATGAAAAAAGTTTCTGCACGATTCTTAAACTCTTTACACCAAAGTAGAAACTGGAGAGGTAAGCAAGAACATTTTGACGCTGGGATACTCCCACAAAGCAGGAGCTAATGCAATGGGCCTCTACAGTCAGAAAGGGTAAAAGCTCAGTCATCTTTTAGAATATTAATGTAGATTCTATTTTGAGACTGCAAAATAATTTTGCTTATTGCAACGAGATAGAACAGAAGCTTTCACGGTCTGTGTTAGATGATAAATCATGGTTCTACGTATCAATTTGAAGTACTTTTTCGACTTTGATCTTTGTGATAAGAATATTGAACGCACAATAACCACGACTTCTCATATAGAAAAACAGCAATTATTGGAGAGGTTTACAAAAAGACGATAGAAAACCACATAACTTAAAAAAATACCCTCTTATTTTCGATCTATTTATATATATTTATGTATATATATATATATATATATATATATATATATATATATATATATATATATATATATATTTGTTTATGTCGCTCGAATCTAATGCTAGTCGTTGTTAGCTTCGAGCGGCAGCAGAAACAAGATCACAGTATCAAGTAGGAGCAGCAGCAAGAGCACTTGAAAATGCCAAATGAGAGTTTGGCGAAACATCGTGCAAATTTTTATTATATTTTATTCATCGTATATATGCTAACAAACATTTTGAAGACTAAAACAGTTATTATTTATTAGAAATGTGCTTAGTTTTTAACGTAACAAAATTATATACAAACAAAAGTATGAAAACAATTTTGTTATAAAATAAAAATAGAATGTCGAAAATATTTAATATTTAATGGGATATCCTTTTGCGTCAATCACTGCTTCACATCTTATGCCCATAGAGTCAATAAGCCGAGCAAAAAAAATCGGGTGGTATTTATTTTCATTCTTGTTTTAATGTGATCCAAAGTTCGTCCCGGTTTTTTATATTTCTTTTCCTAATTTGTTTATCCAGATAGTGTCAAAGATCCTCTATAGGGTTCAAATCAGGTGATTGTGAAGGCCAGCGCATCACCGAAATCCTTTGTTTAGAAAACCAATTCTTCGCCAAGCGAGATGTGTGTTTTGGGTCATTGTCTTGTTGAAAAATTGGCAGTGGCAAATCTTCTTCATAAGGAATCAAATTATTTTCCAATATCTCAAGATACATTTGAGCAACCATTCTGCCATTTATATTTGCCAATGGCCCCGTACCAGACCGTCGAAAACAACCCCATACCATGATATTTCCACGGCCATGTTTGACAGTAGGTAAAAGGTACTTTGGGTCATATCTTAGACCAACTGGTCTTCTTACATAACCAGTAGAATCACTTTCAAAGAGACTAAACCTACTTTCGTCACTAAAGATTACTAGATACCACTGATTTTGAGTCCAGTCTTTATGTTCCTTAGCAAATTTCAATCTCTCTTTTCAGTGACGCTTTGTAAGGAGTGGCTTTTTAACAGCACGCCTACCATGAAGATTTTCAGATAACAGATGACGCCTAATAGTCGTGTCTGACACCAATACACCCCGATATTCCTGCCTTAGTTCTTTATTAATATCAACAGCAGTTTTCTTCGGACCATTTTTCGATTTTCGAATTATAATTTTGTCTATTCTCTTACTTGTTTTTCGAGGTCTATCACTTTTAAATGCCTAATTAACAGTGCCCCTTCTCGAGAAATTCTTAACAATTTTGCTGACAGTGCACCTATGCATGTTTAAAGATTTTGCTATTTCAATTTGCTTCTTTCCACTTTGATACAGAGAAATAATTTTGTTTCAGATCTGAACTGTAATATATGCACTTTGGCATTTTGCAAACACCCGCACTCTTAAACAATGCTACTAAATTACTTCGTATCAACGATAACGTACTCTTAAAGCAGAATGATAAAATTATTTCAATCCTTTCGATAGGGATAAAACGCGTTTCATAAAAACCTTATCTACCAGAAAGGTAACAAAGTTTTTATAGTCAATAATAAAATTCTATAAAGGAATTGTCGACAAAACAAGACTGGTTTTTTTTATTCCTAAAGGTTAATATTTTATATTTTTGATTAAGAAAATATTTCCATACTTTTGTTCGCTACTGTATATATATATATATATATATATATATATATATATATATATATATATATATATATATATATATATATATATATATATATATATATATATATATATATTTTCTTCTACATATTTCTGTTAAAATTAAGAATAATGAAAACACAACACAATTTTGAGATTCCGTGTTATTATTCTATATTTATCTCTTTTTTTTCAAGATTTTAATTATTTTTCTCTTTTTTTAGTGTTTCGTACGGAACACTTATAAGATGACTGTGTCTGTCTGTCCGGTTGACTTAAGGGGTTAGTTTTGAGGGGTGAAATCGGAAGTGAAAAAAAAAATGTTTACTGGGTCATCGAGTGTGGTGTCAAATGAAAGCTTGTGAAAACACGAGTAATATATATATATATATATATATATATATATATATATATATATATATATATATATATATATATATATAACTTTTTTATTATAATTTTGTTTTTTATTCCTTTTCAGTATTTTGTAAAGAAGACTTGGGGAATTTAAAATGGAACAGTACACAATTGAACAACGTGCCCAAATCGTGGAACTTTATTTCTCAAATCAACGGTCCATTATTTTAACTCAGCGTGCATATCGTCGTTATTTTAATGTGCGGGTTGGACCCTCAGAGTCAACAATAAACAGTCTGGTTGCAAATTTTCGACAACAAGGGGCAGTAAGGAACCTTCCTGGTGCCGGCAGACGACGAACGGTGCACACGGATGACAATATTGAACGGGTACAGGAGAGTATTCGGGAAGATGGAGAAACATCAACCAAACAAGGCCTCTCCTACAGCAGAAGCCCCTGCCCATCGGCAATAATAAACCAAGTTGTTGTCGACGCTGACAAAAAAAATCCTTTCTAGCCTATACTAAATAAAGCGGAACAATCCATCCCAACATTTATTTTATTATAAAAAAAATATAATAAAATTTTGGTCAATTACCTGTTAAAATTTTTACTTTATAATATTGAAATATAATACGTGTGTAGGTAATAAGTAATTATTTTAAAATATAACAATCTTTACATATTTTTTTTTTATTAAATTTGTTTAGGGTCTCACTGTCTTTAGGCCAGGCCTCTTACTTACAATATTGAATGTACATTATTTCATAAAAATGAGTGTATGCTAACTTAATCTAAGAAATATGTTGTTTATACATGAATTTCTTAATACAAGACTTAAAACTAAGACTAGAACTACCTTAGCCTAAGACTTATGCTAACCTAAATTAAGACATAACATTAACTTAAACTAGGATTTATTATAACTCAATCTAGATTGACAATTTTCTTGTCACGGCGGGCGAGGGGGGTCATCATCTTCATCCGAGAGCGGGTCGGACGGTCTTGGGAACTGGCAGCTGGCGTGAGGCGGAAGTCGGAAGGCGTCCCTGATACGTGAGTTGAGGAGCTGGGACGCCTTCTCTAGGAACTTCAATTGGACTTTCCTCATGTGTGCCTTTAAGGTAGGCACACCGAGGACTCTGTGGAGTTGCCGGTTCCTCATGAACCATGGGGTTCCCGTGACCATCCTCAGGGCTTTGTTCTGCACTGCTTGAAATTGAGCTCTCCCTGTGTTGGAGAGCTGGCACCAAGTGGGGCAGGCGTAGGTGAGGCCTGCCTTTACTACGGTGTTGTAGATGAGAAGCTTCGTCCGTGGCAGCAACTTACTGGAGCGATTCAGGATAGGGTAGAGTTTGCCCAGTAGTTGCTTCGCTTTCTTGGTTGCAGTGCAGACCTGGTCCTTCCAGACGAGTTGTTTGTCGAACTGGACGCCCAGGTATTTGAGGGAGTTGGCCCATTGGATGCGGGAGCCTTGGAGCTGGAGATGTCCATGAAGAGTGCCTCTGCCCTCTGAGAAGATAATGGCTTGTGTTTTGAGGGGGTCAAACCAAGAGTCCAGGATATCGAGGTGGCGCTGCAGTCTGCTGGTGACAAGGCGGCTACTTCTGGAGTGTGTGATAATGGCGTTGTCATCAGCATACAGGAGGAGGTTGGTCTGATCCGATTTGGGAATGTCGGTTGTGAGAATCTTAAAGAGGTGGGGGGAGAGGACGGAGCCTTGTGGGGCTTCGGCTCTGATGACCTTGACATCAGAGATGGCCGTTTCGACTCTGACTTGAAAGGTTCTGCCAGAGACGAAGGACTGAATGAGTTTTGTTATGACAGGGGAATAGCCGTATCGAATCAGTTTCAGAATGAGACCTTTGTGCCAGACTCGGTCGAAGGCCTTTGATACATCGAGGAACACAGCTCCAACTTTGTGGTGTCTGTTGAAGCTGTTAGAAATGGTTTGGGCGCGTACAGTGGTGTGGTGAGTTATGCCATGAAGAGGTTGGGTAGATTTTTTCCTTTATTATTGAGATCCGCTATTTTTTATTTAACAACTGTTTGGAGGCAAAATAAAAACAGAAATAGATATGTCTCTGAACTTTTTCAAGATAAATACTTAAATATTAAACTGTTTTTTATGTACCTCAAAATGGACACCTTATTAGCTGGTTGGTTACATTTTTGTATAATTCATTTAGGTAATTTTATTTAACTTCATTTGTGTTGTGTGCAATGTATATCCACATGAAATAAATAGATAAATAAATGTACCTTAAATATACAATAGATCTCTTTATAAAATATCCTAAATTGTCCGTGATAAATTTAACTTGTCGCTATATTCTACACTTTCTGCAAAATTTCTTAATCACTGTGTTAGTCCATCTCTCTTTAAAAAAACATTGTCCTTAACGGCACTGAAAAAAAAACACCCAGTCGTGGTATAAACGCTTTAATCTCTGGAATGCTAATAACAAAGTAGTTGCAAACCTTTCGGTTATAGAATAGAAAAATATTTTAGTATTTATTTTTATCAAATTTATTGGAAAAAAGTCGATTAACGGGATCGAAAAAATCACCTTCTGTCTGATTTAGGTATTTCGGCATTGTGGAGTTCAGCGTTCATCAGTGGGGTGCGAAAAAAATATTCACAACATTATTTCTTTAGGGTCGATTTTTTTCCTTTATTATTGAGATCTGTTATTTAAGGTGAATTCCATAACACTCGTTATATATATATATATATATATATATATATATATATATATATATATATATATATATATATATATGTATTTGCATATAAGTATTGGGAACATTTATCCACCAAGTCCCGCAAATATCTGCTTTTTTAGAGCCAAATAAATTTAGTTTGTAAGAATATATATACCTATATATATATATATATATATATATATTTGCATATAAGTTCTTGGGAATACTTTATACCATAGTCCTGCAAATATATGCTTTTTTAGAGCCAAATAAATTTATATATATTTTAATAATATATATATATATATATATATATATATATATATATATATATATATATATATATATATATATATATATATATATATATATATATATATATATATATATATATATATATATATATATATATATATATATATATATATATATATATATATATATATATATATATATATATATATATATATAATATATATATATATATATATATATATATATATATATATATATATATATATATATATATATATATATTTCAGTTCTTATAAAGGTTAGCGACAAAACTTCTACACATTTACCTCTGTGAAACAGACCACTGGCGATTCCATATTACAAAACTTATTCGAAATTAATTTTAAGTGAAAATTACCAATTCAAACTTTAAATTAACATAAAATCGAAATAACTTTTGCTTAAATTTAATGTCAGTTTGAACTTTTTGATAAAGTATGTGGATATTTCAATCTAATTTTAATCCCGATGTGGCGATTCGTTAGTTGAAAGAGGGTCATTAATTTTAAATTTTAATGGATTTGGAAGTTTAGAACATTTTTAATTTAACTGAAAAGTTTCTGTTGGTAATCTTAGTTGTTGCTTACTAAGACAATCGAAATTAATTACACCTTTTTTTAACAACTTAATCTGTTCAATTAAACTTAGGCTTATCGATATTTTTTTTAATCACTGTCGACCATTTTAATTAAAAAAAAAAAATTAAAATAAGTACCTAGCGAGGGGGTATTATTTTCATATCTACGTACAGGTTTTGTACTCCTTTTGCCATTTTCCATGGTATTTTTAAAGGGGTATCAAAAATAGTGACATGTATAGTTATAGTTTGGGAAGTAAGTGAAATAAAATATTATTTGATTCTATTTATATATTCAAGTCATAAAACAAATACGATTTTCTTAAATGTATACACAACTGGATACTTTTGCGCACAAGCCTTTAGATTTCTGTATTTTTTCCTTAAAGAAACATCCTTTCTATTTGGAATTGTGGAAAAATAGTAAAAAATGATGGTTCGCTATTATCAATAAGAAAATCGGTCCTGCACACTTACGCCAGTGTATGCTAGTGGTTGTCGCCAATAACAACATAAAAAAAAATTCGCGGCAATTTTGACAACAACGAGAATTGTTACAGCATTGTCAGCCTTAAAATTAACAATTTGTAGTAATAAAAGTTCTGTTCTTTTGTTTGTCGATACTAGCCCGATCGATGAGCCGTGATACGGCGAAACGCGTCTCGGGATGGATGGACAAATAAGAGAACAGTGCGTAGACTGCTGAAATATTAGTTTTAGTTGTTTTCAGTTGTTTGAAAATAAATAGTTTGTTATTCTATTTTTTAATAAAAGAAAGGGATTCTACGGTTTTTATTTTAAAAACATTAACTAATGCCGAAAAACACACTACTCCTAAAGCGCTATATTATTGACAGTTTACTAAAAAAAACATACATCAACAATTTTTTATCTAAACCTAACATTTTTCGCGTTCCCTAATAATCACTACATTTCCGTATTTATTTTTTATCGTATACGATACACATTACGATGTGTGTAGAACAATACAAAATATAATTATTTATTATTGCAATATAAAATGGCCGTTTTCTTAAATAAAACCTTTTCTGGTTACCTTAAGATATCTTTATTGCAATCCGCACAGTCGTACTGGCTGAACCGTTGCTTATCACATACTCTAATCTGAATGTTACTAATGGTTTAAAAATAAACAAGATTATTATTATGATCTGGTTAGTGACCCCATTTAGTGCTTATTTTACGACTTAAACACAATTGTATTTTAAGCCTTTTTCGGTGGTATAGGTGGTATAGTCTTTCACTCATATTTTAAATGGAGAACAATCATTTTAGCCTGAACAGTATATATCCTTTTGTTTGATTATTTCTTAGCATGGTACTACGGTTTCAATAATGATAAGTTTTTTGATAAATTCGAGTGTCGTCAAAATACACTATTTTTTTTTTATTTTAAGGGGAGTAGTTTTTAGTGCTTCTAGTTGAGACGTAGGAATTGAAACGTAGCTGATCGTAGTGGCAAAGGGAAGTTATGTATATATCGGTACTGTACACAAATTCAAGAGACGGGGGGAAAGCATTTGAATATAAGGGGGCGAAGTAAACCTCTTGCGTTATACCTCGAAAATTTAAACCGTTCTTAATACAGTAGACTGTAAATAGATTACAAGTGTGCGGAGATTTTTTACGCAATAAAAAACTTTTTATATAGCTGAACTTTCGAAAACGTACACTCAATTTAAAAATCGATAACTGAAAAGGGGGAGATTTTCAATAAAAAAGAACCCCTTCTTAGAATAGAAATTCAAAACTGAAATCTTTTTTAAAGATTAATGACCGAGGATGAAGATTTTTCACATAAAAAAACACTCGAAGAAAAAAAGCCCCATTTCTTAAGGTTGCCATTTTCTACATTCATATGGGCGCGTACTTATAAACTGCTAGCGCTGTTAGAAATGTCATGGTAAAATTTTTTTAAATAAGCAATTTTGCACATCTTTCGGAATATTTTTAACCTTAACCGCTGATGAATCTGTACTACTAGAAAGTATAGTTACGAAGGTACTTCGTGTTTTCATAGTAAGCATCAGTTCCCTATCGGTCAGCTGACTTTTGGTTAAGTTGTCCGACGGTTTAATCTCGAGTTCCTCCCATTAGATTCACTTATAGTAAAAGATCCATTGGACTCCGGGCAACATGCTACGATAAAAAAATGGTAAACCAGTGGTCAATGCACATGTCAGCACTCTTTGTTGGTGAACTAATATACATATTTCCTGAAAAGTAAATAAGACAAGAGAAATAAATCAAAGAAACTGCTAAAAGCAAAGAAAGCATCTACTATATTATCAATCACAAATTTTCACTTTTACATAAAAAAAATTCCTAAGTTAGAGGAGAGGATAAAAAGGGAAGCAGCATATGTGAAAATTTAGTTAAGAATCAGATAATTATTCATATGACAAACAATCAAGCGAACAATGACGATAAGGAAAAATGATCATCGGTCGCTCTAATGACAGTACCAAACGTACGTCAATTTTACCGATCAAAACAATGAGGCATTGGGCAGGCGACGCAAGATCTAATAGAAACCTTATTTAAGGTGGTTCTTCTATTGATTTGTTTCTTGGATTTGTTCCTAGGTCCGCGTCTCTGGTGTGGTTCTTTATTTAGTCCCTTGATCCAGACCTTGTTCTGATCTGTACTGCTGGCAGTACCAATTGACTAGCTTACGAAACGGTGTCGCAATTTTTTAAATATAGTGCATTGTTGGGTAGCGATGGCAGGAAGTACTTACAAGGATGTGTCGACGTTTACAATGTATGTACTTTTATAATTATATTGGCGTAAAGTAATTTACGGGAAAATTAATTTATTTTACGAGTTTCACATGACTAAGTTTTCAGAAGAATTTCAATTCTCGAGCTTATAGCTACCTACTAAAGTAAGAACAAACACTTTACAATGTAGAATAAAGACGTTAGTACCGACACGCATAATACCCTAGATAAAATTATGTAAATTTATAATACACTATATTGCTACTAAAAGAAGAGAGTAACTTCAATGCATGAAAGATTGTACCTTTGTTAACAAACGAATATGAGTCTTATACTTAATTCAGATATGTACCAGCACAGGCTAAAATAGCACCGGGCGGTGATCGTTCTGACCGATTATGTACCATCACCATAAATTTCAATATAAAATTTTATTTCAACTAACATAAATTGATAAAAGTTCTTTTTACTCGGTAATATTCAATGGAAAAAATTAATTTTATATAAATATACTGTTAAATGGATTTTTAAAAGTGTAACTGAAAATAGTGTTTTATAACATAAGAAACATCGTGCGACTTTTCACATTCTTATATATTATTTCAAAATTTTCTGCATTAAAGCTGATAAATTTCAAAAATTGCAGCATACCGTGCATTTAGAATGATATATGCTTTTCTTGAAACGGAAGCTTTAAAAATAATGCTGTTCACCTTAATAAATCAGTTTTAGGACGCCGGAAAGGCTTCGCAAATGGGTTTTAGTTTTCATGTATGGTCGTGTAAAAGGATCTTTTGTGTATGTTCTAATGTATTTAATTTACACAATTTTTTTTATGATTACAAACTTTGTTTAGGAATATTAATTTGCTTAACAAATGTTGTTATATGTTGTGTGTTTCTTTAAATATTTCGAAGTGCTTAAGCTTTGTTATAAAATTAAGACGTAAATTGCCAAGAGAAAAAACAGGAAATACTATCTTGAACTAATAGAAATAAAAGATTTCATTTCTAACGTTGTCGGTGCGTATTTTATATTCTTAAAAGTAATATAATTTACATCTTCCAAAGTTGAATATACAAATATGTATTAGAATTATTAATTGGTTCCATTGTAGTTAAGTCGTGCATTAATTCGAATCGCAGAACAATATAAAAAAATGCGTCTGCCCTTTTTGTGCTTCTGTCAATTAAAGGCAAATTCTCAATGTAACTCGATTGTACACGATTTGATACCTGTTTTCCAATCAGACGACCGCCATAATATTCTAAAATCAATTCAAAATCTTAACTTCAACCTCGTTTTTTTAAGCTACAAAGCTATTTGAAGTATATTCCTATACTGTGAAATGCGGTGCAATACTCAAAGTTATTCTCACGATGATTATTTTCTCCATTTTTTGCTCCTAAACGCGTACTGCGGAAGGACTTATCCCGATAGTACCTTTTTAAACTTTAACTCTAAACCTAGAGTCACGAAGCTTTCTAACTCAGAAATGCAGCTGTGTTTTCTCTTGTAGTATTCTTTCCACAAACTGAAGTAAACTTTGTTCCCGTTTGAGGTATTTGATGTAACTATTTTAGTATATTTTCAGGGGAAATGATATACCTTTTTTAGCATTTCCAATATCATTTTTAAGTCAGTAACTAGTGGCAAAATTCTAGCGCAGTAAAAACAAGGTCAAAATAACGACAAGATAGGCCTAGTTTAGATGCAGCAATATTATGATTTTATCCTCTCTGGGGTATTGCTAGGAGTATTTTCCCGACTCTTGGACCTCGAAAAATTTGTGCTCTTTTGTTTATTAACAATTAAAGTTTATTAAACGCGTTTTTTGAGCTTAAAATTTGAATAACTCAGGTTATATCAGTCGGATGGAGACAAACAAAAAACTAAACTCTTCATAATGAAATTTCCAACAAATCCTTTTTAGTTTTAAATCGCTCAAATGTGTACATAATGAATAAAATTGAAAAAAACTGGCAAAAATCTGTTTTTCTTTTTTTCATTTTATTGTACAGGTGGACTAAGTGAACCGATCGGCTTGAAATTTTCAGGAAACATTCCTTTTGTTATAGCAAACATATCCTGAAATTTTGGTACAAAAATATTGAACCTAGTGGACACAAATGAATTTGTTATTTAAAATTTGAATTGCCAGCGATTTTAGGCCATTTAGTCCTAAATGATTATTTTTTTTTTTCAAAATTTAGGTTTCAACGTGCCATTAAAAAAATTTTTTTTGAAAAGATTTTAACCGTTTTTTTTACATTTGTTTATAAATCAAATAAGAACTTAACATTTTGAAAAAAAAATTGTTAACGAAAATGATTTTTTTTAAATAAAGGTCTCGTGATTCTCTACCAGATTTTTCATTTTTTTTTTTTCAAAATGACCGAAAAAACGCATTTATTTTTATTTGATTAATGAACAAATGTAAAAAAAAAACGATTAAAATGACTCCACAAAAAAATGTTTTTCAATAGCATCGGAAAGCGGAAAAAAAGATCCATTTTGGACCAAACGGCATAAAATGGCGGTCAATTCAAATTTTAAATAACGAATTCAATTGTACCCAGTGGCGGTGAACCAAAATTTAAAGGTATTTTTGCTATAACAAAAGGCATATTTTGTGGCAGTTTCAAGCCGATCATTTCACTTAGTAGGTCTGTACAATAAAAAGAAAAAAAAACAGTTTTTCTTTCGGTTTTTTCAGTTTTGCAGGTTATGTATACATTTGAGCGACTTAAAAACAGCGAGGATTTGTTGGAAATTTCACTGCGAAGAGTTTGTTTTTTTTTTGTCTCGATCCGATATATATATAATTGAAATTATTCGCATTTTAAGCTCAAAAAACGTTTGCGTTTTGAAAACTTCAATTATTTATAAACAAAAGAGCACAAGCTTTTCGAGGTCCAAAACTCAAGACAATACTCCTGGTGACACCTCCAAGAGAATAAAATCATAATATTGCTGTATCTAAACTATGCAGTTGCAAATGCTTTTTTTTACTGCATTATTCTTCAAATAACCCATAAACTTGGAGTTAAATTTACCGATAAAATTACCGGAAACTTAGATTTTTAAATTTATAGAGGAATTTTACATTATATTACATTATACTATTCTGGCTTATCTTAGTTCTTAAATGGTATATTATACTTTTAAATGTTTTTTAGTTAAAATCTGCAATTTATTACCAGTTGTTACGAGAAAATTATCCCCGTAAAAAAGACTGTCAAGCTTTTAAATTGTAAATGGTATCGACATATGAGTTCTTTTGTGTGAACTAGAATACAAAATTAAAATAAATGCACCCGTATCTCAGGGGCAACACATTGTCATAACAGACTAAGAGGGCGACCCGAAATTCTGACCTGTCGTCTAACCGTCTGCCTAGTTGTTCATTCTATCAGGCTAGTCGAATAAAAGCCTTTAACGTTGATTTTGCGACCCTCGTGCCCTGGAATGCCCAGATAAGTCCCAAAATGCTACATCCAAAAATGCCATTTAACCACTTGAATCAAGTACCATAACATTTGTTGACACTAAAAAAGTCCATCCAAAAATGGACTGTCATTTAACTATATAAAATCACCGCACCCAATCTACAGGTTTGCAGATGACAGTACGCTTATCTCTTCATTCACTTTGAATGCTCGGACATCGACTACTCAGACGAATATCCGCAGCTAGCGGGAAGTCGTTTAACTTAACAAAGACCTGGAAGAAATCCTACCTTGAGGTGAGAGTAACCAAGTGGAATTTAACACTACAAAACCCCAGGCGGCAGTTTTTTCTAAAAAAGTTAATGTTGCTGAACCCGACATAGTTATAGCCGGGCCTCTATTTCTCTAACATTGCCACTCATTTTTTTTTGGGCGTTAATTTGGGAGCAAATATGTCCTGGCATGAACATGTCGCAGGGATAGCAAGGAGAGCGTAAAACGCTTTTCAAGTAGTCTTTTATATGGAGAACATCATCCCTTTGGAATAATTTGCCCAGGGCTGTGTCTCCCACCGAGTACAATTTACAGCGATTCAAGAACAACGTGAATCGCTTTTTCCGCACACGTGCCGCTCCTGTAGCGCTTCAGGGTCTTCCCTGCAGCATGGGTGCTAGAACCATATATATATATATACATATATATATATATATATATATATATATATATATATATATATATATATATATGGAACGTTTCGCGTCAACGGAGCCACTCCAGTACCCAAAAATAGAGTTGACGAAAAAAAAATTCAAGGGTATCAATTTTTTCTTTGAAACGTAAGCTTTCAAATGCAACTTGGCCCTTTTGAAAAAAACAAGATGACAGCTCAATATGGCGGCTAGAAACCAAAAAAAGTCCTGATTTCTTAGCGGAGTTAACTGAACTTCAAATCTAAGACAAAATGCAATATTGATTTAATAGTAGAGTAACCAATATATTTTTATGTAATACCAACATGGCGGATCCAATATGGTGCCTAAAACTGAAAATTAGACGCAAAATAAGCAGTAATGGAGAGTGCGCAATGATCGCATTGACCGGAGTAATTTCCGTTTTTAGGCGCCATATTAGATCCGCCACATTGGTATTACATAAAATTATGTTGGCTACTCTAATTATTACATTAATATTGCCGTTTGTCTCAGTTTTGAAATTCGGTTAACTCCGCTTAGAAATCATGATTTTTTTCTAGTCGCCATATTGAGCCGCCATCTTGTTTTTTCAAAAGGGCCAAGTTGCGTTTGAAAGCTTACGTTTTGGTAAAGAAATTGACACCCTTGAATTTTTTTTTCGTTAATTCTATTTTTGGGTATTGGGGTAGCCCCGTCAACGCGAAACGTTCCATGTATATATATATATATATATATATATATATATATATATATATATATATATATATATATATATATATATATATATATATATATATATATATATATATATATATATATATATATATATATATATATATATATATATATATATATATATATATATATATATATATATATATATATATATATATATATATATATATATATGTATATATATATATATATATATATATATATATATATATATATATATATATATATATATATATATATATATATATATATATATATATATATATATATATATATATATATATATATATATATATATATATATATATATATATATATATATATATATATATATTATATATATATATATATATATATATATATATATATATATATATATATATGTATATATATATATATATATATATATATATATATATATATATATATATATATATATATATATATATATAAATTAATCTGTTGATTCTGAAAATTCATAAATGACGACACCTATTTTAAAATATGAAAAAAAAAGCTCTGGAAGCGTACTCTAAACGTTTTTATTCGAATCTCTCTCTTACTCGTGGGATCTCATGGGCAAAAAAAATATCTTAAATTTAGTTGTGAAAGACAAACTTTTATTTCATAAGAATATTAAATATGTTATTAGAAAATATGGCCATGATGTAAAACATAAATAAGGCTTTAGTGTTTTTACATATATTTACGTAAAACATTTTGGGTCATCAATTTTTGAACGATTCGTCTCCCTATTATCATTATTTTTAATAGTTGACGGGCGTGTTTGTGCTAAATTAATAATAAGATAAAACTATTTATTTCTTTAATATGAAACAATAGTATATAGGCACCGACCCCTGTCTAACTTTTTTTTTGAGTACCCTATTCTTCCAAATGGACAACATTTTTACCAATAATTTTATTCTAGAGTTTTAAAAGATAACAGCACCTAAAATTAGATTTTGTTGAAATCGTGTATTTAATATAAATGTAATTATTTCTATATATATATATATATATATATATATATATATATATATATATATATATATATATATATATATATCACTGGCTGTACTTAAATTAAATTACTCCTTAACTTAAGAAAGTCAAATTCAGTGATTATTATATTACAAACACATGTTTACTAGAAAAGTACTGGGTAAATATAATTTTTCGGAACAAGTTTAGTGATTTAATTAGGTAATATTTTTTATCGGGTAAAGATTTACCTTTTTTTATGTCTAACATTTTTTATGAGAAATATTTAAAAAAATAAATAAAAAGCCTTACGCTGATTTTTGCTAGAGAATGTATCTTTACAAAACATGTTTAAATTGTGCTGGTCTGTAAATCATTTAACCTTTCTATAAAACTTTTTTCTGTCCGCAGAAGGCGAAAGAGCATTTAGTAAATTTACCAAAACCCCATGATTTCTTCTAAAAGCTTTGTCCCTCTGAAGTTAGCATTGTGGACGCCACACCCTTGGGAACAACTGAAAGATTTCTTTATTTTATTATTAAATTATAAAACCCTTACAAATTGAGAAAGGACGTGTTTAGAGTCTCAAAAGCAGGATAGTGGTAGAAAAAAAAATCCGGAAGAGGGGTGGTTCGGTGGCTACAAAAAACTAATATAAAGTATAAAATATAAAATTATTTTCAAATATTGAAAGTGAAAAATAAATTGTTAAATAAGACAAAGACACATTTGTTAGATACCAAACTGCGATTCTTGGAAAATTTGTTCTTAAAAATAATAGAATCTGAAAGTAAACCGTTACTCTCCTAGCTCTTTTCTAAATGAGGGGTGACATTAATGATTACAGCTATGTCCGTCGGGTCCCTGATCGCAGTTATTTTCTTTCAGTTGTTACAGGAGCAAAAGTTGTTATTATCAATTTTAATTTTGAGATCCAAAAGTAAATCAGTGGGCTTCAAATCTGGTGTACGTGACGGACGAAGTTGAGCTTTTCAGTAGGTCGCTTGGATTTAATTCTTGTAATAGCTGCATCTTGTATGGGTCTATGCATGAATCTCTAGAAAATATATTGTAGCGAACTGACATTTATAACTTATTTGGAGGTTAAAAGTCCCGGATACTGACACTCAAATACACACAATGTTTCCCTAGCTTCTGGATGTTTTTGGTCGCCCAACTCGAGGTTTACTAGAGACCTTTTTATCTATTTTTAGTGTTCCGTACGGAACACTTATAAGATGACTTCGGTGACTGTCTATCCGTCTGTCTGTCTGTCACACCCGATTTTCTCCGAAACTATTTGTCATAGAAAGTTGAAATTTGATAATAATATAGGAAGTGATGGCCTCATCAGAGCCATGTAGTTTTAAAAGTTAAATTTTGACTTAAGGGGTTAGTTTTGGAGGGTGAAATCGGAAGTGAAAAAAAAAATTTTTTACTAGGTAATCGAGTGTGGTGTCAAATGAAAGCTTGTGAAAACACGAGTAAAATATATATATATATATATATATATATATATATATATATATATATATATATATATAATGTAATACTTGCGCACACTTTTCTTTGTATTATTTTTAAAAAATCGAAAAGTACTTTTCAAAAAATTTTGAAAAAATTCTGGAATATTCTTCACGGGGTGTAGATTGAACGAAAATTATCACGAGTGCATTACTTTTAATAGCTTATCTGGTATATAAAAAAAATTTCATGGTCATCAATTTTCAGTAAAGATTGGAAACAAGCTTTGTTGAAAACTCATTTGAGGTGTGTTTTGTGAAGTCACTGATCATTTTATACCTCCGTTACAACATTTTTTATTTTAAAAGCAATCAACGTACGGAACACTAATTGTGCAATTTGCACTTGACCGGTTATTTAATTACTCAGACCTTCTTTTAAGCTGTGTAAATGGTATTAAGGCTTTGAGCCTGGTGCTGGTACGAACAAAAAATTTAAATGTATTTATAAGACACTCTGTAGTAAAAAAATAAAATAGTAATTTATCAAAAGCTAGAATCACCTTAAAAATGATCAAAATTCCTATTATTCCATCAAAATCTTTGTATATGTCTGTAATATATAAAATGACATCCCCGATGACGATAATCGTCTTTCTCGTCCTGGCTAATCTCGATAGAGATTTTAATCGGGTTTTTGTTCTCCAGGTCATCCTTTAATAAAGATTTATTACTATGAAACATTATTCTGTAACGTCAGTCTAATGTTTTTCGTAACCCTAGGAATCGCCTTATAGTTTTCCATGGAAAAATTTAATTTTATTCATGTTATGCCTTAACTTCTTAGGTTTCGGTACAATAGAAAAAAGTGAAAAACATTTTAAAATTCTGTACAGTGCCTGAACATAAGATATTTACATGTAATATATAAAAAATAAAGGATATTTATTTATTTTAAAAGCAAATGTCAAGTTTGATACCTTACAGCCTTTACGCCTCGACTCTGAGAAACCTCTAAAACACCGTACAATGAATACAAAAACAAAGATGAAATAGAAATAATGTCCATGTAATCATTTTTATTTATTTTTCATGAACAGGGTGGGTTATATGTTGTCAGCGACAAAGCAGATAAAAAGAAATGGGAAGAGGTAGAAACAAATAGGGGGAAAAATGTTTAAAAAATTCAACATTTCCCACCGAACTAACATCACTTAGATGTTAAATTGGGTTGGCAACAAAGATTTCTCTCTCTTTCTCTCTATAAGATGTTCCAAGACATACCATACCACAGTTATAATTTGAGAGGGGACCATGATATTGTATTTGTGTAGGTAAAGAGTGTTTGTTTCTCTAAGGCGAGTCAGATTTTGAGAGCTAATTTTAACCTACAACATCACAAACGAATAAGTGATTTATAAAAAAAACTTAAAATTATTTGTGATTATAGATAATACAAGTGTCATAAGGAACATATAACTACAAAAAGTTTTGTACAGTTAAGTGAAAAAGGAAACCAATTCAAGAGAGCTGTGTAGTTTTTTTTTTTTCAGTAAATGATTTATTATAGTGTGCAATGTCATTTTTAAAGCTTTTCTTCCTCGAAAGGCTATGGATCATTTTAAATGCAGGCCTTGCTGCAACTTTTCTGCTTTTATGTTGGCTACGTGAGGTTTTTCTGGTAATATGGACGAAAGAGCCCACTTATCCTTTTATGTCTTTCGTAAACGAAATCTATGTTCCCTATTTTATTTAGGAGTAAGGAAATATAAAAGTTGGCATTTAAGATAATCCTGACATTTTTAAAACGATTTACAAGAGCATTATATGGAAAAATGGCTTTTCGAGTAGACCATAAATTTATGATACAATATAAAATAGTGTATATATCATCTTGGTTCCTTACGTGTATATATAAACCATTAAATGCTAGGATTAACTTCAAATTTATAGTAGTAAATTAACTACTTTTTTTTGTATACATATATACACTCAAAAATAATAAATCTGCAGGGCCTGGGAGTGTGGTAAATGAAATGATTAAGTACAGGTCTAATAAATTACATCGAATGCTGAGAAACATGTTCGACAGAGCGATAAATGGAGAAAAAATACCAGAGGAATGGTCAAAAACCTTTTTAAATATCTATATTTAAAAATGGAGACCGCAGAAAATGCACAAACTATAGAGGCCTAAGCATAATATCGAGTATGGGACGTGTGTATGGAAAAATTATTAAAAATATCATAGAGGAAAATATAAAAGGAAACATTGGAGAAGACCAAGCAGGCTTTACGGCCGGAAAATCATGTATAGACCACATATACACTATAAAACAAACAATGGAAAAAAAACTGGCAAAGAATGGAGAAGTTCATTTAGCCTTCATAGACATAAGAAAGGCCTATGACTCAGTACCAAGACAAAGATTATGGAACGCAATGAAAGAAATAGGCATTGACAAAGAACTAATATACGCAGTAAAAGCTCTCTACGAAAACAACACAGTGAACATAAAAATAGGACATAAAATAGGGAAGAGACTCCAAACATCAAAAGGCCTATTACAAGGATGCTCTACATCCCCCACACTATTCAAAATATACCTCTAACAAACATTAAAAAAATGGAAGCAAAAATGAAGTGGAATGGTAGTCCCAATACGAGAAGATTACTTATATAATCTAAGTTTCGCAGACGACCAAGTAATCATACCGCAAGATGAGGAAGACCTCAGTTATATGGTAAGAAAACTGAAAGAAGTATATTCTAAAGCAGGATTAGCAATAAACTTTGATAAAACTGAATATCTAACAACAAAGGAGGGAAACGTGGAGAATCTAGCAGTCGATAATGAAACAATAATCAAAGGAACCGATAGATTTAAATATTTAGGAACCATCATTTCAAAAAACGCAACATCAGAAGAAGAGATTAAAGCTAGATTAGGACAAACGCAGACATGCATAAGACAATTAAATTCGATCCTGTGGGACAAGCATATTACAAAGAGAAACAAAACACGCATATACAAATCAATAATACAAAGCATAATGACATACGGGTCAGAAACATGGACGATCAACAAAAGAAATAAATCTAAAATTAACGCGGTAGAGATGGAGTATTGGAGAAGATGATGTAGAGTGACACGTATGGAGAGAATAACAAATGACGAAATAAGAAGCAGAATGAACGCAATAAAAACCATTGAAGAAAAACGATTAAAATGGTATGGACACATAAGACGGAGCGAAGATAATAGGCGGATAAAGAAAATAACGGAGTGGAGCCCTATAGGGAGAAGAAAAAGAGGAAGACCCAGACGCTCGTGGAGAGACGATGTGGACGAGGCTATGGAGGACATGGAATCACAGCCTGAGAGAAGGAAGACAGCGTCAGCTGTAGAAAATCCTTGATAAATATATATACATATATATATATACATATATATATATATATATATATATATATATATATATATATATATATATATATATATATATATATATATATATATATATATATATATACAGTGTGTGTGTCATCAAAATCCGGACAAATTTCAAATTGAAATCTCCCATCACATTGTGCTTCCGCCTGAGGCATCCGTTGGCGTCCGTGTAGCAAAGTGACTGAACTAAATAGTGTTCGTCTCAAAATTGTCGCCATGTCGAAAACAACTGCGAAGCATAATCGAAGAACCGCGACCATCGAAGGCCTTCACGCTGACCGGTCAGCACCGGAAATAATTCAGTTTTTCTGATAGTCGAAATGAAGTATTTATGACATTGTCGTCGAGTACAAGGCCCAAGAGTAGTCCAGCGAAGGTTTTAGTATGCCGGCGAGGAAGCCTGAAGGAATGAGGACCCCCTAAAGACATCAAAAGGTCTTGAGCGATGATCTTCGGAGATTCAGGGGAATTGTTATGAAAACTGGCTTCAATTGTGGGTGTTGGCGAGCCAACAAGAAGTAAAAATGGTAGACGAAGATCTTCGATACCATTACAGCAGGTCAGTGCACTGGCTCATACGAGCCGTTTGCTCCAAAACTGGCTCTCAGACAACTTGGACATGTTTTGGTTCAAGGAATTCTGGCCTCCTAATAGTTTAGATTTAAATCCCTTGAACTACTACGTATGGAGCGTAGTGAAAAGGGTCATAAGCAAGTTTCGGCATGACCGCTATTGAGGCAGCGTTCGTCAATATGAACAGCGCGGAATTATAGAGGGTGTACCGGCGCTTCAGAGAGAGAATGTAGGATATTATTCAAGCTATATATATATATATATATATATATATATATATATATATATATATATATATATATATATATATATACATATATATATATATATATATATATATATATATATATATATATATATATATCTATATATATATATATATATATATATATATATATATATATATATGTATATATATATATATACATATATATATATATATATATATATATATATATATATATATATATATATATATATATATATATATATAACATATATAATAGCCCTGATATAATCCAAGAGATTAAAGCAAATCGGTTACGGTGGGCGGAGCAGTTCCAAAGACTAAGGGATGACAGATTGATATGAGTATTATAGTATATGAAGAAAATCCAATACGTAGGAGGCCACTGAGCCGATCATGAATGCAGGACGCTGTGCCGACCAAGAATGCACTTGCAAGATAATATTGTAAAAGATCTAAAAAGAATAGGAGAGGAATTCGTGAGGATTTTGGCAGATACAAGCAGCCAAAACCCACCATTTAGAGCTACCAGAAAAAAAGAAGACATGTATGTATATATATATATATATATATATATATACATATATATATATATATATATATATATATATATATATATATATATATATATATATATATATATATATATATATATATATAAATACATATAGATCCCGAGCTGGTAAAGGTATTAGTTCGACCTGTGCAACCAAACTGTTAAATATCCATAAGTTTTCACGTCCCAATCGCTTTGTCATATAGTGGAAAGAAAAGCCTATGATTTTTCTTGGTCTTTCCAGTACAGATTGTAATTTTTTCCTTTACCATCCCTACATATTATAAAACGCAACGTCCCTCTGTCTGTCTGCCTGTCCGTTAGTGTATTTATCACTCGAAAACCACTTATCCGACTTACGTTTTATTTATGCATTGGTTCTCAGGCCGGTTTTAGTATATATGTTCTTACGTTAGGTAACAGAAGGAATAAGCAGTGACGATAAAAGTGAATCAAGTTGGAAAAAGCTTGCCGCTAGCGCGCTTTCTTGCAAAAAAACCTAAACAATAATTTTGTAGTCTGAGGGGCGGCGCGCGCACAGCTAGTGTCATTAGAAGAGCACTTCTATTTTACTATAAAAAAATTATTTTTTTAATATATATCTAATATACCAATTAAGAATCAGGGAAAAATACTGATAATACTATTGAAACGGAACAATTATCCCTACCTCTTTTATCCTCGTCCCAGGTTAAGAATGAAAATATTATCATGACAGAACCTGGTAAAGATCTGTAAGCCGATAAAAAACAAAGTCAATCTTCTACCTTCCTTTGGTCAGTTATATGTTTTTTTTTTATATATATGATTATGCTTAAAATTTGCCCATTCTCCCATCCGAAAAAACCTGGAAGAATTATCATATGACTATTGAAGCTACACAAGATTCTTCCATCTCTTTCATCCTCTACCAATTTTAAAATTGAAAACAATGAAAAAATAACCTAATTCTGTTATTCCAATACTCCAAGAATCGCATATAGCAAGATAAATGTGAACTTACCCCTCTAACCCCTATTAGCCACTTATATATTTTAGTAAAATAATATCCTAAAAAATTAAAATGTATCAATCAGAAAACCTGGAAAAATTCTTACTATTAAAATGAGAAAATCTTTAACGACCCCACATCTTATACACCCTTCTTGGGTTAACATTGAAAATAATGAAAAATATAGCATAATTTTTATATTCCTTCAAAACTTTCCAAAAACTTGAAAATGACGTGTAACGCTATATATATGAGATAACCCTTAATCTATCCTCCAATCTCACTCATTTCGTTCCTTTTATATTTTACTATCAATATTTACGCAAAATAGTTGTTTATTATATTAACAAAAAATTTACAATTGTAATACGTTGTGCAATGTATACTAAATATAATAAGAACTTAGAACACCTTGTATAATTAATCCAAAAAAGTAGTTAATAAATAAGAAACCAGAATTTTCTCTTTTAAAATTACGACGAATAAAATATATACTTTCCGCTAACGATATACGTGTGGATGAATGAATTAATGTCAAATATTGACGATTCATATAAAAAAATTGTCAGGTATGCTTAATGTGTAAAAACCTTTTTTGCAATGTGTGGTTGCATTCTTAATTTAATGATATTTAATATTATTTATTAGAAAATCGGATGTAAAAAAATGTGTTTTTCGTGACCTAAAACTCTAAGACTTGCAGAAAAGAAAAATTTAAAAAGGAAATTTTTTTGAGGAATTCAATTTTTCCCGGAAGCAGAGAAAGTAAAAACTGCTGTTCTATACGTACATTTCCGCAAACTTAACAGTTTATATTTAAAAATCTTGTTCTATATTTAACTTTAATTCTGTAACCAGATCTCAATTCCTTCTATTCACTATTTCTATTTAAATGGGTAATATTGAAAAAAACAAGAAAAATCAAATAGAAGTATATTACAGTATACCCACAATAACCTTTTTAGCCCCCTAAATAATTTCTTTCACTTCGTATTCTACTCGTATATTACATATCCAATATCTATACTACTATTGAAAGGATATAATGATCCCCACCCCTTAAACCCTTTTCCGATGTAGACAGCGAAAATAATGAAACAAAGTAATGTTTCGATTTCTTGACTGAAACGACTCACGAAAAATACGAGGCTACTCCTCTACTTCCCTTCTAAAGCCCTCTGGCACCATATATATTTATTATTATAAATTATTATGCTTAAAATTTATCCATTCTCCCATCCAAAAAAAATCCCGGAAAAATTCTCATTATACTTTTGAAACTATACAAGATTCTTCCATCTCTCGCACGCCCTTACCCTACTAAAATTGATAGTAATGAAAAAATAACTGAAACTGAAAATGACATATAGCACAATATATATGCAGTAACCCTTCTAACCTTTCGCCCTACCCTATTAACCCCTTATATAGTTTTCTATAAATAATGTTATATTTATTTTATTATTACATCAACCAAAAAGCACAAAAAATTCTGAAAATACTATTAAAACTATATAGTATTTAACGACCCCCACCCCTTTTACCGCCTTTTTGAGTTAAAAATTAAAGAAAGTGAGGAAAATAACCCGGAATTTCGCTCCCTTGAAAACCTTCAACAGGACATATAACGCTATCTATACGAAACAAACCCTCTATCCTCCTCCTCCTCCACACCTTTTACGAGGGCTGGTCGTAAAGTAGAGTTCCGTTATTTCTTAAAAATAGACAGCATCGTTTATGTTCAAAACCAAATACATCATTTGAAAGCTTAAACATCGTTCTATTTTTTAACGTAATCGGCATTTTGATCCAAGCATTTTTGTGGACGGTGCTCCAGCTTTCGTATGCCCGTATCAAAAAATTCCGACGCCGTTGAGATAGCGATTCGCCTCTTCTTTAACTTCTTCGTTCGTGCTGCGTTGTCCACCCAAGTGTTCCTTCAATTTTGGAAACTAGTGGTAATCAGTATGTGCTAGGTCCGGACTGTAGGGAGGTGGGGCATTACAGTCCAACCAAACTGTTTCAGGAGGTCCTGGGTGGGACAAAAGACGTGGGATCAACCATCGTGAGCAGCGTCATACCTTTGCTCAGCCGTCCCCTCCGGTTGTTCTAGATCGCCCGCCTGAGTTTTCCTAGTGTGTCCCAATACATGTCCGAGTTTATTGTCGTCCTAGGAGATATGAAGTCGATCAACAATATCACCTTTCGGTTCCAAAACATAGTGACTGCCTATAAACTTCCAACACCATTTGCGGACGTGTTCAACGGCCATACACTTCCGTCAATTGTCAATGCATGTCTATAGGTGGAACCTCTTTCGCGTTTAAAAAACGAATTAATATATAAACTCTGCGTCTTAAACAATATCACTCAATTAGGTAGAATCTATAGTATATACCAACTTCGAAATTGATATCTAATTTCGTTCGAGAATTATCGTGCCAACAGATCGACAAAGCTCCAGACCGACAGACAGATGGAAATTAGTGATTATGTTTTTCGTGATCTAGGAAGCCTAAAACGTGAAAAAAAACGAAAAAAATCTCGGATTGTAATTTTTTCTTGAAAATACTTTCCATTACCAAGGAAAGAAATAATAATTTTTGCCATCTAAACAAGAAAATCCAATTTTATATAAGTTTTCATTTATTTTATTCAAAACTCATTTTAAAACTTTTTTTATATTTAAATAAAATATAATTTTTCATTAAATTACTTTTTCCTAGTTGTAAGTTTACGGCAAATGAAACAAACAAATCTGAATTCAAGATCGGACAGAAGAAAATTAAAATGAACCTTCGTCTGCAGCAAAAGAAAATTGGAAACGAAAAAAATTAGATAACCTTTAAATTTTTATGAATTTCTTCCAAGCTGTTGCCCTTGAAATTTGATTCGTTCTTTAGTAACTGATTTCGTATCCTCTACGAAAAGAAATTTTAATAAATAATTTTATAACGAGATTTGTTATTGAAATGATTTGTGTTTTGTTCGAATGGGGATTTTTTTTTTGCAAAAAAAGGAAGATAAATTATTTATTATATCCATGCTAATTTATAAATTCGAATATCCGCGTTTGTGCATTTGTGGGTCTCTTCCGCAATCATGCTAATGGTTTGACGAATCAGAATCAAACTTTAAAACAGATGTAAGAGGATAAGTTGATAAAACATTTTTGTTTAAAAAATAGACTGCGCTCCAGATAAAGCTAAACTGAAGGAAGTTCATGGGAAGTCTTTAGCAGTACTCAGAATCATTTATTACTGGATAATTTATTTAAACTTGGCCGTATGAGAACCGCAGATGCTGCACATTCAGGACGCCTGATCAAAGTTTCTTCTGACAAAATTTTCAATAAAATTCATGTGTGGATGTGAAGATCATCACATTAAGCTGCTCCATAAAGTTTTGGATAAGTTGCAGCGTAATCTGAAGAGTTTTTGGCCTCGTTGTTTAACTGCTGGCGAAACGTGGATTTACTATTAGACCCCAGAGATAAAAAGGCAGTTAAAACACTGTTAAACCGTTTTAATTCGTTAAAGTGCTTCTATCGTCTGCATTTAAAGATCGATTTCCGCCAAATTTAAACGACAGATTGGTTATTATTATTTTCTAAAATTTTTAGTTTTTGGACATTAATGCATTTCTTGTTCCAATAGGTTGTGCTTATAGTCTCAGGCGAGCTTTATTACTATGTGTGTTTTTTTTTTCATCTATTTTTACCTACAAAACATTACAGGTACTATTTGTAATCATGGTAAAAATTAGACATAGCAAGACACTTTTATTGTTTTCTGGGTATGCAGAGGTAAGTGACATTAATATTCCAAAACTTTTACAGTTATGATTTATGATCACATTTTAATATTCGTTAAAAACTATATATTAACAACTGTCAAAATCAAAGTGTTTTATAAAATCCATGAACGGCACTCAAACAGTAATGTTCTTGTTTGTGAAAATATAAGTTACATATGTCACACATGGTGTCGATTTTTTAAGACAACTGTCTGAGGAATGTCTTGAAAACTTTTTAAACACTTAGCTTAGATATGAGATAACTTCTTCATACGTCCTTGTGTAGGTGTGACGGTACGAAAGAGGTCTCTTCAGGAAGGGCGATGTGTTGCCATGGGAGCCTGGTTTTTCAGAGAGGGACTTTTTTTTATTAGTTGTATACTCTTAATCATAAATTTCTTTTGATAGCTGTATCGACAGCTGGAAAGTTTCGAGGTAAGGGAGACGTATAATTTGCCCAAATTTTATAAAAAGTTATTAGACAAAATGGTTTATTTTGTGATTCTAGATCTGTTTGTCAAATTTCAGCGGCCTACTACGATTTTGAATTTTTGGCAGTTTTTTGATATTTCGGCAATTGTTTTTCATCTTGATTTATTGCAACCTTATTTAAATCATTTAATTTGTCAAAAACTAGGCACCTATAATCTAATAAAGTCGTGTCGATAATTTTTTTAGAGAATGTTAAAATTCCCACATTATCATGAATAATATTTGATGCAAAGTTCGATTAGCTTTTGTTTTTAAA
Source organism: Pachyrhynchus sulphureomaculatus (assembly GCA_019049505.1). Taxonomy (NCBI): domain Eukaryota; kingdom Metazoa; phylum Arthropoda; class Insecta; order Coleoptera; family Curculionidae; genus Pachyrhynchus; species Pachyrhynchus sulphureomaculatus. The sequence continues at coordinate 78,262,611 of CM032446.1, forward strand.
TAGAAAAATGTTTCTCGCTTACGTATTTTGGTAGTGAACACACTTAAACATTTGTAAATTAATACAAATCTTACATTTTGATATTTTTAGTAATGCATTTAAATTTTTAACAATGTAATGTTTCTTACTATAAACACCAAATTAACAACTTGCTGCTTTATCCTATTTGTTTGTTTTTTTTTTATACTTCAGCTAAAACCACTTTTTAGATCAATAAAACATTTTAGATTCTAATTCTAATAATACCACCGAAAAATTATATTAAAATGCTTTCGGTGTCATTGTTGACGTAACTGCTAATTTAAAATAAATCCAGCCATATTTTAGTCATGGCTATCAAAATTAACGTTCGCAAAATTAGAAAGACGCTTTATGGTTGTGCTGATTTCCTCCTGAAAACTTACCTTCTACAGGAAAAAGAGCTAATAGTAAGCCCTGGAAACAATTCAGAACTAGAGATCGCAATATGGTGTCGTAAGCTGTCAAATATTTAGTTAGCAATTCAAACTAGAATGGAAAGAAACAGATGGTGACATAACATGCTTTCTCTTCAAGAAAAAATGGAAATTTTTTATTGTGTGGGGAAATTACACCTCATCGCACTGTTGAAAATGTTTTTAACGAGCGTCATCCTGAAAAAAACTATTGTGAGCTGAATTATAAAAAAGTTTAAATCGACTGGATCTGTGGGAAATGTTTTCCGAAAAAATCGTGTTGCACGTAAACATTCTGAAGATAATGAGTTAGATGTGTGTAGCGGAAAAAGGCAAAACCAGTGTTAGAACTATTTCGAAGTCTAAACCGGAGATGGACAGGGAAAGTGTACGTAAAATTTTATACAAAAATAAATCTAAACCATACAAACCGAAATTGACAAACACTCTACAGGATAGAGATTTTAATATTCGGTTGTAATTTTCATTCTGGTACCAAGGAAAAATAGAAGAGGACTCCAAATTTCCGTACAATGTTTTATGGACTTTTGAAGCCACGTTTACTTCTAATGGAGTAGTAAGTTCACAGAATAGTCGATGGTGGGCCCAAGAAAATTCATACTTCATAGTTGAGTGTCGTGACCAATACTCGTTTAAAACTAACGTTTGGTGTGACATTGTAAATGACCAAATAATAAGGCCATATTATTTTAGACATAATTTAAACTCACAACGATATTTAGATTTTAAAAATAATGAAATTTTAGTAGTTCTGGATAATATGGCTGTGGATCTAAGATATACTCTATGGTGCACCAATACACAATACTTACGAAACGAAACACTTTGAATGAACTATTTCATGGCAGGGTCATTGGGCGAGATCAGGATAATTGTTGGCCACCTCGATCGCCCGACATCATCCTATTGGATTTCTATTTATGGGGTTATCTCAAACAAAATGTATACAAGTTTAGACCATTTGGAGATATCGATCATCTAGAAACTATAATTAGGCAGTGTGTTTAGGAGATACCTTGGAGTTTGTGAAAAATTCCCTCAAAGAAATTTCTAGAAGAATCATTTGTTGCATTGAACGAAATGGTGGACACATCAAAATGTAGAATATTGCAATATGCGTGAATTTAATACAAAGTATTTATTAAATAGGTTAAAATAGCCAATTGTTAATTTAGCGTTTATAGAAAGAAACATTACATTGTTGAAACTTTAAATACATTACTAAAAAGATCAAAATGTAAGATTTATGTTAATTTACAAGCGTTTCAAGTGTGTTCACCATCAAACTACGTAAGCGAGAAATATTTTTATATTTAAAAACAAAAGTTAATCGAACTTTGCATCAAATATGATTCATCATAATGTGTGAATTTTAATATTCTATAAAAAAATTATGGACACGACTATATTTTGTTCTTAAATAGATTTTAGATGCCGAGTTTTTGACAAATTAAATGATTTAAATAAGGTTGCAATAAATCAAGATAAAAACCAATTGCCGAAATGTCAAAAAACTGCCAAAAATTCAAAATTGTAGTAGGCCGCTGAAATTTGACAAACAGATCTAGAATCACAAAATAAACCATTTTGTCTAATAACTTTTTTTAAAATTTGGCCAAATTATACGTTTTTTTCAAAAATGTCATTTTTGACAGGTGACGTCATGCGTAAAAATGACTTACTATACTTTATTTCTGATATTATTTGAAGCACAAATGGATGCCATAACCAGATCTGGGCTAAAGTGATTATTTAAAAAAAATCCCATATGAGGCGGACTTAAATTGTCACACTGTATATCGATAGACTATACACTTAATATTGGCAAAGTACTACATAAAGGTAATATTATTTATTGTTATTAAGTACCTTTTTCTTGAAATAAAGTGATACTTCGTGGTTCTTAGAGAAACTAAAGTATATTTTCATAATATGGGTCTATTTCACAATGCCATTAATAATTACAAAACGAATTTCCAATAACTTGGTTTCATCGTTCTTCTTGAAAATATTCTCTCTTTAATAACTTTTTTACTCCGGTGCTGCATCGCTACTTTTGGAGTTTTCTATAGTCCATTCTATTTACATGTCCATAACCTATGAGTTGTTTTTGTTCGACACCCTGCATTATTGTTCCCTCAACTCCCATTCTATCATTTGCGGTGTCGTTTTCTATTCGATTCATTCTGAAAATTTTAATCGATATTTCCATAAAGTCCATTTTTAGAGCTTCTAACGTCACTTTATCTTTTTCTGTCAAGTTGAACTGTAACAAAATAAGGTATCTTTCATTGTTGTGTCATAGATAAGAAATTTTCTTTTCTTTCTTATTTCCTTAGCTCTTAGAACGCTGTTAAAGCTTGCATTATTCTAATGTTTAACTCTCTGTTATCTATGTTTTCCAATGTGAGAGTAAACGAAATACCTTTACACATGTATATTTTATTTTTTCTAATTTGCTATTTTACTTTCACACAAACGCTTCTTTCTTTATCTATATTAGTGTTACTTACAGAACACTTATAAGATCACTCCGATGTCTGTCTGTCTGTCTGTCCGTCTGTCATACCTGGGTTTTTTCGAAGCTATTTGATACAGAAAGCTGAAATTAGGCATTAATGTAGGAACTGATGGCCTCATCAGAGCCGTGCAGTTTTGAAAATTAAATTTTGACTTAAGGGGAGTAAAATCGGACGTAATTTTTTTTTACCAGGTTAGCGAGGGGGGTCTCAAATGAAAGCTTGTAAAATATATATATATATATATATATATATATATATATATATATATATATATATATATATTTAATTTAATACTTTGGCATACTTTTCTTTGCATTATTTTTAAATAAATTGCCTTCCCCCCCTTGTCTCAAAATATACTCATCAAAAAATTTTGAAAAAATTCTGCACTGGGTGTAGATTGACCGAAAATTGTCACAAGTGCATTATTTTTAATTATTTATCTGGTATATAAAAAAAAAAAAATTTCAAGGTCAGGAACAACAAATTTTATTTTAAAAGCAATCAATGTACGGAACAATAATTGTGCAAGTTCGACTTGCCGTTTTTTTTTTTTATTTTAGGTCGCATTCATAATTTTCCTTGATGAGTTTCCAAAGCATATATTCATCATCTTCTCTGTCGTTTTTTAGGATTACTTGATAATCCGCGAATTTGTAAATACATGTATCGTCACTCTGTTCCATTCCCTTGGCCTTCCTTCTCTACATACAGCTGCTACGTAAATTGTGAATACCGTTAGTGATATACAACGGCCCTATCTTTTGTAAATATGAAAGTTTGAGACATGTTTTTTTTTCTGTTTTAACGCCCGATTTTAAATCGTCATATAGATGATTAAGTGCGTTTATAATTGTATCGTTAATATTTAAATCCAGTAGTATCTTTAGTTGAAATACTCTTTTAGGTATGCTGAATATCAACAAAATTTATATAGACATATTGTTTAGCAGCAAGTTTTCCTAGGTTATTTAATTTAAGCAAAAAAACCTTATTGTTACATGATCGCCTGGCTTTAAAGCTCCTTTGCTAGTCTTCTTGATGTTTTTGATATTTTGTTCGATGATATTCCTTATGACCCTGCTATACAGTTTGCTGATACTGTTTGTGTTAGATATATCAGTAGAGTTATTACAGTCCCACTTGTTGCTTTTTTTAAGGAATTGATTATATATATATATATATATATATATATATATATATATATATATATATATATATATATATATATATACTTCTTTCCACTGTTTGAGCACTGGATGTCTATTTAAACACAATTGCTTGGTGATTTTAAATTGAAGCAGAACGTAACTTTACAATAAACTATACAAAATATGTACCTATTTTTGTATATAGCCATTAAATATATATGCCATATACATATACAATAAACTTAAACCGTCAGAACTCTTACATTAATAACTGCTCATAAAAAAAAAACAATAATATTTAAAATATATTCAACGAATTTTTACTTTATAACAAAATACATATAACGTTTATCTGATTACATAATCTATTGTAGATGATGCTGCTTTGATCTTACCACTATTTTACCAACACGTAGCTTCAATAAGAGAATTCTGTAAATTTGAAATAATGCATGTTAATTTAAATAGCGTGGATGCAAATGAAGAAAAAATAAAGAGATGACAAGCATATGTGAGTTTTTGAAAATATATGATAGATTCTTGATGCGTAAGATAGCTTAAGACTATCGATAGCCATTAAGCCACGAGGCAGTAAAACAAACACTTTTTTTACCTAAATAATTGTGTCATTATGCTTAAAAAAACCTGAAAATATCCTTGATAGTTATGACTTATTAGAAAGGGACGGAATTAAAATGTTTAGCAATTTTAACTTATGAACGCCCTTCAAAAAAAAGTTATTCGTCCTATTTAATACTGCATAACAAAATATGCCAGGAAGAGAACTTAGATGTTTATTTCAGTTCTGACGTTAACGTGGCAAATATAATAACAGCAGAAATGTTCTTATCATTTTGCTTATATTGTTCAGTAAAATAAAAAATATTTTCAGACTTCTAAAAAATCAAGAAGAAAACTCAATTTAAATGTTTTTCGCATGACGTAAAAATAGGGTGCAAATGACAACAATGTTATGTGGCAGTGTTAGGCCAGTGGCTGACACAAATGATTACAAGAAAAAAAGTACAAGAGTTTTCCAAGTCTCATTTGAATGCAACAGTGTTGAATCAGTCAAAACATTGTCAAACTTATTAGGTCTCTTTTTACAATTACAGTAAGCTTGATTTTGGCTCACTACCTCCTAGGTATAAATTTCTCAAAGTAAGTTATAAAAGTATAACTTTTCTAAAAAAAAAAAATATAAAATTACAGCAAATTACTGCATTTGTGAGAAATATATTATTACCAATCAACTACGAAATTATTATACAAGTTAGGCTGGATCTTTTTTTTTCCGATTGTACCACATATATGTAACCAATTTATTGTTAATAGCATACCACGGTTTTGATACCAGCATAAAAGTTTGCTCCCGATTACTGAGCTTGTGCAATTTCGACAAATTTCTGCTTCTTGCGTATAATGGACAGGACCGGATTCAAATTTTTTTAATGAAAAAAAAAGTTGATTTATAATTAAAATTATATAATAGCACACCTATCTAATGTGCACACATACCTATATATGTATATATATATATATATATATATATATATATATATATATATATATATATATATATATATATATATACATATATATTATAGGTATGTGTATACATAATTATAATATCTAGTTAGCCTAGACCACTTTCCATTGCAAAATACAAATGTTTCTTCTTCTTCCTCTTTTTTTTCTTCTTCTTATAAGACAAGGTCTTGGTTCGTCTGTTTTTAAACCTCTTGTGAGGTAGATATCTAGCTTTCATGTCATCTTTTTGATGGTCGATCGGGAGGTCTTCTTGTTTCTGGTTTTTCATGTTTTGCCCAACGTGGCTAGCTAGTAGTGAACATCCTACTTACGTGATCCTTAAAATATCGACGCCCTGATCTTGCGAATCGGACGAAGTCTTGAATTTTAAGTTCTTTTCGTATAATTGTGCATCGTACCTGGTCTCTCAAGGTTATTCCTTTGATAGTGCGTAGTGTTTCAATTTCTGTAGATCTCATGAGGGTTTCGTTTAATATGTTACTGCTCTTGTATCTTCTGTATACATTAGAACAGGTCTTACGGTCTTCTATATATACGCACTTTGCTTTTTATAGACACGTAGGCATTTTCCCATATTAAGACCCTCAAGCAACCAGATATTCTCAATGCTTTATTTGCCCGATTTAGATTTTTTGAGCTCGAAAGCTGTACTCCCAGGAATGTGCAGTGCATGTTCTGTGCTGTTGTTTTGTTGTAGACGGCTAATTTACATCTAATGGGGTCTTTAGCTATAACCATTTATTCTGTTTTTTTTCACTGTTGATGTAAGTTTCTGTTATTGTTTGGAAAAGATGTATTAGTCGCTGTAAGCCGTCTTCAGAGTTTTTCTTCCCATTTTGTATCCGCTACCTCATTGACACTATTTATTATTTTGTCCATTATTAAATTAAAAAGTGTTGGACTTATGCCATCGCCTTGTCGAATTCTAGATGCTATTGGTTTAGTTGGTCCTTGCTGTGTCTTTATATCTGTCCTATTGTTTTTATTCAGCTGTTCTATCACTTTAATGTAGTTGTAGTAATGATCACGTAAAATTCATAACTATAACTCTATCGAATGCTTTTTTCAGATCAACTTAGCACAGAAATAGAGATTCCTTAAATTCTAATGATTTTTCAGTCAATTGTCTGATTATAAATATGGCATTCACTGTGGACCCATTTTCTCTAAATCTTTGCTATTCTTCGCTAATTTGGATTTTTTTGTTATTTTTGAAGTCATACTCTTGGTTGCCATTTAGCAGGACAATTGTCGGCGTCGTTTTTATTTTCTTTTTTGAATATTGGGATCGTAATACTGTTTCTCCGTTCTTCAGGAATTAATATTATCTTTTGAAGTGAGGTTGTCAAAACTTTTTCTATTTCAATACTTCCATACTTGAACAATTCGTTGGTGATGTCATCAGGCCTAGGTGCTTTTCGTTTCTTTAGTTTTTTCAGTGCTTCTTCTTGAGATATTTTCTCTCCTTCATCTAACAGCTTTTCTTTCCCATCTGGTTCCACCTCGTCGTCGTCAGTCTCTTCTTTCTGGTTACTAAATAGCTTGTTCATGTGGGTTTTCTATTTTCAAATACAAATGCGGTTGCTGTAAATAGTAATTTGACATATAGTAAATACGTACAATGGTCTAACAATCCTGATAATAAAAATGGGTATATATGATTTCTATCTTTAAATATTACATGTGTAAAAACATGACATTGATATCTTATTTTGTTCGAGAGTTACCATACCAACGGAGTGATATATAAAAACCATGTTTTACGTGCCTTTTATTTGCAAATCATGTTTATTATTTCCATTTCAATATAAATTTAAAAAAGTATTTTAAAGAGACGTTAATTCAGAAAATACTAGGTTCTAGAAATTTTAAATTTATTTTACTCGCAGCTCAATCCCTTGGTTTTATATTAAAGAAAGCTATAACACTTTTAGCTTCCTATAAAAATAACTACTACAAGCATATAACAACCCTTAACGAGAATTCTATTTTGTGCATTTCAGTTGGAAAATATAATGATCTAAACTGGTAATTGGTTTTGTGTCTTTCAAAGTTGTAAACCCATTTTAAAGAAAATGGCTGCTAGAAATTACTGACGTATCTCTTCTTTAAGTAGATATTCGTCTCTTCTGTCGGAGAAAATAAAATTCTCCTGAACGAATGAAAGAAATGCATGTCCAAAAATGCAATTATGTATTTTTTAATTGAAAATGCTTTCAGTTAAATTAAAATTTATGGTGATTAAACTAAATTTATTAATTAGTACACCCATAATCAACCTATTATTCTATATTCAAAATTTTCTTGGTTTTTATGAAACCATTTCTGTATCCATAAATGGACGACTTCATGAGTGACATCTTTGTGAGCACTCGTATTCTGATAGAATCTCCACTGAGATTTGCCAAAAGATTTCATACCCAAGGGGAAATAAATTATGTCGTTCATAAAATCATTTTCGTTCAAACCAATGTTAGATTTAAAATTGCTGTACATACTTCCAAAAATTTTAAAAAAATTCGCTAGCGTCCCCAATGTTAGTAAAAGTCCAATCTAATAAAGAGCATAATTTTAGGTAATAAAGAGTAAATTAAATAATTATATTTATCAGGAGCAACTAAATATTTTTTAAATGTGTGTTTTAATATGTTATATTTAACCACATATAATCTGCTATTAAAATTAACAGATGTGACAACATCGGTTTATATCCACTGCAGGTTTTACTACCAAACTAAGTACGATAATTCAGATTTTTAGCGGTATTGCAAACAAGCGTAGTACGGTAATTTTTTACCTAAGACAAGGTTGCCACTCTCTCCAGTATTTTCTACTTGTCCTCACGAAATTCACTAAAGCTTCTAAGTTATCATTGATTTGGCGTGAAATGATTTTATGAATAACATAGTATGTCCACTGATAGAAAGTTGTTGGATTCGATGAAATTATGTTATTACGAGAGATTTTTGAACATTAATATATACAGGGCGTTCCAGTATTCCGTGTACATAGAGTTACTGTCGATCTCTGGGATGAAAATAT
>CM032446.1:78276331-78348216 GCA_019049505.1 Pachyrhynchus sulphureomaculatus
TACGTATATATATATATATATATATATATATATATATATATATATATATATATATATATATATATATATACCCCCGTATAACAAATTCGGTACAAATCGATAGATTTTCGAAAATTTCATCCGCCATCTTGGATCCGCCATCTTTAATTTGGCAAATCAGACCTCGGATTCGACCCTAAAAACCCCCGTTTTTTAGTGCAAATCGGTTCATTTGCGAAAATTCGGCAACCATATTGGATTTTTGACCGCCATATTGGATCCACCATGTTGGATTTTGTCAACTTACCACCCCAATTTTTTGGGGCGTCCATCAGCTACAATTTAGGCCAAAAAACGACCCAAACAGTTGCGAATTTTTATTTTTACAAGCTTTTTTTGCTGGACACTTGATTTTTCTCCGGCTACCGGCCGCCATATTGGAGCCGCCATATGAGATTTTTCAAAGGCGCACTCGGCATTTGAAAGTAGACGCTCTAAGCTTTAAAATGAGCCTTGGTCAAGTTTTTTGGGTGCTTCTAATTGTGGTCGTAGCTCTGATCCGGTTGACGCGGATCGTCCCATATATATATATATATATAATTATATATATATATATATATATATATATATATATATATATATATACATGTATATATCTATAACTTATAACTTAAGTTGTACCTGGGTATTTATAGATTATCAAAACGCTTTTGATAGTATGGAGCGCTGGCCGTCGAAAAAGCCTTGTATGACAGGTATACTTAGCTTATAAGAACAATTTAAAACAAGGCTCAAATAATAGTGGAAGCGGATAGTAAAATAAATCCAATATCTGTCAAATGCGGAGTAAGCCTAAAACTATTTAGAGCAGAATTAGAAGAAGTTTTCAAGGAACTCGAATGGGAATAAAAGGGTATCAGTATAAATAGACAAAGTTACATCATCTGCGTATTCCCGATGATGCAGTGTTAATATCAGATAACTTTGATGATTGATTACTGAACTACAAAACAAATTAGAAAGGGTAGGACTATTGCTGAGTAAAGATAAGACAAAAGCAATGACAAACGAAGACAGTCCACGAGACTTGAGAATAGAGGGCAGAACATTTGAATACTTCGATGAATACATTTACCTAGGTCAAGTAATAAAGTGTGAAAAGCAAATCAAACAGCAGAAGTACAGAGAAGAATTAATCAAAGAGAAACAATGGAAAATACTAACCAACAAAAGAATTTCTTTGAAACTAAGAAAGATAGTATTCGATCTATGCATTCTACCGGCCCTCACCTACGCGGCCCAGACATGGACATTGACTAGGAAGATGATGGACCAACTGAGTAAAATACACAGAGTAAGGGAACGCCAGCTGCTGAATATCAGAACAGAATCAGAAACGATAGTATAAGACAAAAGACCAAAGTGACAGACGTAAGAGAACAGGTAGCAGGTTTGAAATGGGGATGGGCTGGTCACACAATGAGACAACAAGATAAGAAATGCAATAAAAGAATTCATGAATGGAGGCCATGGTTGGGATAAAGATTCAGAGGAAGGCTCCAAACAAGATGGACAGATGACCTGAAAAGAACGGCTGGTTTAGGATGGATCAGAAAGACGCAGAATCGAGAAGGATTGAAAAAGGAGGGGGAGAACTGTGTCCGACACTGGATGGAAGAAGGTTTATTATATATATATATATATATATATATATATATATATATATATATATATATATATACTAACCGGGCCCACGGCTTCTATCGCGTGGACTTGATTCAATATTTTCGTCACTCCTCATTCCTTATATTACCTAACGTAATAAATAAAATATCTCCTATAATCTAGCCAGAAAAAAAAAAACACGTAAATCGGATAAGTGGTTTTCGAGTCATAATCGCACTAACGAACAGACATAGAGACAGAGAGATGTTACATTTTATATATATTATTATATAACCTGGCCAGAGAACATATGTATGAACAAAAAAGAACACGTAAATCGGATAAGCGTCTCTCGAGTGATAAGCTCACTAACGGAGAGACAGACAGACAGAAAGACGTTGCATTTTATATATATTTATTCTTTGCTACATGATATTGTTCCATATTTAATGTTTAAGGCAGCGTATTGCAAGAGAACGTCCTAGCGGCAAACTTTTTTTCGACTTGATTCTTTATTATCGTCACTGCTTATTCCTTATGTTACCTAACGTAATAAAGTATATCCTATAACCTTGCTAGAGAGCATCTGTATGTTTTAAAAACAAAGCGTTTAAATCGGATAAGTGGCTCTCGAGTGCTAAGCGCACTAACGGACCGACAGACAGAGAGACGTTGTATTTTATATATATTATGGTTTATAGATAACCTAGCCAGAGAATACATTTTTAAGGATTTAAAAAAAACCCACTTAAATCGGATAAGTGGTTGTCGAGTGATAAAGCGCACTAATGGACAGGTAGACAGACATATAGACAGAGAGACGTTGCATTTTATACATGTTAGAGAAGATTATAGATAACCTGGCCACATAACAAATGTATGAATTAAAAAAAAAACACGTAAATCAGATAAGTGGCTCTCGAGTGATAAGTGCACTAATTTACAGACAGAGAGACGTTGCATTTTATATATATATATATTCTTTGCTACATGATATTTAAGTTGGGAATGTGGAATCTTTGGCACAATGATACTACTCAGTATATATCACCACTACACCAAACACTTTATTTTTGCACTCGACGCTCGTTTCGCTAACCATGTTAGCTTCAATCATCGCTCCTGATGAAGCTAACATGGTTAGCGAAACGCGCGTCGAGTGCAAAAATAAAGTGTTTGGTGTAGTGGTGATATATACTGAGTAGTACATGATATTGTTCCATATTTAATGGTTTTGGGCAGTGTAATGCAAGAGAACGCGCTAGCGTCAAACTTTTTTCCGACTTGTCTCACTATTATCGTCACTGCTTATTCCTTATGTTATCTAACGTAATAAAATATATTCTATATATGTTTAAAAAAAAAAAAGTACGTGAATCGCACAAGTGGTTCTCCAGTGATAAGCGCACTAACGGACAGACAGACAGGCAGACAGAGAGACGTTGCATTTTATCTATATATTATATATATATATATATATATATATATATATATATATATATATATATATATACATATATATATATATATATATATATATATATATATATATTATATATATATATATATATATATATATATATATTATATAAGGATTTGAGAACAGAAAACAACTGAAGCATTTAGAAGTATTCTGTCCCTAACGTTACCTAAAGTAATGAAGCTGTGTACTACAAGACCAGGAAATTATTTATTATTTTGCCTAAACCGATAAAGTAAAAAATTTCGCTATAGTTTTAAAAACTAAAGTCCATTTTTTAATAGTCTAAGTCAAGGCCAAATTTTTGGTGAGTTTAAACTCCTAGCGTGTTATTATCTCCAAAAATTTGATATTGGTGAAGATTATATATTTGATTTTGTCTGTACATTCATAATGTAAAACTATTACTGTATTAAGGAATGGCTTTAAAATAACCTAAATTCAAAAAATATGGAAGATATTCAAAAAATAAATTGATTACATTGTGCATCCAATTCAAGATAAAGAATGTTATATGGCTTTAAAGTGAGCTAAACATTTAATGTACCATAAGTAGAAGTACTTCAAATTGTAAGATATCTACTTCAAAGGGAGAACGAAAGTGAAATATGGTATTATATATTTTTAAAGTCCTACACATTAAGCCGCATTTTATTGATGTTAGGTAACTCTTATTTTTCATACTTTCTTACCTAATAAAATTTTTTTGGTTACAATTAAATTAATTCAAATAAATTGTAAAATTGAAAAAAAAAAATTAGAAAATGTGGCATGGAATATAAAAACAAACAAAGTCTTCAATATCGCAGGTTGACAGATTCATAGATTAAGATAAATATGCAGGAAACTATAATGTAAATTTCTTTATATATATTTTTTTGATATCTTCAACATTTCAATTTCATAGATTTTACAATTTTTTAATTATCCTTTATGTAGCAAACTAATTATTTACTTATTTTTTCGCAATATTTGTTGTTGATACCTATTATTGTTCTACATAAAATTACGAAATATATATCAAGGGAATTACATTATGTTAATACATGGGGATTCAAGGATCTAGAAAGGTATCTAGAAAGGTATTTTCTTGTAGGTCTGAGATTACAGTCAATAATCAGTGTTATTTTAATCGGAGAGGTGCCAAATCAGACATCGAGGAAACGACATTCTAATTAAAACAACACTGGTCAACGGATGTACGTCCAGATCTACAAGGAAATTTATTTTGGAACGTGCATAATACTCGTTTACAGATAACCTCTTGATTCGACGAATTTTTTTTCCTCCAAGCCAATTTTTTAGGTTAGGAAACAAAAAAGTCACTTGAGAAAAAATCTGGAGAATGAGGTGGTTGTGATACTATTCTGAAGCTCAGCTAGTACAATTTTGCCATTGCAGCGGCCGATGGGTAAGCAGACGCATTCTATGTGACTAAGCATTTTTTTGCGCTCTAATCGTCGTCGTTTCTATTTCAACGTGCTATGGCAACGAACTAATAACGTTGTATAATAAGTGCCAGTCGCGGTCTTACCCTTTTCCAAATAGTTAATCATTATGATATCCTGTGAGTTCCAAAAAACAGTAGCCATCACTTTTTGTACTTTTGCTTTCGCCAACCCATTGTTCTGACTGCCGTTTTGTCTCTGGTTGGTAATGGTGGATCCACGTTTCGTCTACTGTCACAAAATGATGCCAGAAATCCTTTGGAATATACTGCAATTTTTTCAAATTCGATTTTGTAATGTCCTTCCTCGTGCGTTTTTGGTCTGGAGTGAACAAACCCATCGTATGGTCAGCTATTTCATTTTTAGGAGTTCATGCAGGATATTATGTACCTGTTCATATGAGATGCTTATCATCTCAGCAATTTCACGAAACGAACGATCTTTCATCACGATGCCATGAATTTTATAGACCATTTCTTCAGAAGAAATCTTAGACGGGCGTCCTGAACGTATAGCATCTGTAGTTTTCATGCGGCCACGTTTGAATTGATTTATCCAGTAATAAATAATCTTGAGTGCTGTTGCAGAGTCCCCATGCTCTTTTTTCAGTTTAGTTTCTACCTGGGACGCAGTGCATTTCTTAAATAATAATGTTTTATCACTGCACGATACTCGGCTTCATCCATTTCAATGAATGGCGCGGCGCTACTTTTGATATTTTCAATGGAAAAAATCGAATTTCGTGTGCTGATTAAACACCGTTTTTTGATGTGAAAAAATACTGTTCAAGGTGGCAATGGCATAAGTGTTACGGAGACTCTGCCCCTGAAAAATTACTCACTATTTACTGGTATGCGGAATTTAAACGCGGTCGTACAGATACAAATGATACTGAGCGCTCTGGATGCCCAAATGAGGTGGTTACATCGGAAAACATCAAAAAAATCCACAAAATTGTTTTGGATTACCGTAAAGTGAAATTGCGTGAGATAGCTGACACCCTAAAGATATCAAAAGAACGTGTTGGTCATATTTTGCATGAACATTTGGGCATGATAAACCTCTGTTCGAAATAGGTACCGCGTTTGCTCACAGTGGATGATTCTGAGCGCTGTTTGGACCAAGACAATAAAAAGGATTTTTTCTTGCGATATGTGACAACGGATGAAACATGGATCCATCACTACACACCAAAATCAAATCGGCCGTCAGCTGAATGGATAGCAGCTGGTGAAAGCCGCCCGAAGCGACCAAAGACACAACAGTCGGCTGTGAAGGTTATGGCCTCTGTATTTTGGGATATGCATGAAATAATTGTCACCGACTATGCTTAAAAGGAAAAAACAATAGCAAATATATTATTGGTGCGTTTAAAGGCAGAAATCGCAAGGAAACTGCCCCAAATGGACAGGAAAAAAGTGCTTTTTCATCAAGACAATGCACCGTGTCACAAGTCAATGGTTAGGATGGCAAAATTGCAAGAATTGAAATTCGAATTGTTTCCTCAACCACCGTACTCCCCAGATTTGGCCACTAGCGACTACTATCTATTCGCAGACCTCAAAAAAACTGCTCGCGGGAAAGAGATTCCAATCCAATGAAGATGTTATCGCCAAAACTGAGGCCTATTTTGAAAACAAAGGCAAGTCCTTCTACAAAAAATGTGTAGAAATATTAGAAAAGCGTTGGATTGATTGTAACGCTCTTAAAGGAGACTATATTGATGAATAAAGTCGAATTTTGCAAAAAAATGTGTTTTCAAATAACTAGACCAAAAACTTTTCAGCCTACGTGTTTGTGGGAACACTTTACCCTCCAGTTCCTGAAAATAACTGCTTTTTCAGAGCCAAATAAATTTAGTTTGTAAGAAAAACCTTTTCTGCTTCCCTTTTTTTGCAATAATTTTCTGATGAAAAAGAAATAATAATTATAGCAGTTACATTAAGAAATAAAGTCAGTTCTACAGAATCAAATAAAAAAGAAACCACCTAAAATTTGCTTATAGATTATTTTTAAAGTTAATTAAATATAATTTGAAATAAAATTTACTACAAAAAAACAATATTTTATGCTACATTGAAGGTACTTTTAACTCACGATATAGAAGACCTCCTTTAGATATAGCATTTTAAGTTTTCATAGTATTTTTTTACAAAAAAAATGAAAAATTACGACATGGATGCCGAGCTACTTTCGTTGAGGTATGTATCCTTTCTTTAGAAAATTCGATGAAATTTTTTTTTAAATCAACATCAGAGCACGAAAATTAGCTTAAAAAATCGTTTGTTTTTAACTTCTTATACAAAAACAAAGAAATAAACCTTTTTGGGTGCCAACAATTTAGTTTTTAAAGAATTCTGTATCTTGCTTGTACTTGCAGACATGATAAATCATCATTCACACATAAGCTGAAATTATTTAAGGAATAAAATAACCGGTCAAGTGCAAGTTGAACTTGCGCAATTAGTGTTCCGTACGTTGATTGCTTTTAAAACAAAAATCTTTGTTACGGAGGTATAAAATGATCAGTAACTTCACAAAACACACCCCAAATGAATTTTCAACAAAGTTTGTTTCCAATCTTTACTGAAAACTGATGACCTTGAAATTTTTGTTTTTTTATATACCAGATAAATTATTAAAGGTAATGCACTCGTGATAATTTTCGTTCAATCTACACCCCGTGGAGAATATTCCAGAATTTTTTCAAAATTTTTTAATAAGTATTTTTCGAGATAAGGCGGGTGGACAGCGATTATTCGCGATTTTTTAAAAATACTCTAAAGAAAAGTGCGCGCAAGTATTACATTATATATATATATATATATATATATATATATATATATATATATATATATATATATATATATATATATATATATATATATATATATATATATATATATATATATATATGTATATATATATATATATATATATATATATATATATATATATATATATATATATATATATATATATATATATATATATATATATATATATATATCTTTTACTCGTGTTTTCACAAGCTTTCATTTGACACCACACTCGATGACCTAGTAAAAAATTTTTTTTTTTCACTTCCGATTTCACCTCCCAAAACTAACCCCTTAAGTCCAAATTTAACTTTCAAAACTGCATGGCTCTGATGAGGCTATCAATTCCTATATTATTACCAAATTTCAACTTTCTATGACAAATAGTTTCGAAGAAAATCGGGTGTGACAGACAGACGGACAGACACCGAAGTCATCTTATAAGTGTTCCATACGGAACACTAAAAAAATGTATATAAAAAAAAAATTGCACAGTTGGATAATTCGTTATAAATATCAATTATCATTTTTTTCAATAGGGCAAATACTCACATAATTGTTGTTTTCCAAATTGAATTCAAAATTATTATTTGTAATATTAACAACAGTTATATGGACGATTTTAATTACTTCAATTAGCTAAGTGTTACTTATCTCATGATCAATATTATATGAGTAAGCAACTAATTGTGTATTTAGGAGTAAATATAAACTGATTTTAGGTAACCAAGTGATCCGATAAACTAAATATAGTTAGCCAAGCGTGCTGATTTCGGTAAACAACAATTGTTGCACATTTACTACATATACATCACCCGGAAAAATTTCTTGTAATAATGCTTTCTTATACGTGCGAAGGAAAACAACTTTAAAATCCCTACTCTTGGTAATCAGTTTACATAAAAGCTGGTAACTACTCGTTAGAATCAAAATAAAAAAATTTTGGGAATTCATTTTGATTCAAAGTTCATTAAACTGCTTCTAGAGCCTATTGGAATAGTTATACAGCAGAGGGTTTTTGATATTGTTCAATAATATTACCAAATATCTGTAGGCTTACATTTTTTTACTTTCCTTACTACGAGATTTTTGCTGTTCTTCACGTTTTAGGGTTCCTGAATCACGAAAAATATAGTCAACATACTCACTCATTTTCGTCGATCTATCTGTCTGAGGGGTTGCTTCACATATATCGTGCTAAATGTCCTTTTTACTGTTCTTGGACTACAGAAATATGAAAGTTCAGTTATTTTTTCATTACTTCCAATTCCCATAGGGGAAGGGGTTGAAAAAGATGGGAGAGTCTTGTATAAGTTCAATACAATTATGAACAATTGTCCAGGTGTTTCAGATAGAACATAAAAGTGGCCAAAGGGGTGTAGAAGGGAGGCAGCAGGACAACTTCATATCTATATTGTTATATGCCTTTTTTAGGATTCTTTCAGTCAAAGAATCAAAACACTCAATTTCGCGTACCAAGTTCTTCAGAAACGCTTTTACATCAAGATACTTTTTTCTCTGAAATGAGTTGCTCAAGAGTGTATTCTTCATCGAGTATAAGTTGCAGTGATTCATTACCATTAAAAAACTTCTTAAAAAATGGTAACAAAATAGAAGTTAAGACAGAAAAAAACTGACTAAGTGCAAGTCGGATTTGAGCAATTAATCTTCCGTATGGTGATTGCTTTTAAAATAGAAATTTTGTTTACGGAGGTACAAAATGATCAATGACTTCACAAAACACATCCCAAATGAGTTTTCAACAAATATAAAGAAAAGCTTGCGCGAGTATTACATTATATATATTTTTGAACTCGTGTTTTCACAGGCTTTCATTTAACACCCCACTTGATGACCTTGAAATTTTTTTTTTTATTTCCGATTTCTCCAGCCAAAACTAACCCCTTAAGTCAAAATTTAACTTTTAAAACTACGCTGTTGTAATTAGGCCATCAATTCCTATACTTGTAACAAATTTCAACTTTCTATGTAAAATAGTTTCGGAGAAAATCGGGTGTGACCGATAGACGAACACCGAAGTGATCCCATAAGTGTTCCATACGTAACACTAAAAAAAAAACAAAGACAAAATTTCTGTATTCCCTGAAGGATTTATAATAGTGCAGTTAGTGAAGTTTTCAAAACGCGTTTTTTGAGCTTAAAATGCAAAAAAGCTCCAGTTATATATGTCAGATCGAGACAAAAAAAAACAAACTCTTAGTAATGAAATATCCAACAAATCCTCGTTAGTTTTAAGTAGCTCAAATGTGTACATAACCTACAAAATTGTAAAAACCTACAAAAAGTGTATTTTTTTTTTCACTTTATTGCATAGGCCGACTAAGTGAACGGATAAGCTTGAAACTTTCAGAAACTATGACTTTTGCTATCGCAAAAATATCCTGAAATTTTGGTTCAAAAATATTGAACCCAGTGGGCACAATTGAATTTGTTATTTAAAATTTGAATTACCCGCCATTTTATGCTATTTTAATTCGTCCAAATGCGTTTTTTTTTTTTTTTTCGGTCGTTTTGAAAAAAAAATTGAAAAATTTTATTACATCTGGTAGAGAATCGCGAGACCTTTATTTAAAAAAAAAATTATTTTCGTTAACATTTTTTTTTTCAAAATACAATTGTTGTTATTTGATTAACAAGCAAATGTAAAACAAAAACGGTTAAAATCACTCCAAAACAATTTTTTTTAATGGCATCGGAAAGCTGACGTCGAGACCTAATTTTGAAAAAAAAAATCCATTTTAGACTAAATGGCGGGAATTTCAAATTTTAAATACCAAATTCAATTGTGTCCACTGGGTTCAATATTTATCTACCAAAATTTCAGGGTATTTTTTGTTATTAAAACAGAAATATTTTCTGAAAATTTCAAGTCGAGTTGACCTGTATAATAAAATGAAAAAAAAAAAAAAAAAAAAAAAAACGATTCTTGCCCTCTTTTTTTAAATTTTATAGGTTATGTACACATTTGAGCGATTTAAAACCAACGAGAATTTGTTGGAAATTTTATTACGAAGAGTTTATTTTTTTGTTTGTCTCAATCCGACTGATATAATCGGAATTATTCCCATTTTAAGCTCAAAAAACGCGTTTTGAAAACTTCAATAGTTTATAAACAAAAGAGTTTTTAGAGGTCCAAAACTCAGGACAATACTCCTGGTGATACCCCAGAGAGGATAAAATCATAATGTTGCTGTATCTAAATTATGTCTCCCATCATTATTTTTACCTTTTTTTTTTGCTGTATCATAATAATTTTATGATTCTGTATGTATTAGCTGTGGTGTATGCTTATCAAAATTTATTTCAAAATAAAATAAATAACATTTTTAAGTTTTTGGAATAAAACCTTCCCCATAAACTCTGTATTTACGCAATAACAAGAAATTATGCTAATACAACACAAGTATCTGCACAAATACATTAAGAAAACATGTCTTGAGGATTATTTTCTAAAGTTAAATACGCAATAGTTTAATGTCCAGGAAAAGTCAACTAAGTACACTTGGCGGTTGTAAAAATGTTTTAACTGTATAAAAAGGGAATAAAGTGTAGCATATTTAGGGAACAGCGCACAAGATGTTTTATTTGTTTTCGACATTCATGCCTTATCATTATTATTGTCAATTAAATGAGGCTAACAATGTTTGTAAATATTCTTATTGAAAAGAAATAATGCATTATTGATTTTATTCGTATTTTTTCAGAAATGCGGATAAAACTTGCAATCACTTAAAACCAGTTACAGATTTAATTCATTATATTTCAACAAGGATGCATAAAAATGTAATTTTCGCTAAGTGCTCTTCTATGCTAGACGTTGTTTCTCCTAAAAGTTTTATTTCTCTATTTAATTTAGAACTACGAAAGAAAAATTATTGTTTTCTATCAGCGAGACCCAGGAATTAAATCAAGATATTGGAAGAACTTGATTACTTTTTGTATAGCGATCTGAAAGGATAGGCTTATTTGTTTTTCTTTTTGCCATGAAAATGCAATATTGTAGAAAAAAAGTATTCTGAATTTATGAATAGGTAATCCTATTTCGATTTTTATTATTTCATACAAATTCTGTTAGAAAAATTGTATAAATTTAGTTCCCAAAAATCTTGCTCGGTATAGTTTAGGTAATAAAGAAATTATGATACTAGTGGAAAAGGTTACAAAACTTTTTATTTTAATATTGTATGACATAATTAATTTCACGAATTTTGGTAGCTTCCATTTGATGGAACTTCATCACAATTGGCATTAAAAGACTTCTTTTAATCAGTTTTCACAAGTATTTATGCTATACAAGACTCGTTTCGCTAACGACATAGCTTCTTCGCTTGTACTTTTGGATAACGTACAACAAAACGAGCTACATTGTTGATGGAACGCTTTTGGTACAACATAGAAATTTGTGGAAACTAACTAAAACAAACAAGTCTTTTATTACTAATAATTAATTTCCTTACATTAAGAGAAAAAGTGCCATCTGCCGATAACGTGGTTCGTTTGTAGGTCCCGTCATGTTAGCATTATCTAGACACTAAAGTGAGATTAGCAGAAGGAATGGTAATTTTATAGTCATCTTTTGCTACGTTAAAATTTTAAAATTCTCAGGATACATGTATTGTTGGATGTAGATGACGAATATCGAAACAAATTATGATAATAAGCTTATTTTTTTAGATATTTTCAAAACACTCTGAATTTTCCCATCTAAGCTGATATTATTCTACCTAATTTTTCATTTTCACTACAAAATTTACCCTACTTTATTCAGGAAAATCAACAAACTTTTATTTTTTTTGCAGAATTTTTCGTTAGTGAATTTTTAGTCTTTCTTATAAGACTGGCGGCCCACTAAAATACTATCTAAACGAATCATTGTCCAAGTTACAAAAAATCTAATAGTATCTGAAAAAATAAATAATTTGTGTGGATTCAGATTTGCATAAATTTATTTTTCATTAGAAAGACAACGCGATTTTTGTTAAGCACGAGAAATATATTATACTATTTTGATACAAATTAGATTATGACCACATTAACAAGAACTTTGTGGTTGATAGGATGGCGTTTTACGCCGGTATGTTCTCCTCATTGTGCAGGATATTTTATTTATTATTATTCATTTTTCCAAAGACTATTAGATGTTTTGTAACTTTGGCAACAACGCATCTAAATTATATAGTTTTAGTTTAGTAGGATAGCGGTGAAACTCTCTGCCTACTAGCCAAATACGAAAGTCTAATTTACTAACAATCAGTGCGAATGAAAAAATTTAAAATAAATAAGAAACAAGTAAGTCTCGCGGTAAAATTTTATTTTCATAATGGTTACTAAGATCTGTAGTCCGCATTCTGAGAAAATTGATCTTTTGTTTTTTTTTTTATGATCATAACACATATCCGTCAAGAAAATCCTTAAAGCGCTACAGGAGCGACGCGTGTGCAGAAAATGCGATTCACGTTAGTTTCGAATCGCTGTAAATTTTACTCGGAGGGAAACATTCGGGCGTCTTATTCCAAAGCGATGATGTTCTCCATACAAAAAACTGCTTAAAAAGGATTGTACGAGAAGTGACAAGCTAAATCTGAACGATACGGGACTAGCATGCATCTCTCTGGGAGGAATAACGCGGGATATAGCCATCAAAAACTTTCCATGAAAATGCTTGCAGAACAGACCCAAGTCGCTTCGTCGATGTTCCAAGAAATCAAGGTTGCTTGTGAGTTCTTGGTCTACAATCAGGTTAGGTGAACAGGTCCTTTTTTAATAGAATCCAACAAGAAGTCAGTCAAGAATATGAGTATTTTCCAAGGGTATGGTATAGGTATGTGGATGATGTTTTCGCTATTTTTGATACAAAGAAAGCAAATATAGATGATTTTGTTTCCAAATCAATTAGTCGATACGATCCCATTAAATTTACTTACGAAACTGAGAACAAAGGACGACTGTCATTTTTAGATATTTTATTTATTAAAAATAATAATAGGTTAGAATTTGATATCTATAGAAAAAACACAGTAACAGATAGATATATTCCTAATGATTCATTTCATTGAAAACAACATAGCCGCATTACATTTTTTACTTCATAATTTGGTCAATAATGAAAGAAATCTAATTAGGGATATAATATAGTTAATGGATATGACGATGACTTAATAAACAAGTTAATAAACAGACAGACATAAATTCAGGTTAAATATTCAGAATTCTACCTTTCTTACAGACGAAGCAAATAAGACCAAGTATGTCTCCATATCATATAATCCGAAATATAGTAGGGGACTCAAAAAGGTATCTAATAAGATAGGCCTCACTTTAGTCTATAAGTCATCAGATAATTTGAGGAGTATCTTAGGAAATCTCAAAGACAAGATTCCTAATTGTAAGAAAAGTAGAATTTATGAAATTCGTTGTAATTAAAAAACAGTAGAACAGAAAAGTCTAGCATTGCCGAACATTCTCTTGAAGCTGATCATACTGTAACATTAGATAACCTAAGACTAATTAAAAATGCATCTGATGATATTCTTGCACGCATACGAAAGTATAGAGATTATAAAATGTAAAAGTAGTTTTAATAATGACAGAGGGTCTATTCCTTATAGTTCCTTCTACTGGTTACTTGACCGGAGTTGATGGCCTCGCCTATGTCCTTAGTTCCGCTTGAGTAATTCAGGTGTTAGGCTAAGTATAAATAGGGTAGTCCTGATCCTGAAACGCGCGTCGAGGGCAAAAATAAAGTGTTTGATGTAGTGGTGATGTATACTGAGTAGTGTCATTGTACCAAAGAGTCCACATTCCCAACAAAGCAACACATGTATGTTTAGGAGCAAAGCCCCAAACATTGAAGCAGTATTTTATCTCAGGTCAGAATTAAAAGTTGTTGTGGGACATAAATAAAGTTGTCTAGTTCGAAAAAATACTCCCAGCTTTTAAGTAACTCTCTTTACTATGCGTGCAACATGTTCATGTTAAGACGTATTGGTTCCTAGCAAATCAAGCAACGATGTCATAGAAATGACGGCCTTATTGGGTTCCACAACATTATCTTTTTTAGAAACATCTACCGTCTGGGATTTTGTCGTGTCAAATTCTGTTTGGTTACTGATACCCCAAGATAAAACTTTTTCCAGGTTTTTATGGTATTAAGTTGAACGACTTTCTGCTGTCTGTGGATATTTACATAAATAGCCGATGTTCGAGTGTTCAGAGTAAAAGAAAAAATAAGCGTACTGTTATTACCAAAATTGTAGATGGGATTTCTGGCCCTTTCCAGTAGCTCGCTAATGTAAAGGAGAAGGATGGTAGAAGATAGTATGGAGCCTTGGGGCACACCAGCATTACTAGTGAAGTTATTAGAAAAGAACCGGCAAAGGCCACCCGTAAAGAACTCTCTCTAAGGAAACACGAGAACTATATGGAAAACCGTTCATTCATACCATAAGAGCATAGCGTAGCCAACAAACTGTCATGCCAAACATGGTCAAAGTCTTTGATACATCAAGTGTAACCCCTGGAGACTCTCCAAAATGTTCAGTTGCATTGTTCCAAACATATGAGGCATAAATTAGAATAAAGTCTACAGAAAACTGGTGGTAGTTCACTCGCGCATTTTTGGAGTATTATTGCAGGAATCCCATTAGCGCCAGAAGCTTTTTTGCTGTCTAGCTTCATTAAATTACGTTTAATGACTCGCTCTCTGAAGACTGTGTATTCTCAATTCTCAAAAAATCTTTCTCGTCTGTTTGATTATCATTCCTACCCGTACTACTACTCCTACTAATCGTGAGAGAAGAACATTATTAAATAGCAATTTGTATCCAGCAAAGTTCTAAGTACCAGACGTAAATTAATCCAAATTACGACAATATTTTTTAATGGAGAGCAAAGATTTTGTCCTTTTTTGGTACATTTGTTATCACTATATTTGCAAAATGTATGTACGTTCTTAAAAATACGTTTTAACTTGAAAATCTCTAAAACCAGTTTCGGAATTAAATCATTATATTTTAACTAAGATGCATAAAAATGCAATTTTCTTTAAGTGCTTCTCTTCGCAGGGATGATATTCTAAAAAACGTATTTTTTTTTTTAATTTAACAGTACGAGAGGGAATATCTTTCCATAAAATCATTGTCTTCTATTAAAGAGAGTGTACTGAAAAATCTCTTTAGAACCGGATTAAATCGAAAGATGCAGATTATGGCAGACATAATCTTAAAAGTTCTAAAACGTAGTTTTTGTAATTAAGAAATACTTAGGGTGTTAGATACTAAAGCATCATTTTCAAATATATATTTCTTTTAATACGTTCTATTAGATCAAAAATACAATAATCACTTTTATTATATTATGGTTATAAGTATTTATAAAAGATCTTCAAAAGATTTTAACAAGATCATTGGTAGGGGGCGTCCAAGGGGCACGGCTTCCTCTGTTTACTTGTGTTTTCCACTTTAATAAATTGTTTTTTTACGTCCATTTTAGTATTTCTTCATTTTCAGGATTTCTATATCACGAAAAATATAGCACCAAATTCCGTCAGTCTGGTTAGCTGTCTGTTGAACGATAACTTTAAACTTGGTACACATATAATGACTTATAAACGGAACTTAAACTTTTCAAATGATACACCTTTAGGGGAACTAGGAGAAAGTCAATAGAGGTAATTAAATTTTTCAGTATTATTAGGACAATATTTCGCTAGGATAATGAGGAAATTGTAACTATAAAAATTTAAAGTTACACAAGGAGTTTGCGTTTTTTTATTTCTTTTCTTCTAACTTAAACCCATTGGCTAGGCATTCACTATAGATTCCTAGAACCCTTTATAAACCGTTAAAATTTCATCATAAATCTAAATTTCATTGTCAACATTAGTATCGTTTAGTAAATGTGGCTCAGTATAACATTTTTTTCAAGTTGGAGGGTTCTGTTCAGAAAAAATATATTTCTACAATTTTTGTTGGACTCTTTGTCGAGGTTGTAATGTTACCCAAAGAAATTTCAAGTTTAATATGCGTGTAGTACCTGAAGTGGGAAACGTTTTTCAGCAGTAAGTTTTATATACATATATATATATATATATATATATATATATATATATATATATATATATAATTTGGGTTGAATTCTTTCTTGAACCTTGGAATAATGAATATATATTTTTTTCTTGGGCTTTATGATTCTTTTGTTTTAATGATAGAAAAAAATTACATCACGTTCTAGTTAGAAGTTTATTGAAAACGTTTCGCCTAACTTGTAGGCTTCTTCAGTTCATCTAGAAATTTAAATTCTCAATCAATATACATTTTCCTCCCTTCTTTACTTTTTTTATGATTTTAAATTTTGATTTTACAGGATTGTTTTGGATGTTCAATTGGATGCACAAATTTTTTAAATATTAATATATAAAATTCTTAAACTTATAATACAATATAGAAGGTGAAATAATAAAAATACACATAAAAATATACATAAAAACTTACATGTGTGGGTTGAAACGAAGGCACACTTAACATTCTTTAAAAGGTATTACTAAGACGGTCACATTCTTTAAACTAACTTTAGACATGTATAGGGAACGAAAGTCATTCTTTGGTTTGTTTATGTGTTTTTATTTATTAACAGCTAAGACCCGTAACGTCGCTTTTATCGTTTATATTGTTTTTCTCTTCATTCATTTCATGGATTGATCTTTTAAAATAATTTGATTCTTTTTTTAAGATTCTTATATTTTTAAAATCGAAAGAGTGTTTTGGTTTGTTGAATGTGTTTTGATAGAGCTGTTGGGTTACTCTTATCATACTTATGGTCATTCAGTCTAGTTTCTAGATGTTGTTTAGTCATGCCGATATAACAGCCGTTGCAGTGTTGACAAGGAATGGAATATATCAGGTTTGATTGTTTCAGTAGGGGTGTTTTGGATTTTAGGGGGGTAAAAAGGTGTTTTAATGAGTTATGCGTTTTGTGGCAAACCGGCATTATGTTTTTTGAGGACTGCCTTAATTTTTTCTGAAAGTCCTTGAGTATATGGCATGGATATGTATGTTGTAGCTGTTCTTTGTTTTGGTTGTTTATCCAGAGTATTATATAATTTGTGAATTCTGGTTTTTAATACTTTGTTAATTAGATTAACCGGATAATTGTTGTTGGTTAAGATAGTTTTTATTTTTTTCTATTATTTCTGCTCTATATTTGGGACTTGTTAGTTTTAAGCCTCTGTCAATTAAATTTATAACGGTATTCTTCTTAAAATTTAAAGGATGGTGTGAATGGTAGTTTAGATATTTTCCAGAACTTGTTGGTTTTGTGTACCATTTGGTATTTATTTTGTTTTTTTCTCTTATTAGAGTTAGATCTAGAAAGTTTATGGCGTTGTTTTGTTCTGTTTCGATGGTGAATTCTAATTTTTTGTTGAATTGGTTGAAAGTTTTAACTGTGTTTTCTATTTGGTCTTCTTGTAGTGCTAGAATGCAATCATCTACGTATCTTCTGAAGAAAATAGGTTTGTTGCTTAAGCTATCAATAACACATTCCTCCAAATATTCCAATGCCAGTTGGGCAAGGGTAGCAGAAATAAGAGCCCCCATTGCATAACCTTCCATTTGAAGGTAGAATGAGTTTTGCTACTGAAAGAAATTGTTTTCGAACATTATATTTATGGCATTTATGAATTCTTCTTGTGGTAGGCAGGTGTGTTTTTTAATTTGGTCCCATTTATTAGTTATTGCGGTGATTATAAGGTTTATGGGTAAGTTTGTATATAAGGACATGACATCGAGGGATATAAGTTTACTTTCATTGGGCATGTGTATACTATTTATGAAATTTTTAAACTCGAAAGAATTTTTTATATAAAAAAATATTTTTTCCAGTGACTTTAGAAAGAATATTTGAGAGGAATTTGGAGATATTGTAGAATGGGGACTGTATACTAGAAACTATCGGTCTCAGTGGGATGCTGGGCTTGTGCAATTTGGGAAGGCCGTATATTTTGGAAAGTTCTGCATTGTGAATGATGAGAGTGCTATATGTTTCTTTACTGATGTAGTTTTGGTTGTACCAGGCTTTAACTAAATTGTTATTTAAGGTTTGATAGGTATTTGTGGGATTGTTTTGTATTTTCTTATAAGTACCTTCATCATTTAGTAATTCTAACATTTTTAATTCGTAGTCGCTTGTGTTAAGAATAACCGTTTTGTTGTTTTTGTTCGGTGTTAGGATCGTAATTTGAGGATTATTTTTTAAAAACTTTTTTACTTTGTGTATTTTATTATTAATACTGCATTGAGTTATGTTATTTCTTTCATTAATGTTGTTTTGATTTTATTTTTGTGATTTGTCAGAATGTTTACTACTTGTGATCTGACTGTATTTTTTGTATCGTTATTCAATGTTTGAATTGCATATTCTGTGCTGGCTATATAATCAGTAATTGGGTATTCAGAAGGATTAGTTATTGTTTTGGCAAAATTTCGGCCATAGAATAAAACTTCCAGAATATCTTCCGGAATGTACGTGTCTGATAAATTTTCACACCATTCTTTTATTATGGAATTTTTTGGTTGTCCATTTGTATTTAAAAGAGAATTGTATTTTTTTATGTTCTTAATTTTAATTGGTGAAAAGGTCTTTTCATACTTATTTCGCTCTATGTCTTTGAACTCATTGACTAGATTAGTAGGTAAGAAGGCTATCCTTGTGTATGTGATTTCAATTGATTTTTCAAGGGTTTTTATTCTTTTAACTGTGTCAGTTATGGCTAATTTTATAATATTAGCTTGAAATTATTTAATAATGATTTTAGTTTCCCATATATGTATGTATATATATATATATATATATATATATATATATATATATATATATATATACATATATATATATATATATATATATATATATATATATATATATATATATATATATATATATACATATATATATACATATATATATACATATATATATATATCGGTAAGATACAACGAATTGTACCAAATACGCACACCTAGTACTCAATCGGAGGCTGACACAGCAGCCACAAGCCGACAGAGTGGTTGGCACAGCCAACACTAAAGGCAGGCAGCGAGATTTGCGAGGAATCAACCTCAGACCTTATGTGGTTTAACGTAAAACAACTTAAAATAGGCAAGAAGCCCATATTTAAGCAGTCTACCCACTGTTCTCTTATTCGTCCATCCATCCCGAGACGCGTTTCGCCGTATCACGGCTCATCAGTCGGGCTAGGATCGACGAAGAAGAGAACAGAATTTTAAGTACTTTATTCCGGCACTTACGGAACACAACGGTAAGATACAACGAATTGTACCAAATACGCACACCTAGTACTCAATCGGAGGCTGACACAGCAGCCACAAGCCGACAGAGTGGTTGGCACAGCCAACACTAAAGGCAGGCAGCGAGATTTGCGAGGAATCAACCTCAGACCTTATGTGGTTTAACGTAAAACAACTTAAAATAGGCAAGAAGCCCATATTTAAGCAGTCTACCCACTGTTCTCTTATTCGTCCATCCATCCCGAGACGCGTTTCGCCGTATCACGGCTCATCAGTCGGGCTAGGATCGACGAAGAAGAGAACAGAATTTTAAGTACTTTATTCCGGCACTTACGGAACACAACGGTAAGATACAACGAATTGTACCAAATACGCACACCTAGTACTCAATCGGAGGCTGACACAGCAGCCACAAGCCGACAGAGTGGTTGGCACAGCCAACACTAAAGGCAGGCAGCGAGATTTGCGAGGAATCAACCTCAGACCTTATGTGGTTTAACGTAAAACAACTTAAAATAGGCAAGAAGCCCATATTTAAGCAGTATACCCACTGTTCTCTTATTCGTCCATCCATCCCGAGACGCGTTTCGCCGTATCACGGCTCATCAGTCGGGCTAGGATCGACGAAGAAGAGAACAGAATTTTAAGTACTTTATTCCGGCACTTACGGAACACAACGGTAAGATACAACGAATTGTACCAAATACGCACACCTAGTACTCAATCGGAGGCTGACACAGCAGCCACAAGCCGACAGAGTGGTTGGCACAGCCAACACTAAAGGCAGGCAGCGAGATTTGCGAGGAATCAACCTCAGACCTTATGTGGTTTAACGTAAAACAACTTAAAATAGGCAAGAAGCCCATATTTAAGCAGTCTACCCACTGTTCTCTTATTCGTCCGAATAAGAGAACAGTGGGTAGACTGCTTAAATATGGGCTTCTTGCCTATTTTAAGTTGTTTTACGTTAAACCACATAAGGTCTGAGGTTGATTCCTCGCAAATCTCGCTGCCTGCCTTTAGTGTTGGCTGTGCCAACCACTCTGTCGGCTTGTGGCTGCTGTGTCAGCCTCCGATTGAGTACTAGGTGTGCGTATTTGGTACAATTCGTTGTATCTTACCGTTGTGTTCCGTAAGTGCCGGAATAAAGTACTTAAAATTCTGTTCTCTTCTTCGTCGATCCTAGCCCGACTGATGAGCCGTGATACGGCGAAACGCGTCTCGGGATGGATGGACGAATAAGAGAACAGTGGGTAGACTGCTTAAATATGGGCTTCTTGCCTATTTTAAGTTGTTTTACGTTAAACCACATAAGGTCTGAGGTTGATTCCTCGCAAATCTCGCTGCCTGCCTTTAGTGTTGGCTGTGCCAACCACTCTGTCGGCTTGTGGCTGCTGTGTCAGCCTCCGATTGAGTACTAGGTGTGCGTATTTGGTACAATTCGTTGTATCTTACCGTTGTGTTCCGTAAGTGCCGGAATAAAGTACTTAAAATTCTGTTCTCTTCTTCGTCGATCCTAGCCCGACTGATGAGCCGTGATACGGCGAAACGCGTCTCGGGATGGATGGACGAATAAGAGAACAGTGGGTAGACTGCTTAAATATGGGCTTCTTGCCTATTTTAAGTTGTTTTACGTTAAACCACATAAGGTCTGAGGTTGATTCCTCGCAAATCTCGCTGCCTGCCTTTAGTGTTGGCTGTGCCAACCACTCTGTCGGCTTGTGGCTGCTGTGTCAGCCTCCGATTGAGTACTAGGTGTGCGTATTTGGTACAATTCGTTGTATCTTACCGTTGTGTTCCGTAAGTGCCGGAATAAAGTACTTAAAATTCTGTTCTCTTCTTCGTCGATCCTAGCCCGACTGATGAGCCGTGATACGGCGAAACGCGTCTCGGGATGGATGGACGAATAAGAGAACAGTGGGTAGACTGCTTAAATATGGGCTTCTTGCCTATTTTAAGTTGTTTTACGTTAAACCATATATATATATATATATATATATATATATATATATATATATATATATATATATATATATATATATATGTACCGGTTCTCAAAATTTTAATCTTTGTAGTAATAGTGAGTAGGTTGTGGTATGACCTGGTACCAGTTTAACAAACAGATGAAAGTGCCTCAAGTTGAGGTTATGCTTCAAAAAGACAGAAAGATCATGCCAAAATATTACTTTCTAGTCGAGTTACTGATAGTAATTTTGCAAGTTATAGAAAAGGATATCTATCAGAATCTTCTAAAATATCTGTAGGGTTCTAATTTTATTAGCAATTACTCATATGACTTTGGTCAGCAGACATTAGTAAGAGATCTCTTCACCTGAAATAACGCAATTAGTCATGAAACAAGGATGAAAGAAGTTACGCTTGATAAATTTAAACCATTCGACCGTGCGTCTAACATACATTTTGATGTGGATTTAAATGAGTATTATACATATCATTTGTATTTTAATTGGATTACCTTCGTTTTCTAAAGCTTGCAAAAAGAGCTTTCTCATGTAGCTTAAACAGTAACTGGAAGAATTTAACATTTAAATATACTTATAATTTATCTTTTTTAATGACATATCTACCTAGAAAAAATAGGAAAAAGGAAAAAATTCCGTAAACCATAATTTTAAGAAGTGATTTTAAAGTTAATTTTTATACAATAAACAAAGCAAGGCTTTAAAATTGAAAAAAAAACGAAGCTATATTAAGTATGTCAAAATTATTATTAGTAGCAATTTCTTTTTATTGAAAAATTCCACTTACTTAATCTCTTAGGTCCTGTAGACACGCAATCCTCTAATTTTTTTTTTTGATAAATACAACTTCTGCTTTCTAAATCAAAACAATTTTTAACTAAAAATAATTATGTTAATAAATAATGAATTTCACAGTTCCTATTGAAGTGACTTTTCGATGTCCCTCATACGCTTGCACAACGTAAGTAATATTTAAGTTATTTAAAATTAATTTTATTGAAAAATTTGGTGGTATATGACACATATTAAACATATTAACGCCTACATTGGAAATAACAATAATTATTCATTTATTTATCATATTCTGTAGTAGTCCAACTACAGAATGAAAAATTATATGATTTAGTTTACATAACTTATTTTCAAACCTTCATTTTTTACTCTAATTGCTAAAGAAAATTTTTGTATTCCTGATGAGATCACTCTACCAGATTTTTGCTTTTCTTCACATTTTAAGGTTTCTGCATCATGAAAAACATAGTTACACATTTCCGTCAGTCTGCCTTCCTGTCGGTTTGTTGGACGATAACTCTTGATCGATATGAGATATCAGTTCTAAATTTAATACACATATGATACTAAAAATTGGGATAAAACTTAAGAGTTTTTAGTGGTATTATTCAGGATAAGGAGGCGAAAGAAGTGGAAAATTTTAATGGGGTATTATTAGAATTTTTATTGGATATTTTTTGAGATATTAAACAAATATTTTGCATAATTGGTTATAGTAGAATTTTTAGGGGGTCAAATGGGCAAGGGTGGAGGGGTTGCTTCGTATATATTATGTTACATATATTTTTCAGAGTTCTTGGATTTGAGGAATGTGATATTTAGGGCCTTTTTTTCATTAGTAACAGATGAAAGGTTTGGGGGAGGTCGTTGAAGGTTGTATATTTTCCTCAGTATTATTAGAATTTTGCCAGTTTTTCTTTGGGATAATGAATAAAATTTAAGGATAATTGTTTAATTAAGGTTAAAGAGGTGAGGAAGGGGGTTAGAGAAGTGGCTTCATATTTGTAGCGTTTTAGATCTATTTCAGGAATTTTGGAGTAAAGAAATCTGAACATTATTTTATCTTTTTCATATTTTCCAATTTTAATAGGAGATGGAGATGAGCGAATTAAATATTTTTATAGTTTTAATAATATTATTAGTTAGGATGATGACCAAATTTGAAGCATACATGATATAATACATCATAATAAAAATCTAAAAATTTTATTATTTTTTTATCATTTTTAATTCTAACAAGGGGTGAAATGGGTGAGCATCGTAAAATATTGAACAATTTTAAAAGATTTATGAGAATTCCTGTTTTTGGTTGACTTATCGCATATACTTTCATTTTATGGTTCATGGGATCAAAAAATCTGATAACTGTATAATTAATGTTCCGTAGGGAATACTTATAAGATGACTTCGATGTCTGTCTGTCTGTCTGTCTGTCTGTCTGTCTGTCCGTCTGTCTGTCACATCCGATTTTCTCCGAAACTATTTGTCATAGAAAGTTGAAATTTGATAATAATTTAGAAATTGATGGCCTCATCAGAGCCGTGTAGTTCTGAAAGTTAAATTTCGACTTAAGGAGTTAGTTTTGGAGGGTGAAATCGGAAGTAAAAAAAAATATTTTTTACTAGGTCATCGAGTGTGGTGTCAAATGAAAATATGAGTAAAAAATATATATAATGTAATATTATGCATACTTTTCTTTGCATTATTTTTAAAAAATCGCGGAAAATCGCTGTCCCCCCCCACCTTATCTCGAAAAGTACTGATCGAAAAATTTTTAAAAAATTCTGAAATATTCTCCACGGGGTGTAGATTGAACGAAAATCATCACGAGTGCGTTACCTTTAATAACTTATCTGGTATATAAAAAAAAAAAAAAATTTCAAGGTCATCAGTTTTCAGTAAAGATTGGAAACAAACTTTGTTGAAAACTCATTTGGGGTGTGTTTTGTGAGGTCACTGATCATTTTATACCACCGTAACAAAAATGTTTATTTTAAAAGCAGTCAACGTACGGAACACTAATTGTGCAAGTTCAACTTGCACTTGACCGGTTATTTTTCATTATTTTCAACTTTATTCGAAGATCTTCCCATGCTTGACTTTTTTTTTTATTAATATCTTACCGTAAAGTACCTAATGTATAAATTACCAAGATACAATGTTGAGATTAAGTTATTATTCAAAGTGAGAAAACAAATTCCGTGTTTATTATAACTCCGTATTTGTAAATAAAGTATTTGATAAATCACTTTATTATTTTTTTTTTATTGGAGCTGCGTGCCAGTTTTGCGGTAGTGAATATTGGTATATTACTCATGTAATTGAAAGAAAGGCTTAAATTTGAGAATATAAGTTCTAAGGGTTGAGAGTCAATGAATTATGCGCGGTAAGTCTGGGCAAGCGAAAAAAAATGCGCTTCAATATTTGTTTTATTTTGATGATAGTTTTATGTGTAAAAATAGAATTTGTGATTTAAATCTTTTCACATTTTTCATAGAGAAACTAGTCAAAATGCTCTCGTAAAAATAACTTTTTACAGAATATACCCCTTCAACTTTGTGACTGGTAAACTTAAAAAAGTGTTTTGGAATTTTCTTAATACTTTGACTATTTATTTCATAAAAGGAGCACTAAAGAACTATCGAGTATTTCAAACACGATCGGACCAAACTATTAAAGGGCAATTTCATCATGTCATATCCCACAAAGTCCGCGGAAATAAGTATGATAAAACCCAATTCTCCGCAACCTTCGCAATTTGATCTCCGAAAGATTATGCAGTCTCCAGCTAGCGTTTTTAAACAGAGAATTTTATCAGTAGTCATAACAGTAGGACTCCTCTAAGTTACTGGTAAAATTAAAATCAAAATTACCGGCAAAATTTCACAAGAAAAACGAAAAAAGTGACAGATTACACATTCCATGGGTATATATGTTTTAATTATTGTTCCTGTAAAAATTTATAATTTGTCCTGAGAAGTTTCACACTCTCACTGTTAGATTTTAGCTAAGAAGAGGTCGTGAAAATTTCAAATCAGTGTCGCTCTTTGCATAAATTGGTGGTAAAATGAAGATATGCGGCGGTAAATTCCGGTTTTGTCGATTGACCGTTTCGTCGACTGGGCATTCTTATCTGTTTTGTTACCGTTTCGTCGACTGAAACCGTTCGACCGTTGACCATTTAAAACCGTTCCCTTTTTGTCGACTAGCCGAATTAAAGCTACCAAGTAAAGCTGTAGGTGGCCTTCAACCGTCTACAGGTAGTTTTACCTAGGTATTTATCTTCATATAAGGGTGCGGCCAGTTAGATTATCGTAGGCGTTCAAGTTAGTTCAGGTTCAGGTTTGACAGTCCTAAGTCTGTAGAAAGTGTGAAGGAAAGAAGGAATTTTGCTCTATCGATTTTTTTAAGAAATAATTGATATTTACTCTTAATACAGATTTCCATAACAGATAAAGAGGTTTAGTGAATCGATGAAAGGGGAATTGTTAATGACACGGATATATAGGTTAAAAGGTCAGTTGACAAAACGGGAATTTCTCTTAAAGTCAACAAAACGGGAATCGACGAAACGGTACTAAATCCATGAGGCAGGCCTCATCACCTAGAAGCAATGAATTGTAGTAAATATTTGGATTATGTATAAATTTTTGAGAAATGATAGATTTTGGAGTAACTTGTAACATTATCTCTAATGTGCATTCAATTTAGCGTTCTTGGTAATTTACCAGTGAAATTTGAATCCTACCGATAATTTTAAGCCCCAAATTCAGCACAACAAACAAATCATATACTGATCAAGTCGAGCAGAAAGCACCGCCGTACCATCCTTTTCTCGAAGCCACTCACGGCACTTTCGACCTCCTTGTAACTTCGTTGTGGATAAAGCTAGAAGTCTGAATTTTTAGTGACCAAGAAGACATACTATACTAGCTATATTCCTAAATTACCTACTATTTATACCTTATCGTTTACGAACTATCGCCAGTCGAAGTTCTTTAATTTTGTCACTAACACACTCACCGATCATCAAAATTCTAAGGTACTTCTAGCAGACACACAAACTTCAAATTTTGAATTTAGTTAGTGTTTAGCCTATAAAGAAAGAAAAAACTGAAACATCCTGAAATTTCAGTCCCGTTTTCTAAATGGTACAGTCACTTAAGCCAAAAAAGAGGATCAACCTCGGAATGAGAGATGATAAGCTGTAAACTTGTATAAACCTTTATTTTCGCATTCTAAAAGTTGTCTCAAAAGTCTGATAAAATTTCGTCTCCGCGTCTTAAGATATTCAAGGTCAAAGGTCACAAAAATCGGTTTTTTGCAAATATCTCGCTTCCTATGGTTTCAATGTTATTTGCATTCATTATGAAAATTGTAGAACATAAAATTCTCTATAAATTTTGTTTTAAACATTTTTTTATACGCTAAACGTTTTTAAGATAGAGCGCGGAGAGCGCGCAGCGCTCAGCCATACATAGCATAATGCAAGATCAACCGTGAGTCCCGGTAAATAATACGTAGTATAAAGTTAATTAACCCCTAAAAATTTCATAAATATGAATAATTTGTATTGTTTATTGATTAATATATTATATTTAATAATATTTTTCATTTATCAAATATCTTCGTTTAATAATACTTACCTACTTCGTGTAATTAAAAAATTGTTAAGTGAAATACTTTAAGTATATTTTAATTATAAAAAAGTATGAAGACCATGACAGCAGGGCTAGAAGAGAATATAGTTATTAAAATAGGAGCAAAAGTCACGTTGAGACGAAATATTGACGAGAGTCGTGGCTTAGTCAACGATTCTATCGGTATAGTACAAGGAGTAAAGGTTGATCCTGGAAATACAAATAAAATAAAAAAATACATATTACATTTAATAATGAACATCTTTACGAGCTTGGTCCAGTCAAAACTAAATTTGAAATTATTAATAGAGCTTATGTTCATCGCGGACAGTTTCCGATATGTATAGCCTATGCTATTACCATACACAAAAGTCAGGGGCTAAGTCTAAACAGTGCACTGATGACCATCGGTTCTTCAGTGTTCACATGCGGTCACGCTTATGTGGCACATAAGAATAATCTACTATTTCGATTGTTAAGTAAGTCTAAAGAGTGCACTTAAGAATAAAGTATTTTAAATAGTAGATTATTCTTATGTAATTATGTTGCCGCACGATTGCCAAGTCATTATATTTATTATAGAAGTAAAGATGTCTAATATTGATACGGTCACTATAAATGTTGGTAGGTAACTAAATAGATAACAATTTATGACAAAGTTGTTGAATAGGTGCTTCCATAGACACTAACTAAAATAACTGACTTGGTTTTACATGAGATCTCACAACTTTTTGTGGTGGAAGGACTGCGCTGCGAGACTTGGCATTTTTTTACACTTTATGTTTTTGCTGGGATTCATATGACTTCAAAAAGATAATCATATGTTATTGGCTATTACATTTTAAAATGCTAACACTACATTTAGGTTTAACTAACACTACATTTAAAAGTAATTTAGTTCTGGAAATACAAATCATTCATATAGTTCAAAATATTCTACATATAGTCTGATTTAAAATCTTAATTATAAAGTATAATGTTACACTAATATATTAAGTAGGAACAAGATTGATCGGAAATAAATTAATACGTAAAGGTCCCAAATTATTCTGTTATTATAATATAGTAACAAAATAATATTCAGTAACTTAAGCAATCTAATTATTAGAAATACTAAGGAGGCATTATAAACAAAGGGTACTACTGGAAAAATAGAACAATATAAAATTTTGTACGGTACTGTAGAAATACCGGTAGAGTATTCTACTAGCGATGAGCTTAATAGCGACTTTTAGGTCACAGGTATACCTGCGACGGTGATTGGCAAGTCACAGCTTCTCTTAACAGCGACGTAAGTCGCTGCTTAATGATCGACAACGACGCCTGTCATAGCCAACCAATTTTCTGACCCATTATTTTTGATATTTTGACGTATGTATTATTATTTTACCATTTTTTTTTATTCCTTTTCAGAGTACTTTTGTTGTTTTATTAGTTTTTTTTATTAACATCGTTCTACCTAAATATACGTATATAAGTATTTACATTTTGCTTTGTAGTTATTTGAGCTAAAAGCGTTTTCCTTCCATCAGCGACGCGACAGTCCAACATCGTGTACCGATGAGTCGTCGGTCGACTATCACCGTTGCGTTATCTGTAATGAGACAATAGGCACCGTCGTCGATCATTAAGTTCAGTTCGGGCGGATCTGCGACATCTGCGTATGCTGCAAGTATTTAAAAGTCGCAGCTTTGCAAAGAATTGGATCGCAGGTATTATCTAAAGGTGGGTACACACTAGGCGAACGCATACGGCCGCATGAGAGCGAACGGCTGCGGCCGTATCTGTGCGGTGTTCGTAGAAATTTGTTTCCTGTCCACATATAAACGAACGCATGTATACTCCATCATTCGTTCATGTTCGCTGTTTGGTGCTTGAAATGGCTTCATAAGATGATCTAATCATTGCTTGTGCGTCGTTTATTATTATTAATGATAATAATGAAACACGAAGGCCTAAGCGAGGATATGGTCTCTTTGAAAATTTCTGCAGAATGAAATCTAGTGATTTCGAGATGATATTACAGAAAATCGGTCCGAAAATCTCAAAACAAGATACAACATTCAGAGAAGCGATTCCGGCACCAGTAAGGTTAATATTGACTTTGTGATACTTGGCTACAGGGGACTCATTCACAAGTTTGATGTATACATTTAAAATTTCAAAACAGCTTATTTCAGGAATAATCTCTGAAGTATGTTCTGCAATTATTGAATGTTTTAAACAATATGTCAAGGTGAGTAAAAACTACATTCAAATTATTTAGCAAATATATTAAATGCAAAAGGGTGTTAGAATAAAAAGGTACATTGAAAAACATTAATAACTACTGATATGGTTCATAGTTGTTTAAATAATTGACAATTGATTCTTGATGTTGAATACCAGAAGCTTTTTCAGTTTCATTTTCTGGGGAGACTACTTGAACTTGAAATACCGAATGGGGTGTTGATGGAGGGTTGTCGGACATTGAATACAATGAATTTCGTCCTTGACTGTGGGTTGATGAAGAATGTTGTGGTGAGGTAATAGGAGAAACTGATAAGGCCACTTGTTGTTCATTGTAATGTACTATGTGGCCAGGGGGCAATGTTCGTGGGACTTGTGGTTCGTACCTACCCATATCAGCGTTAAATAAGATATTTGAAATATGATGCTCAACAATGCATTGTGTGTGACGACTATATTTTCTGTGCTTTGCGCCCACGTGTTCTCCAAAAATTGTACTGTCGTCTCTGATAGGACAACTGGCAACAGTATCCTTCAGTATTTGGTAAGCTTCTTCTGATCTGTTGTTAGTGGTTGAAATGTTTTCACGGGTCCGTTTGCTACTTTGTGTGCTTGATGAATTTGATTGTTCTGTATGTGGCATCTGCTCAGAGTCCTGGGTAACATTGGATTCAATCAATTCTATAACGTCCGTCGTGGTGCTTGTAGAACTTTGTTCATCGTCAGCCTAAAATAAAATCAGATTATACCTAAAAGTACGGATAAAAATTTATACTGCATATTAGAGTGACGGAGAGGAGCAAAATTCAAATCAGTGTTAATTAACATTAAGTTATGTTTTTTACAGATGCCTAATACTGAAAATGAATGGAGGAAAGTAGCTGACGTATATGAAAGAAAATGGAATTTTCCACATTGTCTGGGGGCCATTGACGGCCACCACTGCGTACTTCAAGCGCCAGTGAAAAGTGGAAGCGATTATTTTAACTATCAAAAAGACTTCAGTATTGTTTTGCTAGGGATTGCTGATGGAAATTACTGCTTTCTGTTTGCCGATGTTGGTGCAGGGTCGAATTTCTGATGGTGGTGTGATAAAAAACACTTCCTTTTATAAAAAATTGCAAAACAATGAACTAAATCTTCCATCTGAAGAAGTACTTGGGAATAGAAATATGGAAGTTCCCTTTGTGTTTGTTGGTGATGATGCGTTTGCACTAGAATATAACATAACGAAAGCATATCCTGTAGAACAAAAAAAGGGATCTAATAAACGAGTCTTAAGAAAAGTGATATTGTTATCACCAGAAAAGGCTACTACAGTTGTTTTAACATGTGTCTGTTTGCATAATTTTTTAAGAAAAAGTAAAGCATCTCAAACTATTTATAGTCCTCGTGGTACATTTGATGAAGATAATGAAGGTGAACTAATTCCTGGTGCTTGGAGGAATGAAATAGACGATAATAATCTACAGACCTTCCGTCCAATAACTAGGATTGGACGAAAAAGTGCTGCCAGTTGTGAAGCAATTAGGAATGAATTTGCCGAATATTTTATTGGGGAAGGTAGTGTAGCTTGGCAACACAAGTATAAATAAAGTAAAAAGTAAATAAAGTAAAATATTATGTACCCATAAAAATAAATAAATATCTTAAATAAAAAATTACATTGTTTTGACTTACCTCAGTGTTTTTTGTTTCTCTTGGTACAAATTTATCTTTTAAAAATAGCATAGATTTGAAAGCAAACCAAGTTGATGAGTAAATAGAATCTGTTCCGGATCCAGTTTTAAAAGAATTGTCTTGCTTTTGTCGTTCACGACGAAAAGATCCTAATAAGGAATCCATTTTTTTCTTTACTTCAACCGAACTGCATGTCATAACTTTAGCAATTTCTTCCCAGGCATCATTTTTCTTAATTTTATTTTTATAATTATTATTAGTTGGATTCCATAAACATTCATAAGTTTGATATAATGTTATTAATTTAATAGAATCGCTATTGGACCACTCCATAATGATAAATTGATAATCAATATGAATTATTCTTAACAAGAAAAAACTCAAAAAACAAAAACACGTACACACTATAAACATGTTCAAACCATGCGGTCCAAATTTTTCTTTGAAGTACCGCCCTCCGAGCGAACCCGACCGCAGCCGAACGCATACGCTCGTCCGCCTTCGTTAGCACGTACACACAAAGCAAACGCATGCGTTCGCTCTCATGTGGCCGTATGCGTTCGCCTAGTGTGTACCCTGCTTAAGTCACAGGTAAAAGTCACAGATATGATAATATTGCTCATTTCTGTATCTGTACTTAGACTTAAAAATCAATTTTTGAAAATTCCTTCAGATAACAAGGAAACTTTAAATACTGGTTATTTCTATTCTAAAATAATTATTGTACACTTTAAATACAACTTAATTGCAATGATCAAAAATATTATATTTGCATGTAACTTTAAACCGTTAGATACTAGATATTTTTAAGTTTTCAAGTCTATATTATTCTGTTCTGAAATTATTTTTTTTTAAATGTTGTGTTAATTAGGTAGTCATACTGATCGGGTGAGCGATAATAATAATAATAATGAATTTGAATTTTTATTAAAGAGGTGGAGCGTGGACGTAAAATATTTAAATGGGAAATAAAATTAATTAATATATTTTCTTTAAAACATACTGAACCTGACTTGATTATACTTATCAACAAGATTTTTAAGTTTAAAATTTTTTTAGGTTGAAGGTCTGATAATGTCAAATTATTAGTAGAATAAGAATCTGGTTTAAAAATAAATTATAGAATTGAGATGCTGAGTTGAGGCATAAAAATAAGATGTTTAAAGGGCATGTAAAAACAAATTAAATTTAATTATATCTTGTATTTTTTAATTACCTCTTGAATCTGGAGTGTTAACTTAATGTACAGGATATGATAT
This sequence comes from Pachyrhynchus sulphureomaculatus, assembly GCA_019049505.1. Lineage (NCBI taxonomy): Eukaryota > Metazoa > Arthropoda > Insecta > Coleoptera > Curculionidae > Pachyrhynchus > Pachyrhynchus sulphureomaculatus. Next base: position 78,308,631 of record CM032446.1, read on the forward strand.
TTATATAATACCGTTAACACATTGCGCACAAAGAAAAAAATTTTGATAATTTAAAACTTACAAGCAGATCGAACCAGCCCCTCCACTACCATTTGCTATCATTTGAAAAATATATAGCTGTAAGTCACAGAATACCTATAAGATAAGTTTTTATTGGTAGATTCCAATGACTGTACGAATACCCACGACCTAAATTAGATAATCTTTGGAAAAATATAGTCGGTAAATCCATTAAATTTTGTTAAAAATTATAAAAAGTTGTTTACATTAAACCAATCAAACAGAATTTTTCCGTATTTCAATTTATTTTTGTTTTCTTTTAATATTGGTTTTTTCTTTGAGGGTACGAAAGCACCATACCAATCTATATATTTTTAAAGGCAATATATTTAAACTTCAAACGATTCCATTATAAAATGGTAAATATATTTGAAAATATAGAATATTGATAATCTTAGTCCAAGATCATATATAGGGATGTATTGCTGATAGATATGACAATGTGAGTTTCAGATAAATTAGTATATATAATAAATATACAAGCTTAGTATGTAGAATTGTGTATATGGAAACATAACCTATGAAACTGTTATTTGTTTAGGATTCCTACAAGAAAAGTAGGTAAAATTTAAAAGAAAAACCGCTCTCGAATCCATTTTTATTTCTTGGTCCCGTGGTAGTGCTCTTCTATCATTCTTCAATGCATTTCTTTGGGTACTTGAATTGGCGCTCTATTTTCTGGGATTGCTTGTAAAGAACTACACCACAATAATTGACGGTACCCCCCCCCCCAGTGGGCCCTAGAGCCTTCTGTGGGGGCGGTAACGGGTCCAGAATGGGGAGGGGGAGTTAAGACAGTCAAGGAAATTAATATAATATAGTACTTTCAAAATATCTACCTATAAAAGGTAGGGATAGTTCTAAGAATGTCTTATTATTTTTATGTGCTTCGCCAATAATCCATATTCGTGAGTGAAGTGATAGAAGTCATTATAACCAATATTTTTATAACTATCTGTAAATCTGTTGAAAAGTTAATTTATTTAAACCGTGGCAAATTTTGTATTTCAAAATGTCTGTCTAAAAAGAAATGCCGGTAATACAGTACTGAGTATTTAAAATATGGATTTACGCACTCTCCTACAAACCAATCATTACCTATGTGTTCAATTTGCCAAATAATTTTTTCAAATGAAGCCTTTTATACTACAAGAGCATTTGAATAAAATGCATGCTGATAAAAAGGGCAAAGATATATCCTATATTCAAGGAATGGAAAAGAAATATTTAAAACAACCAACTATATCAAATCTTTTTGCCACGTCTTCTAAACAAGAAGATGATGGACTACGAGCCTCATAATATTTCATTGTTAATCGGAAAAACGAGAAAACCACACACAATTGGCGAAGAATTAATCTTGCCGGCAGTCAAAGAGGTAATAAAAACTGTTCTTCATTATAAGACACTATCAGATATCATCAGAAAAATTCCTCTGAGTAATAATTCTGTGCAACGAAGAATAGATGAAATGGTTAAAGACGTTGAAATATCATTATGCTATTACTTAAAGATTTGTAAATTTTCCATTTAAGTCGATGAATCAAATCTAACGAATAACGAAGTACTATTTTTATCATACGTTCGATTCATGAAAGAAGAAAAAATTTGTCATGAGTTATTGTTTGCTGAAAGTTGGAAACCAATACAAAGGAAGAATCGATATTTAATACAATAAACAAGTTTTTTCAAGAGAAAGAAATTCCTATTCGTAATATTTTGTCAGTTGCTACTGAGGGAGCAATAGCAAATGTACTTGCTGTATAATGTGTTATTCATCGTCAGCATTTGTTTAAAAAAATGAATGATCGCCTGCATACATCACTTCATTACGTTATTAGAGCAGCCAGTAAGATTAGAAGCAATTTATTGCATGATAGATTACACTGGTCAACAAAAAAAAGAAAATTGCTTGTTTCCTGTGATTTTTTTTTGTTTCTATCTCAAATTGACGCGTATTTTTTAAATATGGGAACACTTTTTCTCTAACAGCTTTTGTTTTTGAGTTATAGCTAACTACCCTCATTTACTATTTTTACTTAGATTTTCGTTTTTTATTGGACACTAAAATATATTTTGTTGTTGATTTAGATATGGCTTCGTCAAGAAGATGTTGTGTGCTTAATCCCGATTGTTTTTGCTATATTTGTGGTGAATATATATTTGCAAAATATCGAAAACCTATATCGGACTTTGTGAAAACTGCGTATCATCAATACTTTAAAATAAAATTGTGTAATCAGGACAAGCCATGGGTTCCTCATATTGTATGCCAGAAATGTGTGGTATGTCTACGGTTATGGTCCGGTGGAAAAAGAGATGCAATCATGTTTGTAACACCCATGATTTGGCGAGAACCTCGAAACCATCATGACGACTGCTACTTCTGCGTTGTGAAAATAAACGGAATTAACCCTGGAAATCGAAGTAAGTGGTCATATCCTAACTTATCTTCTGCTCAACGACCTCAATTAAAATCACAAGAGGTACAACCCAGCACATCTAAATTTTCTAATGATCCAAATCTCTGTGAACCCGAACGAAATACATCAAGTGAAGACTCTGATTCAGACTACAAATGTAGCCTTTCAGAACCTCAACCATTTAATCAGAAAGAACTAAATGACTTAGTAAGAGATCTGAACTTACCAAAAGAAGCTTCTGAAATTGTAGCATCTCGTTTAAAAGAAAAAAATTTTGCAACATGAGCATAAAAATCCACTTCCTGCACTCGCATTTAGACCGATTTCCACAAAATCTGGGTGATTTTAGTGAGGAGCAGGGTGAAAGATTTCATCAGGATTTTCGGACAATGGAAGAGCGTTATCAGGGGCGGTGGGACTCACATATGATGGCAGACTACTGCTAGAGTTTGCAACGAGATCTACCTAAAGTCGTTCATTCAAGGAAATCTTATAAAAGATCATTTGCTAGTGTTCAATGGAAATTTTGTTAACATAATGTATTATTTTTTTGGCAAAGTAATAAAACTGTATATTTCAAAAGGTAAAGCTGTTAGCAATCTCCCAGTATTTTTTTCATAGTCAAGGCCATAAAAATACCCAATAACAGAAAACAAGACTTGTGTTGACCAGTGTTATTTGGTCAACTTTGTAGTGAAAATGATAAAGATTACAACCGCTTGCTGCTACACACAGAAGTTCGTTGGATCTCAAAATGCATTTGTTTGAATAGTTTTTTTAATTTATTTGACTCAGTACTGGACTTTCTTGAAAACAGAGATGAAAAACTGCGCGAAAACCTGATTACATAAAAAATGACATCGCTTATTTGACTGGCCTGTTTAAAATATTTAATGAAGTCAATTTACAACTGCAAGATGATGAATTGAATTTAATTAAAACAAAAAACGTCATAGCTGCTTTCGTGGGAAAACTTCTTCTGTTCAAACGAAATGTAGGTAGAGGTGAATACAGCGACTTTCCTGCCTTATCAGCAGTCTCTGCAAAACAGGAAGTATTGTAAAGAAGTAAAACACTACTTAAATTTCCACTAAATTTTTGATTTTTAACACCATGACATGTTTTGCTGTACGACAGCTTCTTTAGATGGTTTTTTACAAAATGAGGATTAAATTACTATAATAAATGGTTGGTTCCCAATTTATGGCAGGTAATAATATAATTTAATTAAAATAGATTTAGTAATGGTGAATTATTTAAGTCTAATTGTTCATTTATTAAGGAATCTGAGTTTTTCAATTTGTTTATTTCTAAAGATTCTAGGTAATTAAGTTTCAGGTCCTTTGTGCAAGTATGTAATATTTCAAAGTTTGGGTTGAATTCGTGATTATTTTTAATTAAATGATTTGTGTAATTTGAGTTATTTTTTTTTCTATTGATGAATGATGAAGCCTGTTCTTTTATTCTTTTTGAAAAAACTTCTTCCTGATTGACCTATATATGTTTTTGAGCAATTTCCACAATTTAATTTGTATTCTCCGGATCTATTGTCCCTATCTGTTTTAGCTTTGTTATTTTTTTATAAATTTGCCAAGTGTGTTGGATGTTTTAAATGTTGTGTTAACATTTAATTTTCTCAAGAAACTATTTAATTTAGTGCTGCATCTACCATAGTACGTTATTGACTTTACGTTTTTATAAGGTTCTTTATTATTTGGAAAAACTGTACTAATAACTTTTTGTCTTATGGATGGTGAATAGTCATTATTTACTGCTAATTGTTTTATAATTTATTATATTGATTTAGTAATTGAGTTTCATTAGTTGAGAAGGTTGGCTGTGTTAAATTGAAAAATCTATTAAAGAATTTGTGATCGGAAAACTTTTTATTAGGGTTTATTATTTTGCTATTATTTCTTACCTTCCAAGCATACCAAGTAGGGAAACTATATTACTAATTGAAAAACTTCTTTCTGAAATCAATGTCAACCCAATAATAAAAAAAAGGCATCTTAAATTGCTTAAAGGTTTCCCTAGAACAAAATTAATTTCAATTTAATAAAGACCTATACAGTAGCTTAGACGGTCTCATAATGCGCAATCCACTTAGTCCTCTTTTGGCGGAAATATTTATGAATAACATAGAAAACCAAATAAGCAAACGCCACTGTTTAAAAAATTTGTATACTGGCGTAGATATGTTGATGATATCTTATGTTGTTTCACAGGAAGCGATAGACAATTTACCACATTTTTTGAATAATATACACAAAAATATAAAATTCACTAGTGCAATTGAAACCAAAAGAGCTGAAATTTCCTTGACCTAACAATAAAAAACATAATAACAAACACAGTTTTTCTATTTACCATAAACCGTCACATACTGACATAATTATCCATAATACCTTATATCATCCACCAAGTCACAAATTTGCAGTTTTCCATAATATGATTCACAGATTAATAAATATTCCTCTAAACCAAGACGATTTTCAAAAAGAACTTAATATTATAAAACCGCAGTAAATAATGACTATTCACTATCCATAATAGATAATATTCTCAAGAAAAAAACTTTAGAAAAAAGTCATTAGTACAGTTTTTCGGAATAATAAAGAACCTTATAAAGAAGTAAAGTCAATAACGTACTATGGTAGATGCAACACTAAATTAAATAGTTTCTTGAGAAAATTAAATATTAACACAGCATTTAAAACATTGTGTTGGATTGGCAAATTTATAAAAAATAATAAAACTAAAACAGATAGAGACAATAGATCCGGAGTATACAAATTAAATTGTGGAAATTGCTCAAAAACATATATAGGTCAAACAGGAAGAAGTTTTTCAAAAAGAATAAAAGAACATGCTTCATCATATATCAATAGAAAAAAATAACTCAAATTATGCAAATTATTTAATTGAAAATAACCACCAATTTAAACCAAACTTTGAAATATTACAAATTTGCACAAAGGGCCTGAAACTTAATTACCTGGAATCTTTAGAAATAAACAAATTGAAAAATTCAGATTCCCTAATAAATGAACAATTAGACTTAAATAATTCACCATTGCTAAATCTATTTTAATTAATTATTTTATTGCCTGCCCTAAATTTCGAACCAACCATTTATTATAGTAATTTTATCCTCATTTTGTAACAAACCATCTGAAGAAGATTTACTTACTTACTGCTAACATTTCATGCTGATTTTACGGAGCGATTCCAAGATATTTTAAATATGAATATACCGAATTTGGTTTTATATTCTTTCGCAAATACAGATACAGCAGAATCGTCAAATTTAGAAGAGGAACTCATAGAACTCACAACTAACGAAGAACTAAAACTAAAATTCAGAAATGGATACCAAGAGTTCTGTCTTCAATAATCAATACCAGCTCTCTACCCTGGATTATGTGCAAGAGTACAGAAAATTTTAATTGCTTTTCCTTAATCGTATTTGACTGAGCGTGGGTTCAGAACAGTAGCTAATTTCCTGTCTAAGAAAAGGAACAGACTGCACGTAACTGAACGTGGCAATTTGCGACTGATGTTAACGAAATTGGAACCCGATATTAACAAATTGTTAAAACCATTTTTAAATTTTTAATAAACAGATTTTTGCTATATTTGATGGTCGTTTTAATTAAGTTCTACTTTGTTATTCTTAATAGATAGACGGACAGATATATATTTGGTATAATTAACTATTATGGAAGAGTTGGGAACTTCTGATCTATACTATCTTTTTTATCACCATCCTGTATTTTATACCGACATTCTAGTCTGGAACTATCCACAGCTGCGTCTGATCTCTCCTTTAATAACTGCTATTAACTATTTTTAGTATTAGTATAATTTTTAGTGGCCTATCTAAGCTTTTCATTCCCCCAGATTCTATTTAGTTATAATATTACTTGTCGTACCTAAATTCGACATAGGACTTTGGTTGCTTGCAAAATAAATATCCCAAATATTAAAATCTGTACAGTTTCTTATCAGTTTTTCATTAATAAACAAAACTTTACTCTTGTACTAATTACTTTGTCTTTTCAAGTCCTGTGTTTGATATTCTTTCTTGGGCTTGTTCCACTTTCTTGTTTGGCGCAATGACTACTGAGTCGTCGTAAATGGTAGAATATAGAGAAATGATGTACCAAATGGTTACTACTTCAGAATCTTGAAAAGTTCGATGCAATGATACTATGTAATAAGTGTTATCACTATAACTCATACTTTATTTTTGTACATGACGCGCGTTTTACTACCCATGTTAGCATCGTCTGGAGCGAGGTTTGACTAAACCTAAGATTAAAAAACAAACAATTTACACTAAGATTGTGATTACTGGAATAGAACTGATTAATCACAGTCGTCGGTTCAGCTTCAGTCAAGGAACCAGTACACAGTACTGTAAAGAATAGGAATAGGTTCTTATGTCCACTATTATTACGTTAGATTAATTAAAAATGTATTTAATAAAGGATGCATTAGAAAACAATGAAATTATAAGGTGCAAAAATAGTCTAAATAAGCACAGAGGATTTACTCCTCACAGTTCTCTGTACTGGTTACTTGGTCGGAACTAAGTTGAGGTCTGTTATTGACCGATCTCGGTTACAGTCTTAGTATAAATAGGTTTGTTTTTGATCTTGGAAACGCTTGCCTAGTGCAAAATTAAAATGCTTGGTGTAATAGTGATAACTGTTGTATACTAGTCACCAGCTGATATTCTTATCCAATCTTTGAGCAAGTTGAACATATATTTCGAATAACACTGTTGATAGACTGCCTCTTCGTAGTAAACCATTGGTAGTTTGAAACACGTCTGGATGTGTCTTTAAAATTATCAGCGGACTTGTAATAGAAATAGAACGTTTCAGTATACTATTTGTTTAGTTTTGTCTTTTTTTTTGGCACACGGCCATATGCTTTTTCATAGCATATCATTTCTTGAACAAAATACATAGTATGAAACTGTAATCGAGTCACTAATATGGCAAGAATACGATAAAAGTTATACCGATTTTCATACATTTTATATCCCACTTTATAAAATATGAAATGTTCCAATTAATTCAAGTTGTGCTGCATTATCAACTTAAAATCGTGACCGAGAATTAACAGACTTTTAGGAATAGGAACAAAAATGTTGTTGAGAAAACATGGATCTTCAGAAAGGACAAAATCAAATTAATTTGTTTTTTTTTTTTTTTTTTTTTTTTACGGGTCTAGCACACGTGCTGCAGGGAAGTCCCTAAAGCGCTCCAGGAGCGGCACGAGTGCGGAAAAAGCGATTCACGTTGTTCTTGAATCGCTGTAAATTGTACTCGGTGGGAAACACAGCGCTGGGCAAATTATTCCAAAGGGATGACGTTCTCCATATAAAAGATTGCTTGAAAAGCGTTGTACGCGGAGTAACAAGCTGAACCTCATACGGATGCGAAGCACCAGCGCAACGTGTATTTCTAACATGCACCGCTTTGGGAGGAATTAAGCGGGCTACATCCTTCGAACACTTTCCATGAAAATACTTGTAGAACAGACTCAAGTCGCCAACCGTTCTTCGATGTTCCAGCGAATCAAGGCCGCCGGTCAATTCCGGGTTCCCAATCAGACGGACCTCTGAACAGAATCCAACAAATGCAGTGTATGTTTGGGAGCCGAGCCCCAAACGTGGGAGCAGTATTCCATAGTTGGTCGAATTTGGGCTTTGTAAAGAATTAACAGTTGCTGTGGGGTGTAAAGCTTTCTGGTTCTAAATAATATTCCCAACTTTTGAGAAGCTCTCCTTGCTATGCCTGCAACATGTTCATGCCAAGACATATTTGCTCCCAAACTAACGCCCAACAAATTGAGCGACGATGCTAGGGGAATGGAGTGCCCCGACATAACTATGTCGGGTTCAACAACGTTAACTTTTTTAGAAAAAACTGCCGCTTGGGATTTTGTAGCGTTAAATTCCACTTGGTTACTGTCACCCCAAGATAGAATTTCTTCCAGGTCTTTGTTAAGTTGAACGACCTCCTGCTGTCTGCGGATATTCGCCTGAGCAGCCGATGTCCGAGCGTTCAAGGTGAATGAAGAGACAAGCGTACTGTCATCTGCAAAGCTATAGATTGGATTCCCGGTCTTTTCCAGCAGATCGTTAATGTAAATGAGAAAGAGAGTAGGAGACAGTATGGAGCCCTGGGGCACACCGGCGTTGATAGTGAGGGTGTTAGAAAGAAATCCGTCGACCGCCACTCGTAAAGAACGCCAATAACCATGACTGTTTATTAGATTAAAGCCATGAAGCTTCCGTTCGATGTCAAAAGTATCGTTTTTCAGTATCTAAATTATATAAGTATTGATTCAAAAACATTTTTTTTTTGTGTATAAGTGGGAATAGGAGAATTATATTGTCACGCAATATACAACTTACCAAATGAAAGCTTGTGAAGTTTTCATTTGGTAAGTTGTATTTTATGATGATACCAAATAATTAAAAAATAGAAAAATAAGTTGCAATATAACACAATATAAGATGATTTTATGCATATAGCACAAATCAAAAATAGTGTGTCTGGTGAACTGCCAAAAATTACTTAGTGTTACTAATAAAACTAGTTTTCTGAATATTTTTTTTAAATAGAATTAGATATCTTTTTTCAAGAGTGCTAGACTCTTACGTTATGACTAAAATAAATAAAAAATAACCGGCCAAGTGCAAATCAGACTTGCGCAATTAGTGTTCCGTACCTTGATTGCTTTTAAAATAAAAATTTTTGTTCCGGAGGTATAAAATGATCAATGACTTCACAAAACATATCCCAAAAGTGAGTTTTCGACAAAATTTGTTTCCGATCTTTACTGAAAACAGATGAACATGAATTTTTTTTTTTTTTTTTTATATATACTAGATAAATTATTAAAAGTAATGCAATCGTTATAATTTTTGTTTAATTTACACTCTGTGGAGAATATTCCAGAATTTTTTCAAAATGTTTTGATCAGTACTTTTCGAGATAAGGGGGGGCAGCGATTTTTCGCAATTTCTTAAAAATAAAACGAAGAAAAGTGTAATATTTTTAAACTCGTGTTTTTACAAGCTTTTATTTGACACCCCACTTGATGACATGGTAAAAAGATCTTTTTTTTCACCTCCGATTTCACCTCCCAAAACTAACCCCTTAAATCAAAATTTAACTTTCAATACTACACAGCTCTGATGAGGCCATCAAGTCCTGTATAAGTGCCAAATTTCAAGTTTCCATGACAAATAGTTTGGAAGAAAATTGGGTGTGACAGACTAACAGACAGACATTGAAGTGAAGTATTATACAGATTGGACGAAAGTGTAATAAAGACGTGGTCCGAGATTACCGACTCATATGTAGGGCTGCCTAGCAATCTAGTAGAAAATTCCTATATAAGTTGTATATATATATATATATATATATATATATATATATATATAGCCAAATGGATGGTGCTATATTATAGTTTATGTTTAGTGTGTCCAAATGTCTGGTTCTGTCCTCGACGGATCAGAACACTTTTATATTAAAGTGTATTTGGCTAGGCCATATTCCAAGTCATGCTGCCTGCCAGCAGATAGCATCAAACTCTTAAAAGCCGGTACGCTTTAAAAAACCGGCAGTTGTTAGTGGGAGGCTGCTTGGACCATGAAATGTACCGGTATGGGTGAGGCCGATACCTGAAGCCGGTCTTTGAGGAGTGGAAGCCTCCTCCAATAGAAAGACTGCCGATGGTATGTTTTCAATGCACGGTCACTTGAACCGGAAAGAGGATGAAGTAGATAGCGCTGTCTTGAATGAGACATAGGTTTAAAGCCGAGCTGGAACGAGGTTGCTAATGAAGATACTTCGCACCAATGCCAGGGGATTTTCATAGAGGTATTAGAGATTTGGCAAACTCTCGAGGTTCATGGCAGACACGGAGTAAAAAGAATAAAACCGGACGGATAATGGGCTGAGAGAGTGTCATTTACTGATGATGTAGTCCGGATCCCACCTTAAACTTTAGACTCTGTCTGGCTAACATTAGTCAGACACTAACCGGGGTTGACAAAAGAGAGCTCTTTGCTGAGCTATAAGCGTCCCCATTCATATTACTGTTACTACTACTAGATAGATATATAACATATAAAAATATAAATAACACCAACAAAATATTTAAAATACAGAAACTCAGAAACTTCCGGTAAACATATTCGACACAATCACAAGGCAGTGCAAAATAAAATTATATAAGGACGTTAAAAACGACATTGTAGTAGTTTTTTAGAAAATAACTTAGGTGATTTAACTTGAAATAACCTGATTTAATAACTTGGACAGGGCTGTATTAACACCTTTTACAAGAAACAAAGATCCCCAAAAATAAGCACAGGCTATGCTGGCTATGAAAGATATTGAGATAAAGAAGTAACACGTAGGCTGAAAAGTTTTTGGTCTGAGATATAGATATCGCTCTTTTCAAAAAATCCATATGATTTTTAGGAAGTAACAACCTTCAAAGGATACATGTTAAAATTTCATGACATTTCGACGATTAGTTTACAAGTTACAGTGTTATGACGCTACTTTTGATATTTTTAAAACAATGAAAAAAATCGAATTCCGTGTGTTGATTAAACACTGTTTTTTGAAGGGAAGAAATATCGTTCAAGCAAAGTAATGGCTTGATAAAGGTTACCTGGATTCTGCTCCTAGAAAATCACAAATCATTTACTGGTATGCTGAATTTAAACCCTGCCGTACAGGTGTAAATGATGCTGAACGCTCTGGACACCCAAATGAGGTGCATAGACCGTAAACATCAAAAAAATCCACAAAATTGTTTTGGATGACCGTAAAGAGAAATTGCATGAGATAGCTGACACCCTAAGGATATCAAAAGAACATGTTGTTCATATTTTGCATGAACATTTAGGCATGAAAAAGCTTTGTTCGAAATGGGAACTGCGATTGCACACAGTGGACCAACAATGTGATAATAATTCTGGGCACTGTTTGGACCTGTTTAAGCGCTATAAAAAGGATTTTTTCCTGCGATATGTGACAACGAATGAAACATGGATCCACCACTACACACCGGAATCAAATCAGCAGCCAGCTGAGTGTACAGCGGCTGGTGAAAGCCACTCGAAGCGGCCAAAGACACAACAGTCGGCTGGGAAGGTTTTGGCCACTGTATTTTGGGATGCGCATGGAATAATTTTCATCGACTAAGCTGAGAAGGAAAAAACTATTAATAGCGAATATTATATGAAGTTATTGGTGCGCTTGAAGGCAAAAATCGCAAAAAAACGGCCCCAAATGAACAATAAAAAAGTGGTCTTTCATCAAGACAATGTTACAAGTCAATGGTTACGATGGCAAAATTACATGAATTGAAGTTCAAATTGCTTCCTCATCCACCGTATTCTCCAGATTCGGCCCCCAGTGACTATTATCTATTAGCAGACCTCAAAAAATGTTCGCGGAAAGGATATCGCCGAAACTGAGGCTTATTTTGAAGGCAAACACAAATCCCTTTACAAGAAAGGTATAGAAATGTTAGAAAAGCGTTGGACTGACTGTATCGCTCTTGAAGGAGACTATATTGATGAGTCAACTTTTGCAAAAAAAAATATGTTTTAAGTAGCTAAACCAAAAACTTTTCAGCCTACGTGTCAGGAACACTGAATTAGTTAGTGATTGTGAAGTATGAGAAAAATAAATAAGAAGCTATAAACCATATAAAAGAAGCCATAAAATTAACATACAAGAAGGTCAGACGTTACATGAAGTTATAGAAGTAGAGAGAAAATAAAAGTCAGCTGAAAATACAAAAAAAGTTGATAAAGTAATTTACCAACTTACTCTGCAAGAACGCAGGGCTAAATTTGACCTTCTCACATCAAAAATAATTTAGTTCGAGGATTAGAACTCTATATTTTAAATGCTGGATACCTTATTGTGAGATATTAATCATAAAACTAGAAAAAAGCTTCGGAGATGTTTACAACTGAAACCTGGAAATTCCTTTACTTATAATGTTTATCTGAATTGAAATTATTAAATAACTAACGTGCTTATCAGACTTTTCTAGTCCAACAACTCTATAAGACTTCCAACCTATCTAAACCCCTCCTACATCTCTTTAATATATATGTTTTACTTGAAATATTTATTGACTCACAACATTTTTACCCCCTATTCTTTCTTCAAGCATTATATATCTACCAAATTAAAATGAATATTTCATTAAGCTCGAGAGTCATAGTGTCAGTAGATAGACAGACAGGCTAGAAACTGACATACCAACGAATATTGCAAAAAAAATAAGGAAGGTGATTTTTGAAGCAAAAGCAGAGAAACCATGAGTAATAAGTTAAATGGACCGTTAGTTGAAAAGTAGAATCTGAGCAGAAGTGAAGGTTTGTTGTAGATGGTTTTTCTTGCAAAGCCTTGCGACAAGATGACGGATTATCGTATAGATTCAAAGACAACTGAAAGTTTAAAAGACATTAGATTCTGCTGTAAACTTTTTTATAAGCATATTTTACACGTTCCAGGAAAATCCTAAGTGGCTACCAAATATCACTTTTCTGGATAGAGTCTAACAAATGCACGGTATGTTTCCGACCAAAGCTGTTGCTGAGTATACAATTTTCTGGTACGACGTTATCCTAGATATTGAATGCTTCCTGGTATGTATTTACCACGATCGTGCAAAGACAGATTTGCTCCCAAGTTAACTTGTAGTAAGTTGAGTCACGATACTGCTGAAATAGAGTGTTTTGGCAATACATTACATATAGGCAATGTAATGCCGTGTAGTTCATTGACGTTGAATTTTAAGAAAAACTTTTGCCAGGGTTAAACTCATTTAGTTAATAGTTACCATCACTCTAAGGTCTTTGTTAAGTTTTATACCTTCCTGCTGTCTGTGAATGTTATATAATGGCGATTTTTCGTAGTGTTAAGTAAGTAACCTCAATCTTACCGAAAATATTAAACATAGTTTTGATTGTATTCCAAATGCCACGACCTAACATATTGTAACATTCATTTTTTCCTAGATTTTAAGACCATGTAATGTTACTGATTTTTCACTTCAGATTGTATTTATTTTCATTTTTGTATCGAACGGTATATTAAACAGAGATTCCAAGACGTTCGGTATAGTGTGTTGTGCGGGTTCCTGACCGAACCTACCGCCACGCCGCGATTGGTGAAAAGTGTGTATCCGCTGTTTTAGTTCCGGCGTCGCCATATTACCGGCAGAGTTTGGATGGTTTATTTAAAGGCCTGAAGACCGACTGTCGAGGCTGTTTTCCATCTAGCCGCAGCCGGGCTACTTTCCATCTAGCCGCCGAGTAGGCTTAGTACCATCTAGCCGACAGGCTAATTTTCATCAGAGCCGCCAAGTAGGCTTCCTTCGACTGAGCTACAGAAGAAAAGCTCAGAACAACCATCATGCGAGCTAAGTAAAAGTACCAGTTTCTTAACTAAAAGCCGTAGTGGGCTTTCAAAGTGTTAGCTAGAAAAGTGTGAAATCGGTCGAATGCCATCAAAGCAGGAATAAGAACAGTAAGTTACCAAAACTTCCTTCAATAGACTTATTCCAGAGTAGTGCCTTAACAGCAATTTAAAACAGACTAAAAAGTGAAGTGTAAAACACTATTTTTCGTCTTCGGGGTTATCATATTTCAGGATTTAAATGTAATAACTACTAGTTAGGCTAAAATTTTTTTTGTAGAACTGCAAAGGTTGGAACTTTTTATTTTAAAAAACATGAATAAATTCTCTTTTTTTTTGTTGATTAAAGCTAGTGTCTCACTGAATACCTACCCTACTTTTCAGGACAAGAACGGCTGTACCAAACTGATTTTTTTTATTTACCAACAATACATTCTTTCAGTATTTTTCCATTTTTTTTAGCTGAAGTTAGATCCTTACTATTTTAAAATGGATGGTGCCCAAAATTTGTACAGCTAAAGCTTTTTAAAAATAGAAAATAATTCCAAAAAGACGTAAGACAATTATCTCTTACCCATATCTCTCTACCAAGGAAAAACTGAGCTAGTGTTTCTTTAATTTCTTTAGTTCCTTTAAAATCAGGTTTCACTCAATTCATTATCAGAAATTAAAGCGGGGCTGCAAGAAAATTGTGCTCAAGCTTAGGGTGTCCAATATTCAAACGGTACAAAATGACGCAGTGTACGTGGGGCGCAATTAAACACTTTTTCACAGGCAACAAAATTGCGCTCAAGCGTGGGACAAACAACTTCTCACAGGGTACAAAAAAAGATGCCTCAAACTGAGGACAGTTTAGCAGGTTACAAAATAGCGCTGTCAACGCGGGGCTTTTGGAATTTTATTTTTTAAAAAAGGGTTCAGTGTACTAGCTTTCGAACAAAGTAAAAGCTCTAACTTTGCAGATATTTTTATTTCATAATATTTATTAAACGAAACTACACTATAGCAGTAAGACAAAAGCAGGAAATTTGTAGAATTTTTTATTTCAATTTATCTGATGGTGGTATAGATATTTGAATTTGTTAATTGACTCTAAGATAAGCGATTCCTACTTTTTTCTTAACAGCTAGCTTTATAGTTCAGATTAGCAGATGTGCTGGTTTACTTTAATTTTTTGCAGTGTTAGATTTATTTTGCGGTAAACCGAACAAAAAACTGTTCTTTTTTCTCACCTATATTTTGCATGAATATTAAAAATACTTTGTTTATACGAAACGGTATTTAGAGATTTTTTTTATAGGAAATTCTTAACATATTTGGTAAAAGAATTTGAATAGAAGGCAATACTTAGAAATTTTTTTTTGAAATTGTTGAAGATTTTTTAAATGTTTGATAAAGAAGTTTACATATTTTAAGTGCCTTTACGTATTTTTTATTTAGACTATTGGAAGCACAGGAGAAATATTTTTATGATTTTTTAAACAATTCTTTTAAATTTAATACATTTATCATGGAAGCCTTCAATTTTAAAGTCAATCACCTACTGGAATATGAGTTAGACTATGAACTGAAAATCCGTCGTACTTTCTCAGAACGTCCGGTCGCGGATAAAAGAAAGATTCTAACGAGGATCTTAAGTAAAGAAATTAATGAGCCCGGAAAAAAAAAAAAAAAAAAACGATAAAAATAGGGGATGACACCCTGTCTTTTAAAGAAGAAACAGCTGGTATCGAAAAGAGTTTAAATTCTATCCAAAACTTAATCGATAGTTATGACGGCGATCCAAATGATTCACTAGTACACCGGGTTAAGTCACGTTTATCGCATGTTGCGGTCGCGTACAAAGAATTCCCATGCCGGATGACGAAGAGGAAGCGTCGAAGTTTTCCAAATATGTTCAGGAAACAATAGCTACGTGTGTGCTCATGGAAGCAAATCTTGCAGAAAAGATAGCTCCTGGTCATGAGTTACCACAGTTGCCTATTACAACCCCAGTCATAAACGTACCAGCTCCAATCGTGAATTGCGCAGCCAGAAATATTCCTGTCAGCGAATGGCAATTGAAATTTAATGGAGACTCAAAGAGACTCTATCCTTTTTTGGAGAGGCTGACTGAAATAGCACAAGTTAGGAAAGTATCGGAAGATGAACTTTTCAGCTCTGCTGTTGAATTTTTCACTGGCGATGCCTTCATTTGGTTTAGGAGCATAAAATCAAGTGTCAACGACTGGCATTCCTTGGTAGATAGGCTAAAGAAGGACTTCTTGCACTGTGATGAAGATGAAGAATTGTGGTCGGAAATAAAGAGGAGGCTACAAAAGAAGAATGAGTCCACTGTGATTTTTATTGCCCACATGGAATCTTTATTTGGCAGGTTATCCACCAAGCCTCTGGAAAGTACCAAAGTTAAATTTATACGGAGGAATATTCTACCTAGCTTCGTCAATCGGTTAGCTCTACTAGATATTAATTCGGTAGCCGAACTCGCCGGGTTATGTAGAAAACTTGAAGAGTCCGATTATTTGTTGGAAAAGAGCAGACCAAAAGGCGAAACTAATATACATCAAGTAGAGTATAATCCAAATGGCCGAAGTGGAGTCTCGACAAATAAAGTTGGGAATTTAAATCGGAACTCTAGGAGTAACCGGAAAACGGGTAAAAGAAAAGATAGTGATTCAAAAATTAGCGACACTGCAGCTAAAGTGAATGACAAGTCGGTTTTACCTAAGGCAATTTCCACGTGTTGGAATTGCGAAGGTCCGAATCACACTTACCAAAGTTGTACAGCACCTAAGAGGGTATTTTGCTTCAAATGTGGAACAACTGGTGTGAGACTAGCATCATGCCCCAAATGTACAAAAAACGAGTAAGGACGGTATATTACCGAGGCGGATATACTAAGTCCAACAAAAAAGCCTCTAATCATTCGGCTAAGTCACAAGCTCACGTTCGCAGTAAAGCCCCTAATCCAAAACGTTCTAGAAACACGGATGGACAAAAATATTCCAATAAATCAGATTGGACTAAATGGTTACAAAAAGTTTCTGATTTTTTTAAGTCTAATAAAAATTCTCCTTCTCAAGTTAAAACTCCTGCTTCTCCAAATGGTCACATGTCTCCTTTATTCGTGCATAAATATTCAGATAACAGACCGCATATCGAGATAAATCTATTAGGTGTCCATTTCTCGGCTTTATTTGACTCTGGTGCAAATGCCTCCGTTGTAGGTCAGAATGGTATTAAAATTTTAAGTCGTTTAAGTATAAAAATATGCCATGTCAAAAATAGAAGTGTTACCACTGCAGATGGCAGCCGTCTAAAAGTTTTAGGTACGGTTGAGTTGCCGCTAGTCTGCAATGGTCATTGTTTAGTAATCTCTGCTCTAGTAGTACCTTCTCTATCACATACTTTGGTTTTAGGATGTGATTTTGCACAAAAATTCGGAATTCTAGTAAATTTTAAAAATAATTCGTGGTATCCACAGTCCCTAGAAGTCAACTCTCAAACAAGTTTTAGAGATTGTTATTCAGAAAGTTCTTTAGAAAACCTTTTCTCGCGTCTATGTACCCTAGATGATCTCTCGCGGACGGAACGCTTAAAAGCAGAAAAAGTAATAAGCTCTTTCAATGAAATAAGTAGTAAAGATAGGTTAGGCCGAACGAATAAAATCAACATGTCTATAGATACAGCTGATGCCAGTCCTGTAAAGACAAGGCCCTTCGCCATGTCTCCGTATATGTCAAAAGTATTAAATAAGGAGTTAGACGAAATGTTGAAACTCGGAGTGATTGAAGAATCAAACAGTCCTTGGTGTTCTCCAATCTTATTGGTGAAAAAGGCCGATGGACAGTATCGTCTATGCTTTGACGGAAGAAAGCTCAACGAGGTCAGCAAATTTGATAACTATCCATTACCGAACATCGACAGAATTTTGACATCACTCAGGAATGCTAAGTATGTATCCTCGATAGACCTTAGAAAGGTTTTCTGGCAAATTCCTTTAGACAAATCCTCTAAGGAAAAGACCGCTTTTGCAGTAGTAGGCCGAGGTCTATTTCAGTTCGTCACTATGCCGTTTAGTCTAAAGAACGCTGCTCAAACTCAGCAACGTTTAGTGGACGCTATATTTGGTCCGAAATATGAGCCACATATTTTTACCTATCTCGATGATATTTTAGTAACATCGGAAGACTTCGAATCGCATATTCGCTTACTTAAGGAAGTAAAAGATAAATTGAAAGAGGCCGGACTGACGATAAATTTGAGCAAATGCGATTTTTTCAAAACTTCTCTAAAGTTTTTAGGCTATATTGTAGGCTCAAATTCCTTGCGTACCGATCCGGATAAAGTAGCAAGCATGGTTAATTATGCGAGACCTACTAATACTACGGAAGTTAAGCGCTTCGTAGGAATGTGTTCATGGTACAGACGTTTTATCGAGAATTTTTCTACCCTGTTGTCGCCTATTAATGATCTTTTGAAAGGACGAAAAAAAGGACAATCGATAGATTGGACAAAGGCAGCCGAAGAATCTTTTATAAAGATTAAAGAGCTATTGGTTTCAGCTCCCATTTTATCCCAACCAGATTTTTCCCAACAGTTTTATATTTCTAGTGATGCTTCTAATACCGGTTTAGGGGGCGTCCTAACACAGAAAATCAATGGTGAGGAAAGAGTGATAGCGTATGCCAGTAGAACTTTGTCAAAGGCTGAACGTAACTATTCGGTTGTTGAAAAAGAATGTTTAGCAGTACTCTTTAACATCGAAAAGTTTCGACCCTACATAGAAGGTGTTCCTTTCACGGTCATAACAGATCATTATAGCTTATTGTGGCTTAATTCTATTAAAAAGCCTAGTGGCAAACTAGCGCGTTGGGCGATTAGGCTGAGACAACACACATTTACTTTAATTCATAGAAAAGGAGTCCACAATGTTATTCCTGACGCTTTGTCAAGAATCCCAGATCATACAGCGGACGAAAACAGTCTTAATGCACAGTTTGGCATAAGAATTGATACAGTTGATGTAGATCGCATTGATCCATGGTACGACAATTTACGGCAGCAAATTAAAGAATTTCCTCAAAATTTTCCGCAGTGGAAGGTGGAAAATGATTTCGTGTACAAATTTATCCCAGACCAGTTGCCTTTAAAAGTTAATGTACCCGAGTGGAAAATACTAGTTCCTAAACCACAGAGAGAGGAAATTATAGACATGTGTCACACTCCTCCTACTTCTGGTCATTTTGGCTTTTATAAAACTCTTCACAGGGTTCAGGAACAGTATTATTGGCCAAAAATGCGTTTTGACATCGTAAAGTTTGTGAGGACTTGTGAAGTATGTGGAGCGCAGAAATCTCCAAATGCACTACCTATGGGACTGATGGGAAAAGAGAAAACGGTTAATTACCCTTTTCAAGTCATAGCAGCTGATCTAGTAGGCCCATTCCCACGTTCAAAAAAGGGAAATAAATGGCTTCTCGTGGTTTCTTGCTGGTTTACAAAGTATACCATGCTATTTCCTTTGAAAAGCTCTAAAGCTGGATATATAGAGAGAATTTTGGAAAATAATGTCTTTCTAATCCACGGTGTTCCATCGCTCTTAATATGCGATAACGGTACTCAGTTTACCTCTAAAAGTTTTAAGAGCTTAAGTGAAACTTATGGTTTTAACATCCGTTTTAATCCCGTGTACTCTCCCCAATGTAATTTTGTGGAACGTAATAACCGAACTGTCGGGACCGCTTTAAGAAGTTACGTGGATTCACATGACACTTGGGATAGCAATATTTCCAAAATCCAACAAGCGATAAATACCGCAAGACACGAAGTAACAGGGTTCACACCGTCTTTCTTAGTTTACGGCCGACATATACCTCTATCTGGATCATATTATAAAAACTTAGATTTGGATGTCAATGTTGACAGCGAAATAATTCCGGGTAACAGGGGTGCGTACGCCGAAAATTTAAAGGGTTTAAAAGATATTTTCACCGACGTGCGTAGTAGGATACATAAGGCTTATGAACGGAACAGTAAGTCTTACAATCTTAGGAAAAGGGATTTTGCCTTTAATATAGGTGATCACGTTTGGCGAAAAAATAAAATTCTTTCCAGTGCAGCAGATAAATTCACATCTAAGTTGGTACCTAAGTATGTGCATTGCGTGATTAGAGAAAAGATTTCAGATTTAGTTTATGGTTTAGTTAATTTAGATGGGACTAAAATAGGACGATGGCATATTAAAGACTTAAAACCATTCAATGAACCTAACCCTAATGAAAGTT
This sequence comes from Pachyrhynchus sulphureomaculatus, assembly GCA_019049505.1. Classification (NCBI taxonomy): domain Eukaryota; kingdom Metazoa; phylum Arthropoda; class Insecta; order Coleoptera; family Curculionidae; genus Pachyrhynchus; species Pachyrhynchus sulphureomaculatus. The sequence continues at coordinate 78,328,881 of CM032446.1, forward strand.
TGTCAGAAGAAGAATAGTTTATATTTACATTATCTTAATTGCTTTACTTTATTTTTTTTTGATGTTGCTCTGTAGAGGTGACGACCTCGTCTTTTTGACTGTTATAAAAGTTGAGCAGAGAATAGCTTACTTTTATTGTTTAATGCTAAGATTTTGGGTACTGATCATATCCAAACTTAGGTTGATTGTAGTTGATGTTTAGCATCGACTCAGCTGTTGCGAGCTTGCGAAAGAGTCACACTCAGGATATATCATAAGACTGGTATGTCGGTGGTCGCGGGATTTGATTTGCTTATGACCCCAAATAATATCCAGTTCTTGACACTTGGAAGCGAAATTTTGATTAGAGGCAATCCAAGGTGATCTTGAGGTAGGACAAGCGCAAGATGTAGCTCGTGTAGTGTGATGTAGAGTCAAAAGTTTTATGAGCAATTTCAAAGTTTGTTACCCGAGTGGGTGTATTTCTATTACCTTAGTGGTATATGTTGGGTGCAATTAAGAGTAAATTGATTTTGGTTTATCCAGTAAGTCTAAGACTTGGATTATTTTGATTTAGATCTTCTTCTGAATTGACAAACTGAGGGTATTTTCTATTTTTTTTTTCAGAGCCGTTTAAACGTTACCTTTGAGTCACTAATTTTTTTTAAAAATTTTTTTTGCATGGACTCATAGGCGTATGTTGAGTTTTTTCGGTCTACTATCAGATTGATAGAAAATTGAAGTTCTGCAGGAGAACTAAAGGCTGATCATTTACAGGAGATGAGAGCAGAGTAAGACAGTCGTTTCACAAAGAAATGATCAAAATCTGATACCGAGATGAGAACCTTGTCAAGAGAGGCTAGGCGCAGTGAAGGAAGATTCCTAACCGAATTTTTAGATTTCCAAGAGGTAATCTAGAAGTTTGGGCTGACAGAAAACGGTTATGCCTGATACCTGTAGCAGTTTCTTCTAGAGGCTATTGTCTAGGAAGACGATTAACACCATGATCGAATATTCTAGCTGTTTTTCTTCTTGTTTCTGATTAAGCTGGAAAAGCTCTTGTCGTCTTCAAAAGTTTTGTTGCGTTGCCACCGAAAAATAGAGAAATTTTTGCTTCATGTAGCCTTTTAAGCTCATTTTCGTTTTTTGGAAATTTCCGTTAGAAGCTTGGTTAAGCTAACCTTGTAAACCTTTTAGGTTGTATCCCATGAGTTATCTGTTTTTACAGGCTGTGATGCACCGGGTGCTAACAGATGCCGTTACGACGTTTGGCAGGGAGTTAGTCTTCCTGAGGAACAGACTGATTGGAAGGGTAGTCTATGGGGGGTGAACGTTTGACCTTTGGGACCTTTAGAGGTTTTTGTTACCCAATGGCTGTTTCTATTTGAGCCAAAGGAGAGCCTAGCTACTGTAGTCGACCTCAGCTCCAATTAGCCTATTAGTGGTGACAGGCTGTTGGCAGTAGTGTGTTTCGGAACACCCTATTGATTAAATTTTTTTTTGACTTATGGTGGTGTGGTAGACACCGTTTCAGTTTAGTGAATGCTATAATCTACTCCCTTTTGTTGGTGGACTCCAGGGTCACCAATTCTGTATTTTATTGTCTCCACCATTCAGTATATCGTGGTGAGGTGTTTGTCTCCTGTTATGTGGGATGGATTGAATGTTTTTCGTTGTTGTTCTAGGGCGAGACCAGTACACGAGGGTTCTTCATGCAACTTGGAGAAGCGCAATGCTGGTTAAATTTTATATCTCTGTGTAGCCACCCTGAAGAATGATGGAGGGCGTTTTTTTCTGGCTCATGTTTCTAGGCAGATTTGTCACTTTGGTGCGATGTGCCGAAGATTTGATTAGCTTTTGCTAAGAGCTTTCACCAAGCTCAGTATGGAGTTGTCATAACCAAAGGTTTGGGATTTGAACTCCTGTATATATGTCTGTATATATTTCTGTATATATTTCTGTATATATTTCAGTGTATGTTGGTTGCCTGAGGGCATGTGCTCAAAATGTGTGATTTTGAGTCGTTTTGCTTATGGACTCCTATATATAGGATTATGACTCTAGGGAGGTCCTATTTCGAGACTTGCTGTCTCATATAGTTATATTGGGAATGTTTCCTTGAATGTTAGTTGTGCGCAGACTAATCATTCCGTTCTTAGTGAACGTTGCTTTTTGAAGCAGGATCATTCAGTTTGGTGAATTTTAGCTTTTATAGCTATTCACTGTGTTTAGAGTGAATTTTAGCTTTTATAGCTATTCACTGTGTTTAGAGTGAATTTTAGCTTTTATAGCTATTCACTGTGTTTATAGTGGTATTATTAGCTTTTATAGCTGCTCCCTATGTTAATGGCGAGATTGTTCTTTTAGAACGCAGACTTTGTATAGTCGAGGACTATTTACAGAGTGTTTTCTTGGCGAGGAGCGAGGTTTTTTTCTGGCGATATACCAGAGTGTTTTCTTGGCGAGGAGCCGAGGTTTTATCTGGCGATATACCAGAGTGTTTTGTTGGCGATGAGCTGACGTGTTTTCTGGCGATTTTTGCATGTCTGGATGTCTCAGGACGTCGACATTGCGCGATAGAGTGCGATTATTTTCTGATGCGACTAGTAGTGATACTAGATTTGGAATGTTCTCTTAGCGATGAGCTAGAGCATTGATAGCGATTTTTCCCGAGCGTTTGCCTGGATATTTATCCAGATATTTTTTTTTTGGCCTTGTGCTAAATGGTCTGACAAGACTTTTTCTTTTTAGTGTAAGTGTTTGCACTAGAATCATTTTTTTATTTTTTTCTTTATTTAAGAATTTTTATAAATTTCTTTTGCTGAAATAAAAAAATTTTCAGACAATCCTTAAAATATTTTAAGGGGGGTGTTCATATTTTGTTTCAGTTCACCTTTTTTTGATTTAGACAAGAGTCTAGACAAAGATATAATTTTTTGTTTTGGTAACAATAATAGAGCTGATTCTTTTATATAAGAAGACCGCGATTGTTACTTTGAACAGGTATTTCTTATGTTCATGCAAGGATTTTTATTTGCTTTTTGATGTACTTAACCTTAGTGTCTAATTAAGTTAAGTCTAGTTATAAGATTCTTGTGATCATGCAAAGATTTTCATTTGGTTTTCATTGTACTTAATATTAGTGCTTAATTGAATTAAGTCTAGTAGTAAGGTCCGAAGTTTGTAATTTTGTTTTAAGTTCTGACCTTAGTATTAAGTGATAGTGTACCACTTTGTACCTTTTCATAAGTAGCCTAAGTTTAATAGACTAGTGTAGTCTATTTCTTTTTGGAAGGGGGTAAATGTAACATTCATTTTTTCCTAGATTTTAAGACCATGTAATGTTACTGATTTTTCACTTCAGATTGTATTTATTTTCATTTTTGTATCGAACGGTATATTAAACAGAGATTCCAAGACGTTCGGTATAGTGTGTTGTGCGGGTTCCTGACCGAACCTACCGCCACGCCGCGATTGGTGAAAAGTGTGTATCCGCTGTTTTAGTTCCGGCGTCGCCATATTACCGGCAGAGTTTGGATGGTTTATTTAAAGGCCTGAAGACCGACTGTCGAGGCTGTTTTCCATCTAGCCGCAGCCGGGCTACTTTCCATCTAGCCGCCGAGTAGGCTTAGTACCATCTAGCCGACAGGCTAATTTTCATCAGAGCCGCCAAGTAGGCTTCCTTCGACTGAGCTACAAAAGAAAAGCTCAGAACAACCATCATGCGAGCTAAGTAAAAGTACCAGTTTCTTAACTAAAAGCCGTAGTGGGCTTTCAAAGTGTTAGCTAGAAAAGTGTGAAATCGGTCGAATGCCACCAAAGCAGGAATAAGAACAGTAAGTTACCAAAACTTCCTTCAATAGACTTATTCCAGAGTAGTGCCTTAACAGCAATTTAAAACAGACTAAAAAGTGAAGTGTAAAACACTATTTTTCGTCTTCGGGGGTTATCATATTTCAGGATTTAAATGTAATAACTACTAGTTAGGCTAAAATTTTTTTTGTAGAACTGCAAAGGTTGTAACTTTTTATTTTAAAAAACATGAATAAATTCTCTTTTTTTTTGTTGATTAAAGCTAGTGTCTCACTGAATACCTACCCTACTTTTCAGGACAAGAACGGCTGTACCAAACTGATTTTTTTTATTTACCAACAATACATTCTTTCAGTATTTTTTTCATTTTTTTTAGCTGAAGTTAGATCCTTACTATTTTAAAATGGATGGTGCCCAAAATTTGTACAGCTAAAGCTTTTTAAAAATAGAAAATAATTCCAAAAAGACGTAAGACAATTATCTCTTACCCATATCTCTCTACCAAGGAAAACTGAGCTAGTGTTTCTTTAATTTCTTTAGTTCCTTTAAAAATCAGGTTTCACTCAATTCATTATCAGAAATTAAAGCGGGGCTGCAAGAAAATTGTGCTCAAGCTTAGGGTGTCCAATATTCAAACGGTACAAAATGACGCAGTGTACGTGGGGCGCAATTAAACACTTTTTCACAGGCAACAAAATTGCGCTCAAGCGTGGGACAAACAACTTTTCACAGGGTACAAAAAAAGATGCCTCAAACTGAGGACAGTTTGAGGCATCTTTTGTTGAGGCGGAAAAAGGGCACGTCACCTTTAATAAATGTAGCTGATAAATAACATTTATCTAGCCACTATAATAATAAGCAAGAAATGAATAATTTTGTTGACGTTTTTATAAAGTAATTTCATTTTAATTAGGTAATGGACTTTTTAACCGCACTCACTATTCTCAATTAAATTTATTAACCTAGTTAGTGCTGTAAACGAGTTCATTTATTATGCACCTGGATTAAGTGAAATAAAGTGGATATTTCCTAGCAAATGTTCAAAAAGCATTTTAATGGCTTCCTCCATTTACCATTTTATTAATGAATGTCTGAAAAGAACGGCTTCTCAACACTAAAATTAAAAATTGTTGGAAAAAGGCATTTTTCTTCTACATGACTTGAGTTATTTACGATTTTTTTATTTATAACTTTGATGTTTCAATTCACTGCTAAATAGAAAATAAACTGTTGAACAATATAGGGAATATTTAAACTTAATATTTCTTCTTAAATATGTGTTAACAAAATACTATTCGATTTTCAAAACCTTATTTTAAAATGAAAGCTTTCTTTTTAATGCACAAGATATTAATATAATGTGTAAAATTTAAGAACATGATTTATTTTACAGATTTTTGATTGTTACATAAAAAAGTACTGTACGTATTTGGGTTATTGATAGACATGGTATAGGAAGAAAAAATAAAATATAAAATTCAAAATCATTAAAAAATTCCTGGAGCACTAAATCTAGTTTGATGGAATAAAACTATATAATTGATAAATAAAAAAAAAGAAAATCGAAAACAGTGTTGGTGTATGAGAGTAGAGTTGGGCAATAAAAAAAGACGAAACGAGTAATAGGAGTTGGAATTGACTATTTTGTACTGATGTGTCAAAATAGAAAAAGTACGAAATGATAAGTTTAGAAATGGAACAAGGTTGACAGAAACAGTCATAGATAGAATAGTATTAAAAGAACAGAAGAGTTTTGGTCAACTATTAGGGTTATCTGATTTAAGGTAACCAAGGAAGATAGCCTTACGTTACCAGCACACGTCTAAGCAAGGGGGGAGTTATTTATTACTGCTTGATAAATGTTTTTCTTTGAATTGTTCTAAGGTACAGGGTTTTTGAATATCAGATGGCAGCAAACATTTTATTAACAATTTGTAGAGTACCAGTTGGTTTTAATTGTGCACTAACTGTATCTGTAGGCGTGCAGATATAAATCATTCCAAAGAATGCATTATGTGAACATTTGGTAGTTTGAAAGGTTGGGATTCTCTCAAAACATCACTTGAATTCACTACACATTTGCTTTACTTTTTAATGTTCATAACTGAATTGTTTGAGATTTACCTACAGTCAAACTAGTTTCACTAAACCTCTGTACTTAATGTGTAAGCTGTTGAATATTCTAGGATTTAGTTACCTTAAGTGCAGTACAAAAAGCATTTGAAATTGCCCAGTTTAGATACAGCAATAATTTCATCCCCTCTGGGGTATCACCAGGAGAATTGTCCTGAGTTTTCGACCTCGAAAAACTTGTGCTCTTTTTTAAATAAGAATAACTTCGTAACGAAATTTTCAATAAGCCCTCGTTGGTTTTAAGTCACTTAAGTGCGTACATAACCTACAAAATTGAAAAAAGAGGTAAAAAACTGTTTTTTTTTTTCATTTTATTGTACAGGTCGACTAAGTGAACCGAAGCAGGTAACTTTTCAATTTTGTAGATTATGTACGCACTTGAGCCACGCACTTTTTTTACTGCACTATAATAATTTTATGATTTTCTATATATTAACTCTAAATACTGCAATCATACATTCAGAAAGATTCTTTCGTGTTAAACAAGAAGAAGCTTATTCTGAACTAAAAGAAATTAAAGCCGGCGTGCCACAAGTTAGTGTACTAGGCCAGATCCTGTATCTATTGTACACTTGTGATATCTCACAACCAGAAAAAAACACAATTGCCACATTTGCACATGATACTGCCATCTTGGCTGTTGGGAACCATAATATAGAATCAACTTTAAAGTTAGAAACAGCAATTAGTAAAATACAAACATGGACAAGAAAATGGAGAATCAAGTTAAACGAAACAAAGTCGGTACACGTTAATTTTATCATTAAGAAAATAGAACAAATTCCTCTAAATATCAATGGACAGTGTGTTTCATATGCAAATAAAGCCAAGTATTTAGGTATGACGTTAGATACGACGTTATGCTGGAAACCTCATGTAAAATTAAAAAAAGAAGAACTGAAAATAAAAAGCAGGAAAACTTATTAGTTGATTTGTGGAAATTCCACTCTGTCTCTCCAAAATAAAATCTTGTTATATAAATAAGTACTCAGATCAATATGGACATATGGTGTGCAGCTGTGGGAGTGTACCAAACAGAGCAACAGAACAATGAATCAACGCTTCCAGAACAAAACACTAAGGAGCATTACAAATGCTGCTTGGTATGTTAGAAACAGAGACCTACATCAAGACCTGGGAATAGAAACTGTTAATGAGATAATCGAGAACTATGCCAAAAATCATGAAGAACGACCATCATGAGAATGTTAAGGCTATCCAGCTTCTCGACACCACTGGACTAGAAGAAGACTAAAAAGACTTAAACCTTTTGAGTTGGTGTAAAAGAGTAAGAGCAGAGTATACTGCGGAAGTGCACGCGTTAAAATATAGTGTACAAGAATACTAGAACACTGAGTATGCCTTAGTTTAAGTTTATATGTTATTAATGTAGGTTAGATTAAAATTGCTGATTGGTCAACTATGACCAGATTGTAATTACACAAACACCAGCCTGGCGTTTTTAAAAGGAAAAAAAAATAACATTTTAAGCGTTTCGAAAACTTAAATTGTGTATAAACAAAAGAGCACACGTTTTTGACAGTGCAAAACCCAGGACAATACTCCCGGTGATGCCCTATAGAGGATAAAATCATAATATTGCTGTATTCATTTTGACCTTTTTTTACTGCACTAACTATAGTAGGAAAATTATTGTTTTTGTAAAAACACGCACGGTACAATCAAATTTCCAAGAACCGTAGTTACGCTCTGTGCCCATCCTTGCCTTTACCACTCGTTTTGTTTGAACAATAATTCAAACAAAGGTGGAATTCCTATATTAATTTTATTTAATATATTATATATATATATATATATATATATATATATATATATATATATATATATATATATATATATATATAATATATATATATATATATATATATATATATATATATATATATATATATATATATATATATACAGTAATACCCCGCTTTACGCGAGGGATACGTTCCGAAAAAAATCGCGTTAACTGAAATTCGCGTATATCGAGGTTTATGATTAAACATAGTCAAAATTTAATACAAAAAAATACAAATCATTTTAATCAATCACTTTAATTCTAAGAACACTTTATGCAATACATACTCTTATTTTTTACGGAAAAATACATCTATTGTCTTTTGGGTAACGTTTTGTTTACGTTCTTGTAAAATACGTTCATAACACCCAACACTGTTTTTAATTGTTTGACACACGGTCAAGACACGGTCATCATTATTGTCTATACTCTGCAATATGTCCAAACCTGAATAAATTTTTGAAAGTGCATTTTGTATTTCCCCTGAAGATAAAACTTTCTCTTCTACTTGTTCTTCCTCATCGTAGATAGGATTATTCTGTAACTCGATCAGATCTTCATTGCTAATAGGATCGTCGTGCGTTGCTACAAGTTCTACGAGATCTTCTACCGTGACATCTTCAAGTTCAGACCCCTCAATCATTGCAGCAATGTCTTCAAGCACTTGTCTCTGCATCTGGACAATTCTTCTAGGTGCTTCCACTACATCTGGCCAAAGATTACGCCACACCCCATTCATACAACTCATTTTAACTTCCTTCCAAGCCTCTTCTATGTTGTGAATAGACTTCATAATGTTGTATGACTTCCACCACTCTCGCATAGACTGTCTTCCTTCCCCGTCAGTTTCATGAATTAGTTGGCTAAAAGTGCGGCGATGGTAATAAGCTTTGAAGTTTGCTATTGCTCCCTGGTCCATAGGTTGTAATATTGACGTAGTGTTTGGTGGAAGGAACTTTACGTACACTTTTAAGTCTCTGGGCGTATCAAGTGAGGTTGGATGTCCTGGGGCATTGTCTAAGAGTAATATAACTTTAGGTTCAAGCCCATTTCTGTCACAGTATGATTTGACTGATGGGCAAAAAACTATTAGAATACCATTCTTGAAAAATTTCCCGTGTAACCCACGCCTTTCTGTTTGATCGCCACACAACTGGTAGACTTGTCTTGTCTGTGCCTCGCATTGCACGGGGTCTTTCTGAATGGTACACTAGTAAAGGTTTCAGTTTGAAATCACCAGTGGCATTACCACCCAGCAGAAGTGTTAGTCGATCTTTCGCAGCTTTGAAACCACTGGCTTGACGTTCTTCCTTAGAAATGAATGTTCGAGATGGCATTTTTTTCCAGTAAAGTGCGGTCTCATCAACATTGAAGATGAGACAAGCAGGAATTTTCTCTCGTCTAACGAAGTCTTGAAACTTGTCTGGAAACTCAGCTGCAGCTTGAATGTCCGCGCTGGCCGCCTCGCCTGTTATGTGGATATTGTGAAGATTAGAACGCTGCTTGAACCGATGGAACCAGCCTCTGCTGGCAGCAAAAGTCGGAGTGGCACTCCCTTCTCCTTCTTTTGTTTTCAGCATCTCATACAAAGATTTTGCTTTTGTGCATATGAGATCTTGACTTAGTGGTGTGTTCTTCTTATTCAAATCTTCGATCCAGACTGACAGTAATTTCTCCATTCTTTCTAAGATAGATGATCTCGAACGAGAAAGTTTTGTTGCACTTATAGGTGTTGAACCTTCGCTGGAGATTTTAATTTTTTCCCGATTTTATAAATCGTTCTCACAGTCGATTCTGAGAGTCCAAAATCTCTCCCAACAATTGTTGCTTTGCCTCCATTTTCCATTCTTCTTAACACTTTCATCTTCAATTCCAAAGTGACGCTTTTACGCTCTTTTTTCTTTACAGGCGGCATTTTTAACGTAGGGTTAAATTATGTATGTATGTATCTCCAATAAATATTAAAACAAAACTGCCAGCCGACCGAACTAACATTACGGAACAAATGAACACACGAAACGAACGAGGAAATCCCCATAGAACAAAGTCGAAGGACAGGGAATTCCCATTCTTCAAAGAGAATATTCAGAGAAAGCGGGGATCCCCCCGCGACCATAGAGAAGTTAATGACTACATGAGCGCGAAATTTGAAATTCGCGTTATAGTGAAACCGCGCGTAACGGGGTCGCGCTAAGCGGGGTATTTGAAATTCGCGTTATAGTGAAACCGCGCGTAACGGGGTCGCGCTAAGCGGGGTATTACTGTATATATATATATATATTTAAATATATATATATATATATATATATATATATATATATATACATATATATATATATATATATATATATATATATATATATACGAGGCTGGTTTGAAAAGTCCGTGCAAAAATAAAAACTACTTATGTGTTTGGGGTAAACCTTTTTATTTTTCGACATAGTCTCCTTTTAGGCTTATACACTTCGTCCAACGATGTTCTAGTTTGTTGATCCCTTCCGAATAATAGGATTTGTCCAAGTCTGCAAAATATCCATTAGTGTCTGCAATCACCTCCTCGTTTGAATAAAATCTTTGTCCCGCCAGCCATTTCTTCAAATTGGGGAACAAAGAGTAGACCGAGGGAGCCAAGTCTGGAGAATAGGGGGGATGTGAAACGAGTTGGAATCCTATTTCCATTAATTTTGCGACCACAACTGCTGAGGTGTGTGCTGATGCGGTCGTGATGGAAAACGACTTTCTTGTGGGCCAATCGCGGGCGTTTTTCTTGCAGCTCGGTTTTCAAAAGGTCCAATAACGATGAATAATATTCACCTGTAATAGTTTTACCCTTTTCCAGATAGTCGATGAGGATTATCCCTTGCGAATCCCAAAAAATAATCGCCATAACCTTTCCGGCCGAAGGAACGGTCTTCGCCTTTTTTGGTGCAGATTCCCCCTTAGTAACCCATTGTATAGATTGTTGGTTGGTCTCAGGAGTATAGTAATGTATCCATGTTTCATCCACAGTGACGAAACGACTCTTAAAGTCCTCCGGATTCTTCTGGAACAGCTGCAAACCATCCTTGCAACACTTCACACGATTCCGTTTTTGGTCAAGCGTGAGCAATCGTGGCACCCATCTTGCAGATAGCTTTCTTATGTCCAAATGTTTATGCAAAATATTATGTACCCGTTCAGTCGAGATGCCCACAGCACTAGCAATCTCACGCACCTTAACTCTTCTGTCATCCATCACCATATGATGGATTTGATCAATGATTTCTGGAGTCGTAACCTCCACAGGCCGTCCAGAACGTTCAGCGTCACTTGTGCCCATATGGCCAGTCCGAAAATTTTGAAACCACTTATAAACTGTTCTAATCGAAGGTGCAGAGTCACCATAATGTTTATCAAGCTTCTCTTTAGTCTCCTGAGGCGTTTTGCCTTTCATAAAGTAATGTTTAATCACCACACGAAATTCTTTTTCGTCCATTTCTTGAAAATCACTCGACTTCCTTGATTCACACGAATGCCAAACACAAAGAAATAGACCAATATGGCTGAAACTTGGTGTGCGTTCATTCAAGAGATGCTACTAACTAAACATGACCTCGATACGCGCCGGTGGTGCCATCTCTCGGACTTTGCACGGACTTTTCAAACCAGCCTCGTATATATATATATATATATATATATATATATATATATATATATATATATATATATATATATACATATATATATATATATATATATATATATATATATATATATATATATATATATATACATATATACATATATATAATATATATATATATATATATATATATATATATATATATATATATATATATATATATATATATATATTATATATATATATAATATATATATATATTATTTTATAAAGCGTAAACAGTGACGAAAATGTTAATGTTGGATTTTTAGAAATAAATGAAGTAAAATTAATGCAAATTATACCACGTTTGTCACAAGCCTAACGATTTTTTTATTAAGACATCTTGTATGATTATCTCAAAGTCCATTAAATATGCAATAAACCTATTTTTCTAGCTAGTAAAGGTTAATTTGTTTATTTTTTACTTTATGTACGTTGCGACATGTTTATAACGTAGTGTATTTAGGTTATGACAACATTTTTAATTAATTGTAAGAGAACCGTAAAAGGTAGAACCATAAAACTTCCCACTCGTCACATAAGCAAAGACGTTATGGTGATAAAACTTTATACCTTAGCAAAGACTATGAATAAATAAATTTATCAAATGACTTACGTGAACCTGGAATTTTAAATGGCTAGTTTTAGCTTTAGCAACTTACCTGAAAACAAAACAAAGTATAATTAGAATAAAATAACTCATATACACTTTTTATGTGGTTATTACATGTTCCTTGACTTATTCCGTTCTTCTGTTGAAATGTATATAATAGACCTAGAGGACGACGTAAAATTTTGACCTGTCGACTAACCGTTTGCCTAGTTGTTCATTCTATCGAGCGAGTCGAGTCGAACCTTTAAGGTTGATTTTGTGGCCCTCGTGCTCTGGATTGCCCAGATAAGATCTAAAATGCTACATCCAAAAATAGACTGTCACTCAGTGGCGTAGCTATCATGGGTGGCACCTGGCGCGGATATTTAGGTGTCACCCCAAGAATGAAATAATATAATTAAGTTACAATATTATGATAATAATAATACTGCTTCAATTACACATTCTTTCACATTGATGCATGAAAGTGAAAGTTGGGTATGGCGAAAGAAGAATGAGAGTATAATTAACAAACACAAAAAACAAACGCTTAAAATCTCTTCTTTTTCTAGCTTTAACAGCTGCAAACTCGGAAATCACATCGTCAAAATTTATATTTTTATTTTTGTGATGGCGAACATCACCTCTTATTTTTAACCCGTGTCTGGATACAGTGGCAAACGATCCTTCTCTGTTTTGAAAATGTTTTACTTCCTTTCTTTATGATCTCAATGCGAACATTATCAGGAACGGGTATACTCCAATGTGAGACATCCCTCAAGTCCTGAAGTGTTTTATCCGTGCAAATACTGTCTTCGATAGTAGAAGCATTATTAGAATTATCACTGTCACTTTCAGTATTTTTTTCTGATTAGTCTTCATCATGTGTTATCATCATTAATTCTGTATTGTCGCTGTTGTTTCCTGAAGATGAGCTAATATTATCTGAGTCATTCCTTACATCATCGCGGGAATCCATTTCTTGAAATGAACTTTGACTGTCATCAGTTTTTGTAACATATTTAAAGATGGATCCAGACATGCTCTGAACTACATCCATTTTAGCCTGTTTGGCTTTTCTCTGCTGAAACCCACTTTTTCTTTCAGATGTATGAACTCCCTAAGGCATATTTCTCTTTTTGAGTACCCGTACTCTAAAATTTTTTAAAATTAGTAAGCAGGTCGATGTCATAAATTATTTGTAGGACACTTAATATTTCATAATAAATACACTGTGTTAACGAATAGATACAACACCATCACGCTAGATACGTGAGGGTGGCCTCTTGACGGCTGCCAATTGTAATAAATACTTTTTTTCAAAATTAAGACTTAAATCAAAAATCTAGTTTGAAGATTACTAAAAATAAAGATACAGTATACTATGGAATACTTTTACAACCTAAAAGAATATCGTGTTTATTTTTAATTATAGTTATTGAATTTGTTTCCGCCAAAAATGACCTCTCTTAACAAAATCACATTTAGTAACTACACGATCCTTTTTCAGGTTATACAGGTATTACTAAAATACATACAAAATTTTTTAGTAACCCTTAAACCAGGTTTTGGATATATGTCTTAATATTGAACAAAATGATTTAAAACTTTTCTCGAATTGATTTTGTTCCTTAATTGACTTTTAAAAGAACAACAATTCACTTCACGTCAGTCACAATTCGCGAAAGAAATGAGAAATGAAATGACACAGGGGACAAGCAACGACTATTTCAGGGGAATTCCCGACCGAACGAGCCGTAGAGCTACGGAGCTGCCAACATAAAAACAACAGTGTGTATACTGTAAAAAAACATGGTCTCGTGTAGGATGTAAACAATTTCGTGTTAAATTTTTTTTTCACTATCGGGTGTCACCCCCAAACAGGTGGCACCCGGTGCGGATCGCCCCCGACGCCCCCCCTAGCTACGCCACTGCTGTCACTTAACCACTTGAATCCAGTACCGTAACATTTGTTGACACTAAAAAAGTCGAGCGCCTCAATGGGCAGACCCCGCCGAAACCATATAAAACTTTACATGAATGATGAAATGAATATAAGTATTCACTTAAAATTAAGTATTTTTTAATTTTTTCAAGCGTTTAATCGAAATTTCAAACATTTACTTGATTTTAAAAACATTTTATTTGAAATTTCTATTAAACGCTTCAAAAACCAATTAGCAAATACTTAATTTTAAGTAAATACTTTAAAATTTATCTAAAGTTTTTCTACAGTGTATTAAAAAAAGAAATATTTTCCAGCGTATTGCCTATAATAAAAATGAAGAAAAATAATTTTAAATAAACAAATATCGATTTGGTCCTAATTGGGCCCATAACAATAGACCCAAACGATTTTGTTCGTTGGGACTAGTTGTTCCGAATTCCACAAATGATATTACATATGAAAATTGTCAATTTATATCCTCATAGAAAATGCATAAAAAAGGCTTTCTCGGTCCCATAGCGAGAGGCCTGAACGCTATGGGGCCTCGAGAATAGCAAATTCGGATTCTACGGGTCGAAAAATATAAAAACATAACAATTTCAGGTACGAATTTTGTGTGGAACCTATAATAGCCTCCATACTATCAGAATTTCGTTTTCTTTTTTGAACTTTGCAAATATCTTGGCTTGTTCGGGTTCAAGCCGGGCGTCTGCCCTCTGGATATTTTATTAAATAAGGCCTAAATTTTCCAAAAATAGATTGGGCAGCCGCGTAGGACCAAAAAACTTGGGACTTACGGTTTTATTTATTCAAAAACTTGAAAAACGACCGTTTTTGGCTGGACCTTATCTGAGCATTCCAGTGCATGAAGACCACAAAATCAATGTTAAAGGCTTTTATTCGACACGCCCGATAGAATGAACCAACTAGACAAACGGTTAGTAGACAGGTTAAAATTTCGGGTCGCCCTCTTGGTCTGTAAGTGTGTGAAATTCACAGTCTAATTATGTTAAAGATACGAGGATGTTTTCATAAGGTAACTACCTAGCAACGAAGGAAAACTGGCAGTTCTTAAAACAAAATTATTTTCTACATAATTGCCGTCTATACTCTAGTCTATCATTTCCCAAGTGGTCTCACTGAATTAAAATAACCGGTCAAGTGCAAGTTGAACTTGCGCAATTAGTGTTCCGTACTTGCTGTAAAAATAAAAATTTTTGTTACGGAAGTATAAAATGATCAGTGACTTTAGAAAATACACCCCAAATGAGTTTTTTAACAAAGTTTGTTTCCGATCTTTATTGAAAACTGATGACCTTGACATTTTTTTTTATATACCAGATAAATTACTAAAGGTAATGCATCACGTAGAGAATACAAATTTAATTAAAAAATAAACATGCTGGCATGCATATCCTCTTAATAATACAAAATGGTATATATACTTAACATCGATAATAGTTTTTTCGTTAAGACACCCATTATAGATAATAAAATTTTAAAAAAATCAGTAAAAAATACGAGGCACGATATGCTGAAAGAAATACAGAATTTTAAATTCACAAACACACAAATAGTTGACTTTCAGGGTATATACACGTAAGTAAATTGTTTTATTTTTGTTATGGTGTAATATTTTAAATGTCCGAGTGTGCGTAAAAATGCTATATGTTTTTAAAAGTGTAATTTGACTTAAAAGATTTTACCCTTGGGTTTTCTAATTTTAGAATGAATATTAAAAAATAAAGAATTTTTGAAAATGCCTAAAAAAAATAAGGCGAAACGTCAAATAAACTAGTTTGTGTTTTCCAAAAGAACCTAAGTACCCAAGAAAAACCAATCAAGTTTATATATATATATATATATATATATATATAATATATATATATATATATACATATATATATTATATATATATATATATATATATATATATATATATATATATATATATATATATATATATATATATATATATATATATATATATATATATATATATATATATATATATATATATATATATATATATATGTATATATATATATATATATATATATATATATATATATATATATATATATATATATATATATATATATATACATATATATATATATATATATATATATATATATATATATATATATATATATATATATATATTATATAAATATTATATTTAATAAAATAATTAAATTATTTTAAGATTAAAATTAGTTGTAAATAAAAATATTCGACCGAATGACAAATTATGAAGGAACAGGCGATTACGTGCAAGAACTTTTAAAATGCAAACAAAATATATATTGGTTTAACTTTTCATAAGTAAAATCCAGATTTGTTTTTAGTGTTCCGTACGGAACACTTATAAAATCACTTCTGTGTCTGTCCGTCTGTCTGTCTGTCTGTTTTCTCCGAAACTATTTGACATAGAAAGTTGAAATTTGCCACTAATGTAGGAATTTATAGCCTGTGTAGTTGTGAAAGTTAAATTTTGACTTGAGGGGTTAGTTTTGGGGGGTGAAACAGGAAGTGGAAAAAAAAAATTTACCTTCCTATCCTTCCTATCTCGAAAAGTACTGACCAGAAAATTTTGAAAAACTTCTCGAATATTCCCCACAGGGTGCAGATTGAACGAAAATTGTCACGAGTCTTCAGTTTTCAGTAAAGATCGAAGAAAAACTTTGTGAAAACTCATTTGTGGTGTATTTTGTAAAATCACTGATCATTTTATACCTCCGTAGCAAAAATTTTTATTTGAAAAGCAATCAACGTACGGAACACTAATTGCAGAAGTCCAACTTTTAAAGTTCGAATTTTCTGACAAAAATTTTGATATGCTCTGAACTAACTTTTATTATTTTTCTTTCTTTAAAATAACTCTTATTATTTATTATTACTGTGGTTCTTTAATATATACGTATATATATATATATATATATATATATATATATATATATATATATATATGTATATATATATATATATATACAAATATATTTATATATATATATATATATATATATATATATATATATATATATATATATATATATATATATATATATATATATAAATATATATAATATATATATATATATATATATATATATATATATATATATATATATATATATATATATATATATATATATATATATATATAAAATGCAATGTCTCTCTGTCTGTCTATCTCTCTGTCTGTCTGTCTGTCCGTTAGTGCGCCTATCACTGAAGAACCACTTATCCGATTTACGTACTTTTTTTTTAAAACATACATATGTTCTCTGACCAGGTTATAGGCTATATTTTATTACGATAGGTAGCATAAGGAATGAGCAATGACGTAAAATAGTGAATGATGTCGGAAATAAGTTTGCCGCTAGCACGTGCCTTTGCAGTACACAGCCTAAACCATTAAATATGGAACAATATTATGTAGCAAAGAATATCTGTAATGTATAATCTATAATATATATAAAATGCAATGTCTCTCTGTCTGTCTGTCTGTCCATTAGTGCGTTTACCACGCGGGAACCACTTATCCGATTTACCTGTCTTTTTTTAAATTCATACATTCATTCTTTGGCCAGGTTATATAATAATAATAATAATCTATATCTATAATATATATAAAAATGCAATGTTTGTCTGTCCGTTAATGCGCTTATCCCTCGAGAACTACTTATCCGATTTACGTGATTTTTTAAATTCGTACATATGTTCTCTGACCAGGTTATAGGTATATATTTTATTACATCTATATTATATATAAAATGCAACATATCTCTGTCTGTCTGTCTGTCCGTTAGTGCGCTTATCACTGGGGAACCATTTATCCGATTTTCGTACTTTTTTTTAAAAAACATACATATGTTCTCCGGCCAGATTATAGGCTATATTTTATTACGATAGGTAGCATAAGGAATGAGCAGTGACAATAATAGTAAATGAAGTCGGACAAAGTTTGCCGCTAGCGTGTTCTCTTGCAATACACAGTCCAAACCATTAAATATATAACAATATTATGTAGCAGGAAATATCTATAATATATATAAAATGCAATGTCTCTCTGCCCGTCCGTCTGTCTGTCTGTCTGTCCGTCCGTTAGTGTGCTTATCACTGGAGAACCACTTATGAGATTTACGTGCTTTTTTTTTTTTAAACATACGTATATTCTCTGGCCAGGTTATAGGATATATTTTATTAGGTGACATAAGGAATAAGCAGTGACGATAATAGTGAATCAAGTCGAAGAAATGTTTGCCGCTAGCGCGTTCTCTTGCAATACACTCCCTAAAGCATTAAATATGGAACAATATCATGTAGCAAAGGATACAATATATATATAAAATTCAAACGTCTCTCTGTCTGTCTGTCTGTCCGTTAGTGCGCTTATCAGTCGAGAATCACTTATCCGATTTACGTGTTTTTATAAATTTATGCATATGTTCTATATAATTCGATATAAGCCTAGATAATGGGAGATAAGGGGAGATAATGGAAGATAAGGAGAAATAATGGGAGATAAGTCGAGATAAGCCTCGATAATGGGAGATAAGGTGAGATAATGGGAGATAAGTATAAATAATGGGAGATAAGGAGAGATAATGGGAGATAAGCAGCGATAAGTCTAGATAATGGGAGTTATGGTGAGATAATGGGAGATAAGGAGAAGTAATGGGAGATAAGGAGAAATAATGGGAGATGAGCAGAGATAAGCCTAGATAATGGAAATTATGTAGAGATAATGGGAAATAAGGAGAAATATTGGGAGATAAGGAGAAATAATGGGAGATATTTTATTACGTTGGGTAACATAAGGAATAAGCAGTGACGATAGTAGTGAATCAAGTCCACGCGAGCGGAGCCGCGAGTATCGAGTAGCATCAGCAGCGGGAGTACTTGAAAAATGCCAAATGAGATTTTGGCGAAACATCGTGCAAGTTCATTGTTAGACGAACGGATTGAAACATGAAATTTTAATGTATTATATATATACATACATATATATATATATATATATATATATATATATATATATATATATATATATATATATATATATATATATATATATATATATACTATATATATATATATATATATATATATATATATATATATATATATATATATATATATATATATATATATATATATATACAGTAATACCCCGCTTAGCGCGACCCCCGTACGCGCGGTTTCACTATAACGCGAATTTCAAATTTCGCGCTCATGTAGTCATTAACTTCTCTATGGTCGCGGGGGGATCCCGCTTTCTCTGAATATTCTCTTTGAAGAATTGGGAATTCCCTGTCCTTCGACTTTGTTCTATGGGGATTTCCTCGTTCGTTTCGTGTGTTCATTTGTTCCGTAATGTTAGTTCGGTCGGCT
>CM032446.1:78353316-78533543 GCA_019049505.1 Pachyrhynchus sulphureomaculatus
TTCTGTGAATGAAAGGACTGGACTAATTGAGGATGTTTGAAGATCCTGACGTAATAGATCAATTCTGTTGACATATTTGCTTTCAGCGACCCAAAATACGTATAGATATGGTGGTCTCCTCTTTATTTTGCATTATATTATATTATGGTTATAGTTTAACGGTCTTGATGTAAGTTTATTCTATTAGGTTACGTTAGGTTTAGAGTTTTTGATGTAAAGTTCTTAGTGTAAGATTCTTACATTAGCTTATATAGGTTTAGAGTTCTTGTTGTAAGTTTCTTGCATTAGGCTATGTTAGGTTTAGATTTCATGGTGTAAGTTTTTTGCATTAGGCTATGTTAGAGAGTTTTTGGAGTGTAGTTCTTTATTAGGTTATGTTGGGTTTAGAATTCTGGTTATTGAGTTCTTCCATCGGGGTGAGAGGCGAGGGGACTCACTGCTATGTAGCATCGCAAGAGTGACGTGCAAGGGGAATAATTTTAATAAGGCGTCCATTGGGCGAGAAACGAGGAGACTCACTTTAATTCAGCAACATGTGAATGAAAAAACTGGACTTTTGGTATAATCTATTTAAGCACGCCAAAATACGTATAGATATAGGGGTCTGTATATTTAATTTTTAATTATCCTACAGACGTATTTCTGACCATTTTTGAGGTGTTTTTTTACGTTATGTCAAAATGCTGAAGTGATGAGTAAATTCTAACCTTAGATTCGATTTCGACACCACAAAATACGTATGGTTTGCTCATTTACATTTTTAATTTATTTGTAAAGGTAGTTTTGATCATTTTCGAGCGGTTTTTTGAGATTATGTCAAAATCCTTAGGTGATGGGCTAATTCTGACCTCAGATTCGTTTTCAGCACACCAATGAACATATGGTATGGTGCTTCACCTTTCAACTACAAAACTTTTTTTCGTGGTTCTGTATAATTGGCATAATTTAATGATTTTCTTGTACTTCAGAGATCCTTCTGCTATCTTCTACACAAGCACATCTAAGTAAATTAGGTTTTCGTTTTCTTCTAGTTCCTTACTATATTGGGAATGTGGATTCTTTGGCACAATGACACCACTCAGTATATATCACCACTACATTAATCACTTTATTTTTGCATTCGATGCATGTTTCGCTAACCATGTTAGTTGTCCTGATGAAGCTAACATGGTTAGCGAAGCGCGCTTCTAGTGTAAAAATAAATTGTTTGGTGTAGTGGTGATATATAGTGAGTAGTATTCTAGTTCCTTGATGAATTCGATTTTCTGATGTAAAGAGTTTATGGACATAAGCAATATATTGGGTTAATTAAGCAATGAATACTTTCCTTGAAAATATTTATATAGTAGATTTATATCACCAATATTGATGATATAAATCTACTATATAAATATTTTCAACGTATCAAAGAATCACGGTCTTTAGTGAGCTTCGGGACACGAGTTAAGCGAATACCTCTGTTTTAAATAAGATTTAACAAACGGAGATTATTTTTGGAAGCAGAGCTCTAAACAAAGAGCAGTAGATGGTCGAATTTAAGATTTATATAGAAATAAAAGTTGTTCTGAGGTATACAGATCTCTAATAGGAAACAACATTATAAGCCTGGGTCAAACATTTTTAGGTATTCAACAAAATTATGCCAAGATATAACACGTAGGTCGAAAAGTTTTTGGTCTGGCACATGATGTCGCCCTTTTTAGAAAAATCCATATGATTTTTAGCAAGTATCAATCTTCAAACGATACGTGTCAAAATTTTCGATGATTAGTTTATAAATTACAGTGGTTACTTTTGATATATTCAAAATAATAGAAAAAATCGCATTTCATGTGTTGATTAAACACTGTTTTGTGATGAGAAAAAATACAATGGCTTAATAAGTATTACGGGGACTCTGCTCCTGGAAAATTACTCATCATTTACTGCTATTCTGAATTTCAACACGGTCGTCCAGATAAAAATGATGCTGGACACTCTACGCCCAAATGAGGTGGTTACACACACACAAAATTGTTTTGGATGACCGTAAAGTGAAATTGCGTGAGATAGCTGACACCCTAAAGATATAAAAAAAACGTGTTGGTCATATTTTGCATGAACATTTTGTCATTAGAAAGCTCTATTCGAAATTGGTACCGCGTTTGTTCACAGTGGACAAAAACAACAACGTGTTGATGATTTTGAGCGCTGTTTAGACCTGTTTAAGGGCAATAAAAAGGATTTTTTTCATGCGATATGTGACAATGGATAAAACATGGATCCACAACTACAGATAGGAATCAAATCGGCAGTCAGCTGAATAGACAGAAGCCGGTGAAACCGCTCAAAGCGACCAAAGACACAACAGTCGGCTGGGATGGTTTTAGCCTCTGTATTTTGGGATGCGCATGGATTAATTTTCATGGACTATGCTAAGAAGGGAAAAAACTATAAATAGCGAATATTATATAAAGTTATTGGTGCGTTTGAAGGCAGAAATCGTAAAGAAACGGCCCCAAATGAACAAGAATAAAGTGCTCTTTCATCAAGACAATGTACCGTGGCACAAGTCAGTGGTTACGATTGCAAAATTGCATGAATTGAAGTTCGAATTGCTTCCTCATACACCGTATTCTCCAGATTTGGTCTCCAGCGACTATTATCTATTCGCAGACCTCAAAAAAATGCTCGCGGGAAAGAGATTTGGCTCGAATGAAGAAGTTATCGCCGAAATTGAGGCCTATTTTGAAGGAAGACAAATTCTTTTACAAGAAAGGTATAGAAATGTTAGAAAAGCATAGGACAGATTGTATCGCTCTTAAAGGAGGCTATGTTGATGAATAAAGTCGAATTTTGCAAAAAAAAAAATGTGTTTTAAGTAGCTAGACCAAAAACGGTATTATTTTTTTAATGGACCGCTGCCGCGCTGTATGGTTTCATGCAGCATTTTACTCTACTTCTGTCATTTTAAGACAAAATTTCAAAATAACTAAGCTATAGATCCAATTTTTTTTTCAGTCTTTAATATATCGAAGAAATAGAGTGGGTGGGAGTACATAGCCATGTATGGTATAACGTCGTTGATACTCTAGGCGAGACTTTTTGCTTGTAGATGTTGAATCACTTAATTAACCATTAAATTTAGCATGAAATGAATACTAAACCGAACCAGCCCTCAACCGGTAATCCGATCGTGGTGCTATTTATTTTCGAAACTTTTTGATTCTAGAGGCTATTGCTTTCCTCACTTCAAAGAGAATAACAATGCCATAGGAGCAACTGGACGTATCCTCAGCCGATGTAAAGGTTCCACACCGGGCGATACCTGATACGATCTGAACTTTCACCATCTAATAGATCCACAAAATCTCAGAAGAAGGGTGTGATGCCAGATCCAGGATTACCACTCAACGTGTTTCTATTATGTGTACATATCCATATTAGAGATATGTTGTTGACACTTTAAAGATAATATATTGGCACTAGCGTTGTGAGACATTCTGAAGATGTTGTGTGGTCACATGGATATTTGAATCATAGCATCTGTAAGTTTGAATAAGAATTTAATAATTATGCATCGCCAAATAAAGGAGAGATCTTGACAATTAAAATAATGACATAGTACTTGATGGTAGCACATAGAAAATACGTTAAGTCATTAAATTATTCACTTGTCAGTATCAATTAGTATGCTGAGCCTTAATCCTAAATTTTTAGCCCAAGTAATTAAAAGGGATCATTTAGAAAATTTATTAACAACGTTTACACATTAAGGAAAAGGTTTTCTGCTAATGAGTCATTCTGAAAACAACTGGCAAACCTTTTTAAAGTCTAAATATTAATCTGGCAACGAAAGGAGAACGGCATTAAATCAAGCCACAAGTAATTATTTTTATTACATTTCATAAATTTTTCGCCATGCAAATGGCCCATTTACGTAGAGGTAATGAAACTCGGGAAAATATTCATTTTCCGCGATAGAATTACTAAATACCGGTCACTATATCATTTTATAAAAGCGACAGAAGTTTAGGTAAGGAATTTTTATTGATAATGTGAGTAAAAATTTTAAAATACCAATCCATTTGCCCAATAGGACCCTTAGTTAATTCTTATGAATATACATTGCGAAAAGGGTTTTTTTTCTTTTAATATTTTTTTCTGAGCCTATATATATTTATATTTATATGTATATACATAAACCGGTTTTCTTTAATTCAAAATTTCTTCATGTATGGCTTGATATATACATATGGAATAATGATCCCACAGCATTTATTAATGTCTGTATCAAAAAAATGTTTAAATAAAAGTTATAGGGTGTTATATGGCACACATACTGATACTGATAAGAAAATGTTTTGAACTGTCAGTTCGAAAAAATTCAGCCATCTTAAATTTTTTAAATTGAAAGCCCTTTATATTATTTTAATTTTGAGTCCTACTAAAAATTCCAGATATTATTTGTCTAACATACCATATGTCTAAATGGAACTGTTTTGGAATTATTGATATTTGAAATTAAGGAGATCAAATTAATTTTTTTTTCTTAAGCTGGCTTGTGTCAAACATTTACTGTCAGGTAACGACTTAACGAGTCAAAAAAATGATATATTGACGAAAAGGTTTATTGCTGCAATTTGAGCGTGATATCATAATGGTACATTTCACGAAAACTGAAAGGATCACTTTGTTAATGATTGTTGGTTACGGAGACCGTAAGAGAACACAACAGGTGTGTGATCTTTTGTTCGAAGATATTTTTCCTAATCGATGGACAGGCAGAACAGGTGGTGTAGAATGACCTGCAAGGAGTCCCGACCTTACGCCACTCGATTTTTTTATGAGGTCATTTGAAAACCAAAGTTAATTAAAGTCGACCTCAAACTGTAAAAGACTTACAACAAAGAATTCAATATGAAGTAGCACAGACTACCCCGGATTCTCTGCAAAACTCTGTTTAGGCTGTTTATGACAGATTGGGTCATTGCCTCGCTGTTAACTGTAGGCATTTTGAGCAATTGTTGTCTTGAAAATAAACCTAAAATATTGATTAATGGTTTTTATGTCTTTTTTTTATTTTAAATTTCAAATGCAATAATTCCAAAACAGTTCAGTTTAGACATATGATACGTTAGACAAATAATACCTAAAATTTTTAGTAGGACCCAAAAATAAAATAATATACAGGGCTTTCCATTTAAAAGAAATCAAGATGGCGTAATTCCTTCGAACTGACAGTTCAACGTCAGCATTTGCCCCGTATAACACCCTAAAACTTTAATTTAAACATTTTTTTGAAACACTGAATAATAAATACTGTGGAATCATTATTCCATACATATGAGGCACCTATATATATATATATATATATATATATATATATATATATATATATATATATATATATATATATATATATATATATATATGTATATATGGAAAAACTTGGTGGTAAAAATGTTAAAAAAAAACTTTGTGGAAAATGGCTCGTAACAAAAACCGGAGTAGAAATGCTGAAAAAAATTTTACATCATTCAAATGAATAGTCACTCAAATATATAGTTACCTTATCGAAGTTTTATAACATCGCATTATTTCTTGATCAGTAAGAGAAAAATAGGAAAGAACTGGACAATAAAAGTAGAAGTAATACTAGAACTGACCTAGTTCTGTAGAGGTGGGACTTTATCCATTTTGCTTCAATGTCAGCTTAATCCTTAAATTTTACCCTGGGGATTCTCCAACATAAAACTGACAGTTAAATTTTTAAATATTATATTTTAATATCATTTATACAAAAACACAATAGCGTTATTCAAATTATATATTGTGAAAAAAGTAAACCCTTCACTAGCTAGACGATGCGTTAATACTGACTTTAAAATTCTATCAGAAATACAACCGTTATTTGTACACACAATAAAATTGTTAGTCATAGTCAATAATCAGGGAATTAAAGTAATCTTTTTGTCTGTCTCAGAATTTCTTACACGGTTTCTGGCTACATACATGGTTACATGATCAGTTGATACTATACATGTTGTACGTAGGTTTAAATCTTGCTGACTGCACTCTATAATTAATTCCAGGAGAAAGTCCCATCTACTAGTTCCAATATATAGGATTTTTTATTATAAATAAATCACATGTGCAGTCAATCATCGCTGATGATGAAGCTAACATGGTTAACGAAACACGCATCGAGTGCAAAAATAAAATATTTGGATAGTGGTGATATATACTGAGTAGTGACGTATTTAACTAGCTTATTTTAAGAGTTAAATAAGAATATTAAACATAGGAGTTGTACGTTTTTAAAAAATTTTTTACAGGATTAAAACAAACAATCCCGCATAGCGCTTTTGTCATATGACACAAACTCCATATTTTTATGGAACACCCTTATTATATTATTATTTCTTCTTCATATAGAAAGAACTCTTGATTTTAGAGATGCCAGGTTATTAAGGTTTTAAGGTATTACTGTACAAAATAACTTTCTAAGTTTGCCGAAGCCGCTTGTGAACATTCTCAATAATATATATTTACTTCTGGGCTGAAATAACGTTTAAACAAA
Organism: Pachyrhynchus sulphureomaculatus; assembly: GCA_019049505.1. Classification (NCBI taxonomy): domain Eukaryota; kingdom Metazoa; phylum Arthropoda; class Insecta; order Coleoptera; family Curculionidae; genus Pachyrhynchus; species Pachyrhynchus sulphureomaculatus. Next base: position 78,359,879 of record CM032446.1, read on the forward strand.
AAAAAGGTTATATGAAGGTAGAAAAATTTTATTAAATATCTATATATTATTTAATCTAAGACAACAATTAACGTTAGGCTTTTCTTGGGAGCTAATGCAACATATGGAACAAGATGGATAATAATTAATAAACTTTTTTGGTTTTAATGATACTGATAATGAATACTTTTAGACTAACGAAAATGATTAAGCGATACAAGAAATAAAACACTTTGACTGATAATCTGTTGAAGTTTGTTGCAGTATATTGAAGAGTTGAATAATATAACCAATATTTTTTATTAGAAATTTAAATTGGGCGACATATTTGAAAAAACAACGAAAGATGTTAAAATTTTCTACCACATAATAATAAGTAAAGCAAGACGACGATATATCACAAAACATTCCCGCAAAAAACAATTTTTTTAATGAAGCTTAATCTTTATAGTTTGGCAGATATTAAAAATTAAGATAACCACCAAATAACCGAGATCTAACTGAACCGAATTCCTTTTTATGGAAATATATGGATGAATTAAAAAATGAAAAAAAAACTTCACTTTAGTTAAGATGTGAATATATATTCTTGGAAATGTATTTAGTATCTTCTTTGGTTTCAGAGTATTGTATATTCCGGTATAATAATTTTTAATAAATATTTCATATGGAGGGTTGTCGAAAAAGTACTGAGCCTTTTTTGCGTTAGATGGCTCTAGCGTCACATATCCCAGGTAATATTAGTTGCATCGGAACATAGTTAACGTCAGTTGAAAGCCAATATTTCACAGCAGCAGATGCGTAAAAGCTCAGAATTTGTTTATTGAGACTTAATTCAGAGCGCCTTGAAGATGAATAAAATTTCTGCAAAAGTTCGCTATATTTAACAATTTTATTTTGATAGAGGCACAAATGTTGCGCCGAAATATGAAGAAATTTATTCTATTTATGATCAAGTCACCAAACGATTAATTCTGTAGTCCGCTGTTATCACCTGACAAGATCGAAGCCAGCGATAAAAAAATATGGTCCGGAACTAGTCAACAGAAAGAGTGTTGTCGTCTACCATGACAACGCCAGGCCACACCCATCTTTGATGTACTCGTCAAAAATTAAGAGAGCTTGGCCGGGAAGTTCTAATGTATCCACCATATAGCCCAGACCTTGCACCTTCAGACTACTATTTGCTTCGGTCTCTGTAAAATTCCCTGAATGGTGTTAAGTTAGTTTCAAAATAGACCTGTGAAAACCATTTGTCACAATTTTTTACTCAGAGGCTACAGAAGTTCTACAGTGACGAAATTATGGACTTATCAGAATAATAGCAGAAGATCATCGAACAAGATGTTCTAAAACCAGTAGTAAGTAAAGTAGGATAATTAATAACTGGAATTTAGTTATGTTAGTAAAGTACGTTTAAAGAATGTTGATTTCGAACAACAAAACATTCACCTAACAATTAACGTCATTAAATTCAACCAATAGGCAACATATCAACATCCACCCGTTTCACCCCCAAAGATCGACAGACCGATAGGCCGATAGTCTGGTAGACACACCAACGGAAATGGGAAAATATGTTTTTCGTGATTTAAGATCCCTAAAACGTAAAGAAAAGCAAAAATCGTGGAGGGTATTTTTCACGAATACAATACTTCCCTTTAGTAAGAAAACTAAAAAAAATAATTTACATATTATGTCAGAGGTAAGTTAGTTTGGGACAAGTTAACTATTTGTATCTCTAAAACTTGTTCTACCATCTAACTTATCATTTTATTAGATCACTCTGTAACCAACTGAATCCTTTTTACAGAGTAATTCTATTAAAAATGAAAATAATGAAAAATAACGCTGAAATAGAAGTATATTTTTATATCTACGCAACCATCCTACTAACCCCCTACCTTTTTCCTTTCACCCGATATATCATTTATTAAAAATAATTAGCTAAATGGCATAAGATGTCCCAGCATAAACCAGAAAATATTCTAATAATATTGAAAATATATAATATTTAATGATCCTCACCAGTTTGACCCTCTTCTCCTGCAAATATTAAAAATAACGAAAAAAATAATATAATTTTTCGACCTCTTGCCTCAAGTAACCCTGAAAAAGACCCATAACACAATAAATAGGAAATCATCCATCTCACTTTCTTCCCCACCTTACATTATTATTTGTAGCAAATAAACAATTTTGTTTAAAATTTTTTCATTATCTCAGTTAAAAACTTTAAAAAATTGCTATGATATTATTAAAACTATACAATATTTTGGCTGGGTGGCTTGTTGACGCGATATATATATATATATATATATATATTATATATATATATATATATATATATATATATATATATATATGTATATATATATATATATATATATATATATATATATATATATATATATATAATATATATATATATATATGTATATATGTATATATATATATATATATATATATATATATATATATATATATATATATATATATATATATATATATATATATATATATATATATATATATATAATATATTAAATATATATATATATATAAATATATATATAAATATATATATAAAATATATATATATAATATATATATATATATATATATATATATATATATATATATATATAAATATATGTAAATATATATATAAATATATGTAATATATATATATAATATATATATATATATATATATTATATATATATATATATATATATATATATATATATATATATATATATATATATATATATATATATGTATATATATATATATATGTATATATATATATATATATAATATATATATATATATATATATATATATATATATATATATATATATATATTATATATATAATATATATATGTAATATATTTATATATATATATATATATATATATATATATATATATATATAAATAACATGCGTTGTTTTTATTAATGCTGATTCAATGATTGCAGAGTTGAATCAGTATAAATAAAACGAATACGCACTAAAAGAGAAAACACATTTACTTCGAATTAATAAGTAAGTTACAACAAACAGAACAAGATAAAAACCAAACAAGAAAAACAAACATTATTGTATTTTTCCATGCAAATGGTCCATTTACGTAGAGATAATATAACTCGGAAAAATAATCATTTCCCAAGATAGAATTCCTAAATAGCGGTCATTTTATCATTGCAAAAACGCTTCCGAGCTTTCCCGGTGGATTCAGGTGGAAATTTTATTGGGTAAAAATTTATTTTAAAAGTAGTATTTCCGTTCGAGGAAAAATTTTAAAAATTCGTTTTATGTTTGTGAAATGTGTCCACGAATAATTTATGAGGAGTTTTGTAAAAACAAATGTTAGTTACATCAAGTAATGTAAAAGATTTAAAATTGTCTCACGTAAATGAACTTCAATTAATTTTTTTCTTTATAGTATGTATCCAAATATGATCATTTATATAAATAATTTTAGTTAAATTAATTTTTTTTGGGGCATAGCATACGCGCTGCAGGGAAAGCTTAAAATTGTTTCAGGAATGGCGTGTGCTAAGAAGTAGTGATTCACGTTCTTCTTAATTCGTTGTAGGTTATACTGAGCAGTGCACTCCAAGCTTTTGAGGTTCTCTATATAAACGAGTTCTAAAAAATGCCCTGAGTCTATCGAGAATCAACGCTCGAGTTCCCATAATGTTCCGAAGACTGTTATATTGACTGGAGAATCTCTTGTAGATTTAATGAAAGCCAGCTTGGTCACAGCCATTAATATAAACTTGTCACAGTAAAAGATGTTGCCTGATGGCCTTTTGCGTATATTACTGAAAGTAACTCGGTACTTGTTTTTGCCTTTTTGGTATCAGCTTATGACAAGCTTATTGTCAGTAGAAACATTGAATGAAGAGTCGATAAAAATAGCTCTTGCATGGTTAGCACATTTGTTGAGTTCGACTATAGGAATTTCATTAGCACAAGATGTTTTTAATATATAGATTTATTAAGATATATATATATATATATATATATATATATATATATATATATATATATATAGTATATATATATATATATATATATATATATATATATATATATATATATATATATATATATATATATATATATATATATATATATATATATATATATATATATATATATATATATATATATATATATATATATATATATATATATATATATATATATATATATATATATATATATATATATATATATATATATATATATATAATATATATATATATATATATATATATATATATATAAATATATATATATATATATATATATATATATATATATATATATATATATATATATATATATATATATATATATATATATATATATATATATATATATATATATATATATATATATATATATATATATATATATATATATATATATATATATATATATATATATCTATATATAAATATATATTAAAAATATATATATATGAAATATATATATATATATATATATATATATATATATATATATATATATATATATATATATATATATATATATATATATATATATATATATATATATATATATATATATATATATCTATATATATATATATATATATATATATATATATATACATATATATATATATATATATATATATATATATATATATATATATATATATGTATATATATATATATATATATATATATATATATGTATATATACTATCGGATATTGGATATTTAGATGTATTTGGAAAGCCATACTAGAATATGAAGCAAATGTCTGGACAATTTGCCCTTTTCTGGGGATATTTTTGTTGCAGGTTTGTTCAAGTGGTGTTATATTTGACTTTGTGAAATTTTAAAGGACTAACTATCTTAATAACTAACAAAAATATCTTGGCCTGTTAGCATAATCAAGAAATTGATTTTCAATTTCCTTATTACATATCATCTTGGTGTCGTCAGTTATTTGGTTACACCTGTACGGAAAACTGACAATGATATTACAATTTACAGTTACATATAACGTATTTAATATATATGTTGCTATATAAAGTGGCTGAAAATACTTACAAAATGTCTAGCAAATAAATTGGAGTTTTTCCTTCCAAAAGAAGAGGCTGGTTTCCGCTCGGGGTATGGAACAAACGACCATCTGCTTACAGTTAAAGTCCTTGTTGAAAAATGTGTAGAATATAATAAGCCTCTTGTGCACATATTTGTGGACTTTGAAAAGGTTTTTGATTCTGAAATTCAGGAGACTTTTGGAAGCGCTTTCTGAGTGTCGTATTGATCATCGATATTCTAATGTAATTAAATACATATATGAACAATGCCATCGCTCATATTAAAACACAAACTAACCAATGCACCCACAAATTTTGAATCGAAAGAGGAGTACGACAGTTTGATACGCTCTCTCCCAAGCTTATCTTAACACTTCTAGAAAGTACTCTAAAATCAATAAACTGGGAAAGAATGGGACTTAACATTGACGGTGAACAGTTAAATCACCTCTGTTTCGCCGACGAAATTGTCTTAATAAGAGACAAAATACAAGAAGCACAAATTATGCTACACATGCTACAGGAAGCTTCAGGAAAGGTTGGTCTAAAAATCAATCTATCCGAGATCCAATTTATGACAAATCTTGTATTAAGCGACACTATAAAACTGAATCACGTAGAGATCGAGAAAGTGCATCAATATAAATACCTGGACATGAAATCAGCATAGGACGAGATAACCAAATACATGAAATTCAGCGGAGAACAGGTCGCTCTCCTGTGCTGCATATGGGAAACTGGTCTATGTATTCAAATCTAACCTTCCTATGTATTTAAAAAGAAAAGTAAGTGACAGATGCATACTCCCCGTTCTTACGTACCCAGCCGATACTCTCACAATGGCGAAGAAAAACATCAATAAAATATGTGTAATGCAACGAAAAATGGAGAGGTCAATGTTAGGCGTTACTCTTACAGATGACATCCCAAATCACATTATCAGGGAAAGAATAGGGGTACAAGACGCAATCAAATTCATTCTATACCTGAAATAGAAATGGGCTGGGCAAATTCCTAGCTTTAAGGATGGACGATGGACAAAGAGAATTATAGGGTGGCGACCAAGATCTGAAACCTATCGAATTAGAGGTACACCACCAAGTCGGTGGACTGATGATTTGAAAAGAGTGGCTGGAAATTGGGTACAAGCGGCCGAGAATAAAAAAAAAGGTGGCAAGACTTGAGAGAGGCTTTCGTCCAGCAGTGGACAATTTAAGCTAATGATGATGATGATATAATATATACGGTTTGCATTATGATTTTTCAAAGAAACAGTTTCTTTGCATTTGAAAAGTATTTCTTTGAAAAAGGGATGTAGGTTTTCATAGAAATCAAAACGGCATGATGTTTTTTTTAGCATAATCAGCTAAGTCATCAGAACTAAAATAGAGGCTTATTAGTTAAGAAAAAGTGTTAAAATATTTGAGTTCTTTCTTCTCTAACTGACTTGCAATGCCCAATTTTACACATTCACCTTGTACATTTCGTAAGACTAAATTCAACGAAAGCTGAAAGTATTGGTTTCTTAAATATGCAACAATTTTTAATACCGATCGAAAAACTATAAATACTTATCTGTAAAAAAAAAAATATATTTTCCTCAGACTCTAGAAAATTTTTTTCTCAGTATTAATAACACGGTATTTTTAAAAAATACGAACTATTTTTTACTTTAGAAAAAGCAAGTACGACATCGTTCATATCAGAAAAATAAATCATCAATAAAAATTGCTACATTATTAAGAAAGTTTTTTCTATATACTCCAAGGTAAGTTCTTTAACCCTAGCAATTGAATATTAGACATGCTTTTGTAAAATTTTTCACTCTATATACTACACTTAATAATGTTGTGGGGGAAATTAACCCTAAAACTCAAGAAGTATTTTTGGTTTGCTTAATGAAGTCTTTGTAGTAACAAAGATATTCTCAATTAAAACTTTATGTAGACATTTAAACTTTGCGTATTTAAATAATTACAGTTGCAGTCCGAAAAGGAACATTAGATTATGGTCTCCTACATTTATACAGTCCATATCCAGCATTTGGTCTCCGCTAGCATGATATGATTGTCAGTTTAATATGGTAAACTTGGTAGAGAAATAGTTGCTCATTCAAACCCATTATGATGAGGCAAGCACGAAACTACACTAAATAAGGCTTTTAGAAAGAAACATGTTTTCTTATAATGATGCTATTAATCAACTTTATTTAGTGTCTCTCTGCCATTTAGGTTTGATTCTTGTTGGAACCAGTCGAGACAACCGCAATATTTAACGATAACGCCTGTAGTCTAATTGAGAAGGGAGTTGGTGTATTATGAATACCTAAAATGGATCAGTAATGCTTGGTATTTCTGTAATTAAAATAAATTAAATGTCATTATTAACCATTAAAAGTTTGTTCTATATTTGTTTGTCAATGTATAAGAGAAAATGTATGTATGGGAGTAAGGGACATAGCTTTTAACATATCTTCAAGTTAGGCTATGCTTTAACAGATTGCAGATCTAAAGTTGCTTAGTATTAAAGTTCCTATCGACAGTGGCGTGAAAATCTTAACGTCATAAAGCGTAACATGTTTATTCGTACTAGTAACAGATGCAAAGAAATTATCCACGAAACCAAGGAAACACACAATTTCAAGAAATAAAAACAAACTTGTTGCCGACTTCAACAATTCCAGTTCCTTTTGGTCGGTCGCTAAAGCCATTAATCAAAAATTCACAAAATCCAGTATGCCCTTAACTCAGACGGCCTGATAATACTATTGCAAGAACATTCGTTGTGATAGCCAACTTAGCCGATCTCTTTGCTTCACAGTCTGCTCTTGTCTTCCCAGGAAAACACCACCCATTATTTCCAATGGGCAGTCAAGGATGCTCGATATTCTCTTCAAACAGTGAATCATAAAACGTGTTTTAATGAAGTTAGATACCAAAAAAAACTTGTGCTAGAATGCCTACTATAGTACCCAAAAAATACGGGAGCACCAGTTTTCTGTAGACTTTTCAATCGTTCCTGCGGAAAGGGAATATTTCCTAACTGCTGAAAATACGCTACAATTCAGCCGATACTCGAGAAGAGTAAGAACACCTTGCCAAACAACTACCAAAGTTATGGAAAAGCCTATCTTCTGAAATATCTAGAAGGATTCAATATTATTAGTTACCATCAATATGGGTTTCATGACCAAAGATCAATAGATCTTCTTACATAACATATGTTTGAAACAACGCATGAACATTTTGGCGAATCTCGCGTGGTTGCACTTAATATACCTAAGGCATTCGATCGTGTTTGGCATGATAGATTGTTGGCTAAGTTATGCCCTGATGATATGTCCAAAAGGTTTTATTTAGGACTTATGGGGAAACATATCACCGAGTACAATTTAAAGCGGTTAAAGATCAACGTGAATCGCCTTTTCCGCCCACGCTTCACTCCTGCAACGCTTTGGGGATTTTCCTGCAGTTCGTGTGCCACGCTTATAAAAAAATTGTTGGACATTTCTGGTTCAAGTAGTCCCCCACCAACTACACGCCGTCGACAATTTCTGTCGGGATGCGCGTGTCTCCCACTCAAGCACAGAGAGAGAAAATGCTGCCTTTATAATCAGTCTTTTCAGATTCGATAGTCATATACATTTTATGAGTCATGGTTAGTAGATTTTCAAATTCGAAAACTGACATTTCAGTCATACATAAAAGAAGTCTCGTAAATTATATTGTAAAAAACTAAGAGAAGAGTAAAAAAAAATTTGACTTTACGATTGGTCTAATTTAACAATTAAGGGTTTATATTGACTAAGTGCCAGTAAGTGAAGTAATTTTACAGTACTCTGCAGCACATTCATTATTATCTATAAATAATAGAATAAAAACCAAAAATTATTCTCTAAGAAATTCTCTTTTTATCTTAACGCCACATTTTTTATTTTCATAATAATTTTTGGATAACATTTCTCGGTAGCATTAACCCATGAAGTAAATCTACATTCTAGACCTTTTTTGTAAATATGGCTGTTAATGCTTTACCTATAGCCTCTTTATCACCTGTATAGACAATAACTCAGTACTATTTGAGAGGTATAACAAATTTAATAAAAGCTGTATATCAATATTTTGAAAAATAGATGTTTAATGTATTCCAATAAATCAGTAAAAAATAAATATTTAATTTTCTTTTGTGGTACAAATTTTGATAAACGTATCCGAAAGTTTGCTGATGCCTAGAGCAAATAAATTTGCACATTAGTTCAGCAAATACGATTATATGAAGTAAAAAAGATTTTCTAGCTGAGTACTGAAAATAGTTCTGTTACTTTTCGGACAATACTCGTGCAAAATTTTTAATGCATTCGTACCAAAAAAAAAACTGTTATTTTAACTACTCAGTATATATCATCACTATACCAAACACTTTATTCTTGCACTAGGCGCGCGTTTCGTTAACCATGTTAGCTTCATCAGGAGCAATGATTGACTAAATCTAAACTGCAAATCCACCTTATTTATACTTAGCCTAACCCTTGAATTACTCAAGCGGAACTAATGACATCGGCAAGGCCATCAGTTCCGGTCAAGTAACCAGTAGAGGGGACTATAAGGAATAGGCCGGTTGTTGCGACAAAAGACTAACGACCGCGCGTATCGTTTGTTTTTCGCGGGTCGGCGCCGGCTTTTTGTTTTTTTTTTTTTGAGGAGTATTTTTCGATTGTTTTGCATTGGTGGATTTTTGTTTGATTTATGAATTAAAATATTTCAGACTAGGTTTGATATTTTTGTTGGTATTATAGTGTTTCTCTGCGTTTCAAGCGTGGACAATGGATACTGGACTTCTGTGAAAACACAAAAACAGATTTGGATATAAAACATATTTGTATCTGCTATAAACGACAGTAAACAAAACTGTGTTGACTTTTTCTTAGTAATCATACATCAAACTTGCCTCTCTAAAGCAGTGTTTTTAATTAAGCAAAAAAACAAGTGCCTTTTAAAACAGCTTTAAAAAAGTCAACAGACTTCAAATCGAGATATCTTGATGGACATTTTAGTGCCGTAAAAAAAAATTATTTAAAATTACTTTATGGTTTTTAGTGTAAGAAAACAATGAATACTACGTTCACGTAGATACTGTATAATAAGGAATATTAAATTATAGCGAGGAGCTAATATTGACCCAATTACTGTGAATATTTAAACAGTTTTTGTGAATTTCAATAACTAAACACGTATCGTAGTGTGGTGTACATCAGTGACTTCTGGATACTGGATTACTTTTTATTTGTTGGATTATTTTATTATATTTTCCATATTTTCTATGCGTTCAAAAATCTCCTATCAGATACATCTTCAATTAATCTTAGATTATCTAATGTTACAGTATGATTAGCTTCAAAGCCATGTTTGGCAATGCTAGACTTTTCTATTCTATCGTATTTTAAATGCGCTAAATATTTTTTAAATCGTGTTTTAATTGACCTTCTAGTATGTCCAATATACTTTTTGTCGCAATCATTACAACTAATTGCATAAATTCCAATTTTTCTCACAATTAGGAATCTTGTCTTTGGGATTTCCTAAGATATTCCTTAACTTATCTGATGACTTTTCAGACTAAAGTGAGGCCTACCTTATTAAATACCTTATTGAGTCCCCTGCTGTATTTCAGATTATGTGGTAAGGAGACATACTTGGTCTTATTTGCTGCACGTGTAAAAAATGTGGAATTCTGAATATTTAACCTGCACTTATATCTATTTATTATTTTTTTATGGGTCTAGCACACTGCTGCAGGGAAGTCTCTAAAGCGCTCCAGGAGCAGCATGTGTGCGGAAAAAGCGATTCACGTTGTTCCTGAATCGCTGTAAATTGTACTCGGTGGGAAACACAGCGCTGGGCAAATTATTCCAAAGGGATGATGTTCTCCATATATAAAGACTGCTTGAAAAGCGTTGTACGCGGAGTAACAAGGTGAACCTCATATGGATGTGAAGCACCAGCGCGACGTGTATTTCTAACATGCACCGCTTTCGGAGGAATTAAGCGGGCTACATCCTTCGAACACTTTCCATGAAAATACTTGTAGAGCAGACTCAAGTCGGCAACCGTTCTTCGATGTTGGAGCGAATCGAGGGCGCCGGTCAGTTCCGGGTCTCCAATCAGACGAACAGCTCTTCTCGGAACAGAATCCAACAAATGAAGTGTATGTTTGGGACCGGAGCCCCAAATATGGGAGCAGTATTCCATAGTTGGTCGAATTTGAGCTTTGTAAAGAATTAACAGTTGTTGTGGAGTGTAAAGCTTTCAGGTTAGAAATAATATTTCCAACTTTTGAGAAGCTCTCCTTGCTATGCCTGCAACATGTTCATGCCAGGACATATTTGCTCCCAAACTAACGCCCAACAAATTGAGCGACGATGCTAGGGGAGTGGAGTGCCCCGACATAATTATGTCAGGTTCAGCAACGTTAACTTTTTTAGAAAAAACTGCCGCCTGGGTTTTTGTAGCGTTAAATTCCACTTGGTTACTGTCACCCCAAGATAGAATTTCTTTCAGGTCTTTGTTAAGTTGAACGACCTTCTGCTGTCTGCGGATATTCGTCTGAGCAGCCGATGTCCGAGCGTTCAAAGTGAATGAAGAAATGCGTGTCGTCTGCAAAGCTGTAGATTGGATTCCCGGTCTTTCCAGCAGATCGTTAATCTAAATCAGAAAGATAGTAGGAGATAGTATGGAGCCTTGGGGCACACCGGCGTTGATTGTGAAGGTGTTAGAAAGAAATCCGTCAACTGCCACTCGTAAAGAACGCTCTCTGAGGAAACATGAGAGCCAGGAACAGAACTTTTCAGATATACTACAAGAGCGTAGCTTAGCCAACAGTCCATCGTGCCAAACACGGTCGAATGCCTTGGATATGTCAAGAGCAACCGCTCCCAAGTGTTCAATTGCGTTGTTCCAAACATGTGTTACATAAGTCAGAAGATCTCCTGTTGATCTATGTTTATGAAAGCCATATTGGTGATCGTTAATAATATTGAATCTTTCAAGATATTTTAGAAGATGCTGATTGATAACCCTTTCCATGACTTTCAATTTTATTGAAAGCAGCGCGACAGGTCGGTAGTTATTTGGCAAGGTCTTCTTGCCTTTTTTGGGTATCGGCTGAACCGTGGCACATTTCCAGCAAGACGGAAATATTCCCTTTCTGTAGGATAGGTTGAAAAGCCTACAGAAAACTGGTGTTAGTTCCCTTGCACAGTTTTTGAGAACTATGGCAGGTATTCCGTCAGCGCCCGAAGCCTTTTTGGTGTCTAGCTTCATTAAAATACGCTTTATGATACGCTGTCTGAAGACAACATCGGGCATCTTTGACTGCAATAAGGGAATAGTAGATGGTGTTTTTCCTTGGAAGTCGATAGTAGAATGTGAAGCAAAGAGTTCAGCTAACAAGTTCGCTCTCTCAACAGGTGTGGTTGCAAAGGAATTATCTGACCGTGTGAGTAGTGATATGGTGGATTTGGTGAAATTTTGACTAACTGCCTTAGCGACTGACTTGTTTATTAAGTCATCGTCATAATCATTAACTCTAGTTATATTCCTTATACGATTCCTTTCATTATTGAAGTTTACTCCATTAAGAGGAAAAGTGACCAAGTAATCAACTAAAATATGTAATGCGGCTAATGGATGTCGTTTACGATGAAATGAATCAATAGAAATATCTGTTACTGTGTCTTTTCTATAAATATCAAGTTTTAACTTATTATTTTGTTTTTATTAAAATATCTAGAAATGGTAATTGTTCTTTATTCTCAATTTCGTAAGTAAATTTAATGGAATCATATCGGCTATTTAATTTGGAAACAAAATCATCTATATTTGCTTTTTTTGTATTAAAAATTCACACACACACACATCATCCACATACCTGTACCATACCCTTGGGAAATACTAAAATTCTTGACTGATTTCAATTTTAAACTTATTCATGAATAAATTGGTTATGAAAGATGATAAGCAATTGCCCATAGCTGTTCCTTCTTTTTAAACATAAAATTGACTGTTATATTGAAAATAATTCTGTTCCATACAAATACTATTTTCGTCCTTAAAGTTATTCATCTTAAGTGATTCTTGAAGATATTGCCAAGTTTATTATATTGGCACACTTGGAAATAAAGAACTGACATTAAAAGAAATTAAGATTTCACCTTCGTTAGAGGTCAGAAGGTCAATTAAAACACGATTTAAACAACATTTAGCACATTTAAAATACGGTAGAACAGAAAGTCTAGCATTGCCAAACATGCCCTTTAAGCTGATCATACTGTAACTTTAGATAATCTAAGATTAATTAAAGATGTATCTGATTGGAGATTATTGAACGGATACGAAAGTATGGAAATTATAAAATGTAAAAGTAGTTTAAATAAAGACAGAGGGCCTATTCCTTATAGTTCCCTTACTTGACCAGAACTGATGGCCTCGCCCATCTAATTAGTTCCGCTTGAGTAATTCAGATGTTAGGCTAAGTATAAATAAGGTAAACTTGTAGTTTAGATTTAGGTAATTATCGCTCCTGATGAAGTTAACATGGTTAGCGAAACACACGTCGAGTGCAAAAGTAAAGTGTTTGGTGTAGTGGTGATATATAGTGAGTAGTGTCATTGTGCCAAAAATTCCCAACATAGTATTATTTTAAGTTTGAATTTGCATAAAAGAAGCGAAATAATGACGAACACGACTTACTACTGCCTCTTGTTATCGGACGGACAAAATTGTATTTAGAAACCATACCATACCATTGCGTACCATCAAAATACTCTAAAAACAATCAATTTAAGGTGCGTAATTGATCACACCAAAAAGCTGACTTAGCATTTATGTTCATTATTGAATGTACACAAAATATTTATTGTGATATATTATTTTACTTCTATTTTTTAGAGGCATGCACTCCTAATTTGCATATTTCGCTATTTTTTTTTTTTTTAAATATAAAATTTCCTTTTCACGTGCATGTCAAAATAAAATTGGTAAATAAATATAGGTTAACTTCAGAATAGAATTATGCAAATCCTTTTTTAAATGTGGCCTATTATTATTTTTAAATTAGTTTTAAATTCTTGTATGTAGAAATGTCGTATGTGGCCAAAATATAATTAATTATAATAGTTTTTATATCAACACAGCACACGAGATAAAGGAGTGACGAGGCTGCGGGGAAAAAGCTGTTCACGTTGGTTTTGAATCGCTGCAAGTTTTATTAGGCGAGATACACACTCCAGGACAAATCATTCCAAAGAGATGAGGTTCTCTAAATAAACGAGTTTTTGGAAAAAACTGGTAGAAGGAATGACAAATTGAATCTCATAAGAACGGAAGAATTAGGCGAGCTACATCCATCAATCACTTTCCGTGAAAGTACTTATAGAATAGGCTCAAGTTGTCAACCATTCTTCAATGTTTCAACGAATTAAGGTTGATGATAAGTTTTAGATTACCAGTCCGGTAAGTAGCTCTCTTCTGAACAGAAGCCAATAAACCTAGAATTTGTTTTGGAGCAGAGCCCCAAATGTGAGAACTGCATTTCATCGTTGGTCGAATTAGTTGAACCCCATGAATCGTAACATTAACAAATTAGAAACAAGCTTCTCGCTTGTTCCCAACAGTTCCAGGTCCTTTTGGTCAGTCACTAAGGCAGTTAGTCAAAATTTCACCAAATCCACGACACCTATTGAGAAAGCGAACTTGTCGACTGAACTCTTTGCCTCATATTCTACTGTCGATTTCCAAGGAAAAACACCACCTACTATTCCCATGGTGCAGTCAAGGACGTCCGATATTGTCTTCAGACAGCGTATCATAAAACGTATTTTAATGAAGCTAGACATCAAAAAAGCTTCTGGCGCTGAGGGAATACCTGCCATAATTTTCAAAAACTGTGCGAGGGAGCCAACACCAGTTTTCTGTAGATTTTTCAACCTCTCCTAGAGAAAGAGAATATTTCCTTCCTGCTGGAAATGTGCCACAGTTCAGCTGATACCTAAAAAGGGCAAGAAGACCTTTCTAAATAACTACCGACCAAACGCACTGCTTTCAATAATATCGAAAGTCATGGAAAAGGCATTAGCATCTTCTAAAATATCTTGAAGAATTCAACATTATTAGCGATTACCAATATGGCTTTCGTAAAAACACATATCAACAGGAGATCTTCTAACTTATGTAACACATGTTTGGAACAATGTAATTGAACACTTTGGAGAATCTCGAGCAGTTGCTCTTGACATATACAAGGCATTCAACCGTGTTTGGCACGCTAGTCTGTTGGCTAAGCTACGTTCCTATGGTATGTCTGAAAAATTCTGTTTGTGGCTCTCATGTTTCCTCAGAGATCGTTCTTTACGAGTGACAGTGGACGGATTTCTTTCTAACACCTTCACTATCAACGTAGGAGTGCCCCAAGGCTCCATACTGTCACCTACTCTCTTTCTCATTTACATTAACGATCTGCTGGAAAAAACCGGGAATCCGATCTGCAGGTTTACAGATGACAGTATGCTTACCTCTTCATTCACTTTGAACGCTCGGACATCGGCTACTCAGAGTCATTCAACTTAACAAAAACCTGCAAGAAATTTTATCTTGGGGTGACAATAACCAAGTGGAATTTAACGCTACAAAAACCCAGGCGGCAGTTTTTTCTAAAAAAGTGAAGGTTGCTGAACCTGACATAGTTATGTCGGGGTACTCCATTCCTCTAACATCGTCACTTAATTTGTTGGGCGTTAATTTGGGAGCAAATATGTCCTGGCGTGAACATGTTGAAGGCATAGCAAAGAGAGCCTCTCAAAAGTTGGGAATATATTTCGAACCAGAAAGCTTTACACTCCACAACAACTGTTAATTCTTTACAAAGCTCAAATTCAACCAAATATGGAATACTGCTTACATGTTTGGGGCTCTGCTCCCAAACATACACTGCATTTGTTGGATTCTATTTATAGAAGAGCTGTTCGTCTGATCGGAGACCCGAAACTGACTAGCGGCCCTGATTAGCTGGAACATCGAGGAACGGTTGGCGACTTGAGCCTATTCTACAAGTATTTTCATGGAAAGTGTTCGAAGGATGTAGTCCGCTTAATTCCTCCCAGAGCGATGCAAGTTAGGAATAGACGTCGCGCTAATACTTTACATCCGTACGACGTGCAGTTTGTTACTCCTCGTACAACGCCTTTCAAGCAGTCTTTTATATGGAGATATTATAAATGTAAGCAGATGCACATATAGGAGAACAAGTTATTGAAAATGTCGTGGGATATATATATTTAAGTCACAATATCAAATTAGGCAAATAAAATCAAACTGCCGAGATAAGTAGACGTGTTCGGTTAACATGGGCAGCCATAGGTAAATAGGTGTTTAACACCTGCATATTACCAGTAGTGACATACGGGATGGAAACCATGACGCTCACCATTAGATCCGCCAACAAACTCAGGACAACACAAAGGGCTATTGAACGAATGATGTTAGGAATAAGTCTCAGAGATCATATTACAAATGAGAATATTAGGAATAGAACAAAAGTTGAAGATGTTATAGAACGCATTGCTCAATTGAAGTGGAACTGGGTAGGCCATGTTGCACGACAGGACGATTCAAGATGGATAAGGCGTATTGTACAGTGGAGACCTCGCCTTTATAAGCGCAGTGTTGGCAGACAGGAACAAATGGCATCAGATAGCACAGGACAAAAGACTATGGAAGAGTATGGGGGAGGTCTATGTCCAGGAGTGGACTGTGAAGGACTGTTAGAAGAAGAAGCAGATAATAAAACAAGTAAATAATACAACATCCTAGTATTTATTGTGTAAAGAAACCGCGGAAATAAGAAACAACTATGTAGTACAGACTATGAGACCCGCATACAGTGGCAAAGGTGAATAGAAGAAGGCAAGCTGCTACATGTACAATTCTCCTAAAATCTAAACATGATAATAACCGATAAAGATACTACAATGATGTAGCTGCATAGCTGTAGCAGTAGCAGTAAAGATCATTTGAGCTTTAATAGTGGTCGCTCAGTCGAGACGCTAAATATTAGATATCAATAACACTAGAATAAGTAAGTGGAATCAAATTGTGGAATATGTGGTATTACACATGATAGCGGGATATATAACACGTAGGCTGAAAAGTTTTTGGTCTGACACATAGATGTCGCCCTTTTCAAAAAATTCATATGATTTTTAGGAAGTACCAACCTTCAAACGCTACGTGTCAAAACTTTATGACATTTTGACGATTAGTTTACAAGTTATAGTGGTTTTAGTGAAGCTAATTTGATATTTTCAAAACAATGGAGAAAATCAAATTTCGTGTGTTGTTTAAACACTGTTTTTTGATGCGAAAAAATAGTGTTCAAGCAAAGCAATGGCTTAATAAGTGTTACGGAGACTCTGCTTCTGGAAAATTACTTATCATTTACTGGTATGCTGAATTTAAACGCGGTCGTACAGACACAAATGATGCTGGACATTCTGCACGCCCAAATGAGGTGGTTACACCTGAAAACATCAAAAAATCCACAAAATTCTTTTGGATGACCGTAATGTGAAATTGCCTGAGATAGTTGGCACCCTAAAGATATCAAAAGAACGTGTTGGTCATATTTCGCGTGAACATTTGGACATGAGAAAGTTCTGTTCGAAATGGGTACCGCGTTTGCTCACAGTAGACAAACAACAACGCATCGTGTCGACGATTCTGAGCGCTGTTTAAGCGCAATAAAAACGATTTTTTCATGCGATATGTGACAACGGATGAAACATGGATCCACCACTATACGCCGGAATCAAATCGGCAGTCAGCTGAGTGACAGCAGCCGGTGAAAGCCACCCGAAGCGACCAAAGACACAACAGTACTTTGGGATGCGAATGGAATACTTTTCATCGATTATACTGAGAAGAGAATAATCATCAATAGCGAATATTATATAAAGTTATTGGTGCGTTTGAAGGTAGAAATCGCAAAGAAAGGGCCCCAAATGAACAAGAAAAAAAGTGCTCTTTCATCAAGACAATACATCATGTCACAAGTCAATGGTTACTATGGCAAAATTGCATGAATTGAAGATCGAATTGCTTCATTCGCCGTATTCTCCAGCGACTATTATTTATTCGCAGACCTCAAAAAAATGCTCGCGGGAAAGAGATTTGGCTACATTGAAAAAGTTATCGCCGAAACTGAGGCCTATTTTGAAGGCAAAGACAAATCCTTCTTCAAGAAAGCTATAGAAATGTTAGAGAAGCGTTGGAGTGATTGGATCACTCTTGAAGGAGACTATATTGATGAATAAAGTTGAATTTTGCAAAAAAAAAATGTGTTTTAAGTAGCTAGACCAAAAACCTTTCAGCCTACGTGTTAGTATTAGCTCCAAATGTATATATATATATAATATATATATATATATATATATATATATATATATATATATATATATATATACATATACATACATATATATATATATATATATATATATATATATATATATATATATATATATATATATACATATATATATATATATATATATATATATATATATATATATATATATATATATATATATATATATATATATATATACTCGTATAGGCCTAATAAAGTTCATAGTTTTGTTCACAGAACTCTGTCCAAGTAGTTTGAAATCTCGTTGCTTGAAAAATGCTTTGGATATCAACTAGAAACTGTTATACGTTCAGACAAATTAACAGTAACCTGAGATACACAAACAAAAAGCATTCGCAAAATAACGGCGAATCATCCTGATATAGCGGCTCACATTAAAGAAATAAAGTCCTGCTTAACAATTGACATCTATATTCCAAATGAGGCTAATATATGCAGAAAAACTCAAGGAATACAGAGATCTGGAAACTAAAATTAGTAGGATGTGGAAAACAAAAACAAGAATAATACCACTAGAGGTAGGTACACTTGAAAATGGGGATCATATATATTCAAATTTACTTACTGTAGACCCTAGTCTACATGAAATTCAAAAAATTTTACATTTGGAGAAAAAGTATTAATTAAGCGAAACTCCTTAGTTTTTTGGTGGAAAAGTGGAATAACACAAGTATTTGTCTAAATGTTATCCAACAATTACTTTGAGAAAAATATAATAATAATATTTTTAATGACAAGAACAATAATAATAATAATGACCACATCCACAGGAAAGCCCTAGAGTGACATCATCTGCAAGCCTTAAGTGATTTAATCGTTAACCATCCATTAGTATTCCTTTATTATTTTCCCACTTTATTACAATTTGAACATGTTTTCTAGAGTCAACGCGAACAGCTTTGGGGATATCGAGTCATCTTGTCTAATTTCTCTTTTAATTTTGATTTGATTTGTTTTTTCTTCAAGCATTATTTGTGAGGTTGCATTTTTATATATGTATTCAAGAAGAGTTGTGTATCTTCCATCGACTCTGCAGTTACTTAAGGCATTAAGGACTGCCCATATCTCTACGGAATCAAAACCTTTTTCATAGTCAACCATTGCTACTCAAAGGTGACCTTATATTCATTTGCTTTGATAGTCCAAAGTGCTGTCTCCCCGTCTAAATCCCGCTTGTTCACGTGGTTAATAACTGCCTAATTTGGTCGTTAATCTACATGTTATGATTCTAGTGAGGATTTTATATAGCACCGATAACAGGCTGATGGGTATGTAATTCTCCAATATAAATTTGTTCCCCTTTTTAAAAATAAGCACAATCAAGGTGTTTACCCAAGGTGCTGATATTTTACTTTCTATTAGGCATCTGTTAAATGGAGCTTGAAGAGATTGTATTATCGATGCCCCTCCATACTTTATCATTTCTATAGTTATTTCATCGTCCCCTGGTTCTTTGTTGTTGTGCATATGTTGTAAGGCGTTTATTATTTCATCCTTTGTTACATCGGAAATTTCTTCAGATCCCACATTTCTTACTATAACTCTATTTCCTTCTTCTTTTCCAGACGGTGGTGATATTTTCGTGTCATATAGTGTTTGATAATATTTCTCTGTCACTTCCTTTATCTCTTTGATTCGTGCGATCACTTGGTTATCGTTATTTATAAGTTTTATTATTTGATGTCTCCCTTCATTCATTTGTTTGTTTAGATGTTTCAAACTTTTTCTCTCTTTCAAAGTTTCTTCTATTTTAGAGTTTCTGTACTGTCTTACGTCTTCTTGATCTTTTTCTTTATTTTTTTTGTCTGTTTCTGCCTATTCTAATCTGCCATGTGTAGGATCATTTCTTAATAGTCTTCTCCGTTTCATAAGATTTTGTGTTTCTTTATTTAATTTTTGTGTTTTCTCTTTTTTCGATGTTGCTGTTTGTTTTGTAGTTATGAGTAGGCTGTTAGTTATTTGTGCATTTAGTTCAACAAATTCTGTTTGGTAGTTTATGTGTTTTATATGATTTTCCAATGCTTGTAGGTATTCATCTGTGTTTTGCTTTATTATTTCTGTTGGTGTCTTTATCTTTGTATGCATTATCATTTTACGTCTCTCCTGCCTCAGATTTATTCTTATTTTTGCTCTGAGTATCTGATGGTCACTGCCAATGCTTATCGTGTTCAAGGCTGTCGTCTCGATTACAATGTCCTTGTTATTTAAGAAACAATAATCAATTTCGTTTTTATTATACCATCTGGGCTTTGCCATGTCCATCGTCTATATTCTGGCTTTTGGAAATATGTTTTCATAACGTACAAGTTATTTTCTTTTACCAAATATGAGAACATTTCTCCTCTGCTCTTTCTTATACCCAAACCAAACTTTCCGACACACTTCTCATTTGGATTCTCTGGTTTCCCTATTTTCGCATTGAAGTCACCGATTATTATAATATATCTTGTTTTATGACATAGCAATGCTTTGTTTGTATCTTCGTAGAATTGGTCAATTGCTTCTTCCGCGCTGTGTGATGTCGGAGCATATACCTGAATGATCTTACATTTGCATCTTTTGTTTAACTGTATGTCTACTGAAATCACTCTTTCCGATATGGCTTGGAATTGTACAACACTTTTTTGTTATCCTTTTGTGTATAAGTAGACCGATTCCTTCGATTTTCTTACTTTCATCTCCTTTATGGAAGAATTTATGGCCTCTTTTTATGGTGATGCAAGACTCGCCTGATCTTCTTACTTTCGCTAAGCCCAACACTATCCATTTTATGTTTTTAAGCATATATATATATATATATATATATATATATATATATATATATATATATATATATATATATATATATATATATATATAATTTCGGAGTTTTTTGGTCAAAATATATATACTTTTCGCTATACATCAGCTATCTATTTAAGTGGCAACACCGATTCGTATTCAAAGCCGGTTTTACTACAGAATCACAGCCGACCATTTAAATTTCAATATGTGCAGTATTGCACAGAAGTACAATTAGATAACTTTTTGAATAAGACAGGAGTGTAATTTACTCTCGGTTCTCTACTTTTCCTTAACACACTAAGTGCGATGTTAAATGGATGTTTAATTTGGCAGGAAGCATTTATTAATAACATGGTTTGTTTCTCCTTGGAAATAAAATGTCTTTGATTTCTACACATGCCGCACATGTTGGTTCAACACATCTTTTTATACGAATATTCACGTTTATTCAGGTGGTTAATACCTATATTTCTGCAATTTTTTGGAAAGCTTGACCCAAAAAATGTCCCTATTGTATGGATGTACAACTTCTAATTTTGACAATCCGGCCCATTGGGTATTTTTATGCCAATGGTAACTTTAATTTGGAAAGTCGAGATCTATGTTACTATAGATTGTTTTGAGCTATTTCTGGCAGGTAAAGAATTGGCATTATCAATTCTAAAAATTAAAAGACCGTGATCAAATAAGTAAGAGAGATTTTGTCTGTTAGTGTTAATAAATTAACTATTATTGCATTAAGGAACCGATGTTTGCACAGCTGGTCAGCAAAAAGATACTCTGTATATATGAGTGGTGGGATAACTAATTTTAAGGGCCGAAATTAAATAAAACAATATTTTCACTTCGCGTTCTAATTCAATACACTTTTTATAAAGAATTTGGATTTTAATAAATTTTTTAAGTCATATTGTGACCTTGCATGCAAAGCACGTGTGCATAGGATGCATTCTACCCATGTTTTAGTACGTTCAAATGATATTCGCCATTGCTAGTGTGGCCAGTTAAAATAAATTCGAAATGGATGAGACCTTCGCTATCGTAAAAAACAATCAGAAATGATAATTTTTACTATCGTAATTCCCAGATGTCAAGGTCATTTTAGCATCTTGCATTTTTTTTTAAAGTAACAAGGTGTCCAGGTTGATCTGAGGTAAATTCTTATAGCTAATTATTTAGGTGCCGTTGGTAAAGCTACGTACTACCTTATATTGCTATGCAATATAAATTAGTAAACTCTCAAAGTCGACAGTACCTTAAAGGTATTTTGTTGGCGAGTGGTCTCTCGGATTGGAAAGAATTGGCAATGTGGACAGTGTCCTAACCGTTCTTTTTTGAGTGAAATGTATATCTTCAGTCGGACTTGGATGCATTCAGAGTCGACTTTGATGAAAACTGCCATGTTGTTGGTGGGAACCACTTGGTCAGAAGAGATTGATAATGGAAGCAGTCGACTTTCCATTCTTTAGAAAGATGTATAGCTGAAACGCATTAGATTTAAGGACAACTCTATTAAATATTGCTACACTGTATCATTTTCTTTATTTTTGATTGTATTGTAACTAAATTTTAGTGAAAATTGGTCACTATAGCTTTTTAACAATATATGTTTTAAAAAATATCTGCAACAGTTGCTAGATTTGCAACTGTGTTTTGTGCTCATTATGCCGCCGCACAACTGGAAATTTCGGAGTTTTTTGGTCAAAATTAGCCTTACAACTCGTATAAGAACGAAAACTAATATATTTTATTTTTAAATACTTGTAATTTTATGTACTTTTGCGGAACTGCGGAAATACGTTTAAATTAAATCTTAATATAAAAAACTTGATAAAATATCGGATATAGAAATACCCAGTATCTGGTAATCGCCTATCTAATACCTATCTGTCTATCTAATAAGTAATTACTTACATATTTGTACATTCGTTAAGTTTTAAAACCGGTCAAGTCAAGTCAAACTTGCTCAATTAGTAAAATAAAAAATTTTGTTACGGAGGTATAAAATGATCAGTGACTTCACAAGACACACCCCAAATAAGTTTTCAATAAAGTTTGTTTCCGATCTTTACTGAAAACTAATGATCTTGAAATTTTTGTTTTTTTATATACCAGATAAATTATTAAAGATAATGGCCTCGTGATAATTTTCGTTCGATCTACACCTTATGGAGAATATTCTAGAAGTTTTTTAAAATTTTTTGAACAGCACTTTTCGAGATAAGGGGGGGAGACATCCATTTTTAACGATTTTTAAAAAATAATACAAAGAAAAGTGTGCGCAAGTATTACGTTATATATATTTTTGAATTTTTACAAGCTTTCATTTGACGCCCCACTTGATGAACTAGTAAAAATTATTTTTTTCACTTCCGATTTCACCCCCCAAAACTAACCCCTTAAATCAAAATGTAACTTTCAAAACCACACGGCTCTGATGAGGCTATCAATTCCTATTTTAGTACCAAATTTCAACTTTCTATGTTAGATAGTCGGGTGTGACAGATGGACGGACGGACAGACACCGAAGTGATCTTATTGGTGTTCCGTACGGAATACTAAAAATGGTTAAATATAATGCAAAAAAAAAAACACATACAACATAAACTTTAACCTAAAATCGTCCAAACAGATCTAAAACATAACCTACATGTAATCATGGAACATAAAGATTTAAGCACAGTGTCTAGTATATAATTTGATTTGAATTATGAATACTAATTGCAAACTATAACAAAAGGATAAATTTATTATTAATAAAATATAATCTTAAAAAAGTCAAAATATCCTTCAATACAAAAAGTAGATGAAATAAAAATTAATATAATATTATAACTTAAGCATATAAATTCCTTAAATACATAGTTTCTACATAAACTCTTCAGCTACCCAATAATCTTATCAAGTATGTCATTTACAGCAAAATATTCAAACCTTTGTGAATTGTTGTGGAACAATAATAATAGTAATAAAAACTAATAAAGCTGACATAGTTTTAAATGAATTGAAAAATGATTATGAATTTACAGAACATGAAGAAAAATATATTAGAAGTAAATTAGTTACGAATTTCCTATCACAACACATTATTATGTGATTATATTTAACCATTTTTGCTTAAAACCTAACGAATGTACAAATATGTAAGTATTTATTTATTAGATAGGTGATTACTAGAGATTTCTATATTTCTATATCCGATATTTCATCAAGTTTTTTTAGGTTAGGATTTAATTTAAACGTATTTCCGCAGTTCCACGCTGAAGTACATATAATTACGAGTGTTTAAAAAAATACATTATTTTTTATTATAATAAGGCTAGTTTTGAGCAAAAAAACTCCTAAATTTCCCATTGTGCGCCGACGGCTTTGAATTGGGACTATTACCTAAGATGTTTGAGATTTTTCCTTAGAATGGCACTTCTTAAACTAAAGATTACATACTATACATATTAAACAGAGGGAAATGGGAAAATATGTATTTCATAATCTAGAAACTTCTCTCGGTGGGAGAAATAAAAACACGAAACTTCTATTTAAAAATAGGACCCTTAAGACCTATATAATGGCTTAAACACAAAATAGTGATAAGGCAAGTCATTGAAATTCATGTAGGTGCACATGCACAATGTTTAAAAGTAATTTTACTGCAAATTGAAATACTAGGTAAAGGTGCTAGTATGGTAATGTTTTCTATAATAAAAACTATTTATGCACGTAAGGACACAGTTAAAGAAAGAATAGTGAATTTTATTTGCATATTTTTTACAGGTAAAAATTTATTTCGAGAAATTTTAATCAACGTTTCTAGGTAATTTCACTTGAAATTCCCTTTAGAAATAAAAATCTGGTAATAGTATTTTGAGGGTACAACTTTACTAATTAAAACTTGAAAATATTAACTCGAACTAATCTATTCGAATCTCCAACCATATGTCAAGATCTGTGCAATTTCGAAATCTACAAATGTGATTTTCGGCAGTTCTTAACAGGGCGGCTCAAAATAATTGACAAAAAAATCACATAGAAAATTCCTAGTATTGGTTGTTTGCTTTATAAATATATATATATTTATACCATATATGTACGTATATACATGAGCATTTCCGTAAATTGTTGGTAAGGTAGTAGTTCAAAAAAGAGATAATGTTTTTTTTTTAAAGTGACACTCCATTTAAATAGTTTCTTGGATTTCCAGAAACAGTTATTCACTACTGAACACGACTTTTTTGACAACCTTTTTTTACAGCTCATAATGCAAGTTTTTGCGGGAAAATAGAAAAACTCGCTAAATTGCCGTAAAAAACGGCAAAAATCAATATATTATTATATAATATTATAAGTTTTTCCATGCCATTTATTGAAATTATTTATCGCCCATCCTGATAACGTTTCTTATATAATGTCCATTTTTGCCTATTTTTTACCCATTTTATATATTTTAGTCAAATTAAGGTACACTTTTCTTATATTCTTTGACCTGCTAATTTCGAATTTTTATGGTAAGTTATGGTCAAAAATGGTGTTGTGTCCAAGTCCAAATGCTTAAAAATGGCTTGGATCAGTTTTAGCTTCAAACATTGTTACATCTAAAGATGGTTATATTTCTAGTATCATTTGTAACATCTCTCTCAATGTACAAGTGTTCAGTTTTTTTCAGCCGTAGAATCTAAAGCTAAATTTCTCAGAAAGTTGTTAGCATTTGCCAATTAGGCGACCTAACTTTCATCCCTTCTGTATCGTAAATACCTAGGGAGCTCAAATTCAAATTGTAATAAAATGGCTTGGATTAGTTTTAGCTCCGAAAATTGTTAGATATAAAGTCGCTTACATTTCTAATCTCGTTTGCAATAGCTCCCTCAATATATGAGTGTTCAATTTCTTTCAGCCATAGAGTCTAAAGAATGATTTGTCAGAAGCTTTTGTCACTTAAGCGGCCTAACTTTTATCTCTTCTGTATTGCAAATAGCTAGGAAGCCAAAGTTCCAATGCTAACAACTTGTTTCCTGACAAATTATACTTTCGGCACTTATGCTTCCACGCTTTCCTACTCTTCAATTATAAAATCGCTGCATGAAGTCAATATAAATAAAACTCCTTTCTCGCTCTTGCTTGGCATAAAACTTGAATAATGTTTACTAGTAGCAAATATCTCTTCCTTTGAATATTTTTCTCGTGACGCTTTAATAAATTATGATTTTATTTACGCCAATTTTTCGCAAAAAATATTTTAAATTGTTGGGGCATACATTTAAACCTTTTTATTTAACAAGGTCCATTCTATATTCCGAACTTAACTTTATTTTTTAGTGTTCCGTACGAAACACTTATAAGACGACTTCGGTGTCTGCCTGTCTGTCTGTCTGTCACACCCGTTTTTCTCTGAAACTATTTGTTATAGAAAGTTGAAATTGGGTAATAATATAGGAATTGTAGAGCCATGTAGTTTTGAAAGTGAAATTTCGAGTTAAGGGGTTAGTTTTAGGGGTGAAATCGGAAGAGAAAAAAAAAACTTACTAAAAATCATCGAGTGTCAAATGAAAGCTTGTGAAAACACGAGTAATATATATATATATATATATATATATATATATATATATATATATACATATATATATATATATATATATATATATATATATATATATATATACATATATATATATATATATATATATATATATATATATATATATATATATATATATATATATATATATATATATATATATATATACCTAGCTAGGAATGTATATGTGTGTTTACGGGAGTTTTTTTATGATCATAAGCAATGCAGAAGAGAAGAAATTATTTACACATGGAAGTATAAATTATTATCTCTTGGGTAGTTCATATATGTATATAGGAATTAAATATTCTTAAGTTATTACTATAAATATCCTCTGGCACCTGCATATAGGTCACTCAATATGATTTTGAAATAGCTAGTCGAGAAATGAAAAAATAATGTCTTAAAATTTCAGTTTTTTAATACAAAGTATGCCAATTGAAATGTATTTGTTCTTATCATTGCAAGACTGTGTACATAAAATTATTAATTTAATTATTTTTTATTATTGGTTCAATTATTTTTTACTTCTTACCGATCACATCTATATCTATAGTTAAACCCACATTTTATTAATACCTGCTATTACTCCCTAATATTATTATATTGCTTTTTTCGTTGTATTTACTTATAGCACAGCGAGGTATTCTCTTTTAGAGCTATGTACTGTTATCTCCGTGTATTTACTTTTTTTGTTCTTTCTAGGTTAATTGAAATTAGGTTTAGGGGGGATGTCATTGGGCAGAGCTTGGGATGTTGGTTGGGCTGCGTTGCGGGGGGGCGTATATTGGCGTTATACAATGGAGGATGATTATATGAATGGGCCGGTGGATGACCATCTAAATAATACTTATTGTAAGAGCTTTAAAGATTTTGCCGTTGCACATTTGAATGTTAGGTCGATGAGCACTGGCTTTGATGAGTTTTTGTATTATATGAATACGTATCAATTTGACATAATAGGCCTTTCTGAAACTTGGTTATCTCCACTTGATGATTACGACTCGTATTCGATTCCCGGGTACACCTTTGGTCGAAAGGATAGAAATGGTAGAGGTGGTGGGGTTGGCTTCTATATTAAAAACTATATTAAATTTAAACACATAACATTAGACATTAGTTACCCTGATCTCGAATATATTAGTATTACAATATTACTCAATCATAAAAAAATATTGCTTACAAATATATATAGGTCTCCATCATATGATATAGAAAATTTCTTTGAGAATTTAGATGATATGCTTGCGGTTGCAGTTCCGTCATATGATATTGTTGTTTTCAAGGGAGACTGGAATATCGATCTTCTAAGCGTCTCACCTGCTCAAAGAAGATTAGAAGCACTCTTTAACATTATGATTTGGTACAACTAATAACAGAGCCAACTAGAATAAATTTAACACCAGGAAATTCAAGTCTTATTGATGTAATCGTTACAAATAAGAATACTCCTTACTTGGTTACTAAATCAATGCCAATTTCACAAACCCTTTCTGATCATAACTTAATATATTTTACTTTGAGCCTTCCTAAAAAACAAAACAACAAAAGAATTATTCATTACCGCGATTATAAAAATATTGATTTTAACGAATTTCAGCACTTCGGCTGGATTGGGATTCAATTTTTTATATTGGTAATATTGAAACCAAATTGGAAGTGCTTAACTCTTTCATTTTATACCTAATAAATAGGCATGTGCCCTATAGGCATACAAAGGTCAAAGAAAGGAATAGTGCCCCTTGGATTACCGATAATATAAAGCTTTTAATGCGGTTAAGAGACAAAGCTCATTTCAAATATCTAAAGAATAGATCTCCAATATTACCGGGAGCTTAGAAATTTTGCCAAGCACGCTATTATAAGGGAAAAAATTTCATATTTTAATCATTTTTCTCGAAAAAATGGTCAAGCCTTCTGGAAAGAAGCAGCTCAGCTAAACTTGACACGTAACAAGTTGAGTCATATTCCGGATGATTTGTGCGATCCTGTCTTATTAAATAATTATTTTTCTTCGTGTACTAGAGGATTGAATAACGTATCAGCAAATAAAATGATTTATTATAAATCTAATACTCATCCAAAGGTAACAAATGAAAGGAAATTCAGTTTTAATCTAAGTACCGAGGAAGAGTTGTTAGCCATCATAAATAAAATCTCTACTAATACCATAGGAGAGGATGGTATTTCTGTTAAAGATCTTAGACTCTGTCTTCAATACTGCACGCGTCCGATAATAAATATAATTAATTGCTGTATACTGGAAGGGTACTTTCCGAATATCTGGAAAAAGGCTATTATTAAACCATGTGCCAAAGTGACAAACCCCATGGAACCAAAGGACCTACGACCAATTAGTATACTCCCTGCTTTATCAAAAATTCTGGAGCGACATGTATATCAGCAAATGTTTTTATATGTAAAAAGTAAACAAATAATACCCAATTGTCAGTCGGGATTTTATTTTAGTACTACTACCAGCTTCGTTAATTTACTGAACGATATTCGTTTCAATGAAGATAAGATTGGATTTTAGTAAGGCGTTCGACACCTAAATCATGATCTGCTCTTGGTAAAGCTTTACTATTTTGGCTTCTCAGACCAGTCAGTTATTTTTATGGAACATTTTCTAAAAAAAATCGATCACACTGTGTAGAAATTAGAAAAGATTTTAAATCCATTAAATCTAATTACATACCGCTTACTAAAGGAGTGCCTCAGGGCTCCATCTTGGGTCCACTATTGTTTTCTCTTTATGTGGCAGATATTGATAAGGCGATAGAATATTCCAAAATGCAACAGTATGCCGATGATTCTCAAGTATATATGCCATTTCCTTTAAATAAGTTACGCACTTCTTTAGTATATTTTAATAGGGACCTAAATAACATATATAATTTTTGTAATGATCATAGCCTTAAGCTTAATGCACAGAAGTCTTGTTTTATGCTGTTTAACGGTAATAAAAATGCAGAGGGTATACTTTTTTGATACCTTCAGACTTCAATTGACAATACTTTTTTGCCTTTAATTCATGAGGCCAAAGTATTAGGAGTAATTTTTGACAAATCTCTTTCATTCCAATCACATATTAATATTAAATTAAAGGCAGCTTATATTCGTTTAAAAAAACTGTATAATCTAAGGAATCTTCTGCCATCAAAAACCAAATATTATTTATGCAACAGCTTGATCTTATCTTTATTTGATTATGCTGATGTTGTCAGCGACTCTTTGTCAGCCCAGTATGTTAGATTGATCCAGAAAATACAAAACTCTTGTATGCGCTTTTCTTTTAACATTCCATTCAGAAATCGAGTCACACCCTATTTAAATAACAGCTATATTTTAAATATGGAAAATCGTAGAAAGTGTCATTTGTATAATTTCGTCTATCGGATTTTGAAATTTGGACAACCCCAATACCTCAGAGAACAATTTAGTGTTTTTCTGCATCCGCACGATACGAGAAACATTAATTCTTTTAGAGTTCCTCAACACAGGAAGGCAGCCTTTCAAAAGTCCTTTATTTTTGTTGCTGTGCATTTGTGGAATTCTTTGTCACAAGAGGTTAAACAATTATCACCAGGCAAGTTTTCTTCCTATGTAAAACACCAACTTATTAACCAGCAAAAGAATTCTAATTTAACGTAATATTTACCTATTTTGTATATAATTTTTTGGGATCCTTTTAGTGGTGGTACCACTTGCCCACCATATCATATTATGTAAAATTTACTCTGTTTATGCATATACATCTCCCCGCGTCTCCGCCACCCGTTTCGCTGCGTGCTCGCCGATCCCTCTTTACGCTCTGCTATTTTTTTAGAATTTTTATTTTTAGAATTTTTTCAATTAGTTTTTTATTTATTTTTAAGGTATAGGTTCGCCACTGGGTGGCACTACACATGCCCAAATAGTGAAGGGCTTGTGGTATCGGCTATTTATAGTCGCTGTGCCATCTTTTTTGTCGTATTTCGAGCAAATTTGATTTCTGTCACATTATGAATTTGTAGAT
The DNA here is from genome assembly GCA_019049505.1 of Pachyrhynchus sulphureomaculatus. NCBI lineage: Eukaryota > Metazoa > Arthropoda > Insecta > Coleoptera > Curculionidae > Pachyrhynchus > Pachyrhynchus sulphureomaculatus. Next base: position 78,390,801 of record CM032446.1, read on the forward strand.
ATTGGCAAATAAACTGATTTTGATTTGATTTGACATATATATATATATATATATATATATATATATATATATATTATATATATATATATATATATATATATATACATATATATATATATATATATATATATATATATATATATATATATATATATATATATATATATATATATGTATATATATTGTCATACTGCGCTGCCTCCCCTCCTTATCACTACTGATCAAAAAATTTTGAAAAAATTCTGGAATATTCTTCACGGGGTGTAGATTGAATGAAAATTATCACGAGTGCATTACCTTTAATAATTTATCTGCTATATAAAAAAAAATAAACATTTTAAGGTCATCAATTTTCAGTAAAGATTGGAAACAAACTTTGTTGAAAACTCATTTGGGGTGTGTTTTGTGAAGTGACTGATCATTTTATACCTCTGTAACAAAAATTTTTATTATAAAAGCAGTCAACGTACGGAACACTAATTGCGCAAGTTCAACTTGCACTTGAACGGTTATTTATTGTTTAGGTATTATACATTTTAGAATATACATTAACAAGGATGATTAATATACCAGGTGTACAAGTATGAAAGGCGGATTTTTTTTCTAAAAAACATGTTAAATTCGGAAGAATGATAAAAAGTGCTTTATTCAATCATCGCTTGTTATACATTTTTCCCATCTTTCGGGCAATTTGTGAATACCGCGCCAGTAAAAATCTACCTCTTTTGCTGCGAACCGTTCATCGAGCCATTTTTTCACATCTTCGTACGAACCAAAGCGCTGCTCAGCAAGTGCGTGACCCATCGATTCAAACAAGTGGTAATCGGAAGGAGCCAAGTCTGGTGAGTAAGCCGCAGCGAACTCCCCAGCTGAGTGCTTCCAACGTGTCGCGAACTGGTTTTGCCGTATGTGATGGAGCATTGTCATGAAGAAAAATGACTTTGCGTTGCCTCTTTCGGTATTCTGGCCTTTTTTCAAGCAGTGAACGGTTCAAATCGATCAATCGTTATTGGTAACGTTCATTATTAACCGTTTCTCCAGGTTTTAACAGCTCATAATAGACCACGCCCTTCTGGTCCCACCAAACACAGAGCATCGTCTTTCTGCCAAAGCGATTCGGTCTTGCGGTCGATGTGGATAGTGCACCTGGGTCTACCCATGATTTTTTGCACTTGGGATTCTCAAAATAAATTCACTTTTCATCCCCTGTAACCATACGATCCAAAAACGACTTCCTTTTGTACCGAGCGAGCAAAATGACACGTGTTTTTGCGCTTTTCCATTTGCCTGTCGTTCAACTCATGTGATACCCATCTACCGATCTTCTGAATCTTTCCCATCTCTCGTAGCTGATTGGAAACAACTTGTTGACTAACGCCCAACTTCTCGGCGAGTTGTTTTTGTGTTTGCGAATCATCTTCGTCCAGCAATGCTTGCAATTCCACATCTTCGTATTTCGGTGGTTTTCCACATTCCTTGTCTGCAACATCGAAGTCACCACTTTTGAAACGCCGAAACCATCATTCACACGTATCTTGCGATGGAGCATGTTTGCCATAAGCTTCTCAAAGTAATTGGTATGATTCAATAGCAGTTTTCTTCAAATGAAAACGAAAAATTAATGCTGTCCGCGAATGCTCTTTGTTCGGTATAAATTTCGACATATTGAACACAACAACACAACACTATGCGCACACGTTTCCAATTTACCACTCGTGCGTGTCTGACACTTGTTGATGACACAACAAAATGGTGCACCATCTGTTGTCTGAAATCGGCATTTCATACTTTTACACCTGGTATGTCACCACAATCCCAAAAACTTTATTTTTGCACTCGACACGCGTTTCCGCTACCGATATTAGCTTCATCAGGAGGGATGATTGACTCAATCATCGCGCTCCGGATGATTAGCAAAACACGCGTCGAGTGCAAAAATAAATTGTTTGGTGTAATAGTGATATGTACCGAGTAGTGTCATTGTACCAAAGATTCGACGTTCCCAATATAGTAAAGAAATTGTTTAAAAAATCGGCGCAACTGTGGTTAGTATTTACTTTGACAACGTATATATTTAGACGAAAATTCCTTTATAAATAATGTTACAACCTACGATTCTCATTTGTGGGCATGAAAGCGCTCCAGAATTAAGGTGTCGATATACTCGTATTATGTAAATTATATGTTATATAACCTATATATTGTTTTTATGCTATAGCTGAACCTTGCGTGAATCGCATTTGGTTTTCTGAACACCATTACATGTCATACAATATACATAACGTCTAATTTCAATTGCGTTAAGACAGGTGATGATAACTAAATATTCCAATTTATCTCTGGGCACTCAATTTATTTGAAATAAATTATCTTACTAATTAAAGATTCGATTTAATAGCTCAGGTAAATGTAAAAATGGGGGTCTCACATTTCCCTCTCTCTTTTCCCTAAGTAAAATCTACCTAAAAATATTAACGAAACACATTTTAGGGGAATTTATAAGGCGTTAAAATTTTTTATTATAACCAAATTATAGAGTTTTATCGTAATGTAGCAGGCTGCACGTGAAAAACGCTTGTGAAATAAACTACATAAAATCGAGTTCAAGTAAGTAAGGACTATAAAACTATGGGTATGTAAGATTTAGCGTCTATAATACGTACGTATACTGTAAACGTTCGACGATGAGGTGGGTGACTGTGGAATAACTTTTCCGAATGAACAATAACTCGCTTTAAGGTAAAAACAGATAATGGCTGTCACAAGTTCGGGCAAATGAGGAATCACAGGTCTTTTCAAACTCATGTTTTCACCACCACTGTTGTTTATTGTTATCTATCCGAAAGCTTGTGGGTATTACCACGAGTAATTATCGGACATATTTTTAAAAACATTTTCAAATATCCATTTTTTGATTCTATCTCAAATTCGAAATGTTAGAGTCCGCCAATTTCAGCAATATACGTTCAATATTTTTGTATCAAAAGGTGTAAGAACGTTCATTTGCCAGAGTTTTCATAAAATTTATCCTCTGGTTTTCTCATACATGAATCTAAATCCAACTAATAAAACTGTCGGTTTAATTTATTGTGTTCTATATACGATTGTGGTAATATAATCAAAATTTTTAATTTTTTGGTCAATACTCTTGGTCCATATTAATCCTCAATCAAATGGTAAACGACCTATTAGTATCAAATAAATAAGTTCAAATTTGTTTGACTCATTGCGCTATTTCAATGGGTGCGGGTTTAATTGGTAGGACAAAGTGTAAATCAGGTTCTCCGAAATTTAATTTCTAATAAGAATTTTGACAGAGTATATCGTGCTTTTAATAAGGTAAATATTTGCATGAAATAAATTAGGCCCCAAGTGTTAAAATGAATAAAAAAAATGCGTGAAGAAATTTGTAGGAATTGGTAAAATTTTAGTTCAATATCGCATAGCAAGGACATTAACTGGAAATTTAAACGTGAGTGGTTTTCAGTTATCGGGATTCCCGACTTCTCAATACACAAGCAGTCAAGTAATGCCTAGGTGGTTATAATAACGTACTGTTCGTAAATATTGACCTCTGTACTTGTACAAGCTACGCCTGATGCAAGAATTAAAGACCAAGTGATAGTGTTTACAGGTATATCTTTTTTTTTGAGACACATTTTCCCCTTAACGCACACGTTAATAAATAGAATTTACAATTTTAAAGTGATAGCTTGAGCCACAATATCGGTACGTTTCTAATATGGCGGCTCGAAATAACTTGCGCAACAATGTCAGTACATGGTATAATCCTCTTTTTTGTGAGGATGATAGAGACCGCACAACTATTGTTAATTCGTATATGCTGATAATTAAGAAGTTCCACATAAGAATGTTTTTCATCATTTTAGTGGTTATGACCAGAGAATCTAGTTTCAACAGGATGAGTCGGTATTACGAATTTCAAATAAATCGCTTGTCATCTGATAAACTTTTCTAAATAAATTGATTTCCGGAAAAAGTAATATAAGTTAACTTCCATTTGAAAACCGAAGGACTTTTTCTATTAAAGATATCTCAAAACTAAAATTTGAAGAAACAATTGCCGTCCCAGAACAATTAAAAGATAATATTCGACAATAAACTACAATGATGAATACGACAAACCGAGCTGGGATCAATAATTTAGTTGCTCGCTGAGAAAAGCGCTAGTAAAGTAACTATTCAAATTTAGATGACATTATATTTAAGAAATAAAATTCCAGGTACTAAACTTCAATTTATAATATATTTTTTTCTATGAATATGCTTTTTTACTGTAAATATCACAAAAGTATTTTTTATGAAACTCCCTTGATACCAGAGATGCAAACATCTTTTTTCCGGAATTTTTTTTTGAGCTTTAGAAGGTTGCTAAAAATATATTTAATTTTAGCATTTGTGCGACCCGTGACGTCAAGTGCTGTCCTTTTGCGATTGGTTGGCAAATTGAGTTGTTGCCAAAGGTAACGTTATAAAATGTTATATAAACCCTTGAATTACAAAAAGTTTTACGCTTATACTCGATCTAGTTTTATATTTTATTTCATTTTTTGTTTGTCATCAACGAAACGTTAATTTAAAACTTTTATTTGCTTAATAGAAGTAAAAACGATCTGGTTTTACTGCATAGTTTCAAATCACGTTGGTACTTACTCAACCCTTAAATTTATCAAGTTTAATAGATTTAAAGTTAAATTTTGATGAATTAGGCACTTATTGTTCAATATTTCTCTTTTTACCTGATGTTCAGCTTAAAGATGGCACTAATAAATGTACTTACTAGATAATACCGAAAATATACTTTGAAATTAAAATTTTAAGAAATTACCTCTTAGCACTCAATTTATTTGAAATCAATTATCTTACTAATTAAAGATTCGATTTAATAGCTTAGGTAAATGTAAAAATGGGGGTCTCACATTTTTTTCTCTCTTTTCCCTAAGTAAACTCTACCTAAAAATGTTAACGAAACACATTTTAGGGGAATTTATAAAGCGTTAAAATTTTATGTTATAACCAAATTATAATGTTTTATCGTAATGTAGCAGGCTGCACGTGAAAAGCGCTTTTGAAATAAACTACATAAAATCGTGTTCAAGCAATTAAGGACTATAAACTATGGGTATGTAAGATTTAGCGTCTATAATACGTACGTATACTGTAGACGTTCGACGATGAGGTGGGTGACTGACGAATAACTTTTCCGAATGAACAATAACTCGCTTTAAGGTAAAACAGATAATGGCTGTCACAAGTTCGGGCAAATGAGGAATCACAGGTCTTTTCAAACTCATGTTTTCACCACCACTGTTGTTTATTGTTATTTATCCGAAAGCTTGTGGGTATTACCATGAGTAATTATCGGATATATTTTTAAAAACATTTTCAAATATCCATTTTTTGATTCTATCTCAAATTCGAAATGTTAGAGTCCGCCAATTTCAGCAATATACGTTCAATATTTTTGTGTCAAAAGGTGTAAGAACGTACATTTGCCAAAATTTTCATAAGATTTATCCTCTGGTTTTCTCATACATGAATCTAAATCCAACTAATAAAACTGTCGGCTTAATTTATTGTGTTCTATATACGATTGTGGTAATATAATCAAAATTTTTAATTTTTTAGTCAATACTCTGGGTCCATATTAATCCTCAATCAAATGGTAAACGACCTATTAGTGTCAAATAAATAAGTTCAAATTTGTTTGACTCATTGCGCTATTTCAATAGGTGCGGGGTTTAATTGGTAGAACAAAGTGTAAATCAGGTTCTCCGAAATTTAATTTCTAATAAGAGTTTTGACAGAGTATATCGTGCTTTTAATAAGTTAAATATTTGTATGAAATAAATTAGGCCCCAAGTGTTAAAATGAATAAAAAAAAATGGGTGAAGAAATTTGTAGAAATTGGTATAATTTTAGTTCAATATCGCATAGCAGGACATTAACTGGAAATTTAAACGTGAGTGGTTTTCAGTTATCGGGATTCCCGACTTCTCAATACACAAGTAGTCAAGTAATGCCTAGGTGTTTATAATAACGTACTGTTCGTAAATATTGACCTTTGTACTTGTACAAGCTACGCCTGATGCAAGAATTAAAGATCAAGTGATAATGTTTACAGGTTTTAGGGTATATCTTTTTTTTTTGAGACACATTTTCCCTTAACGCACACGTTAATAAATAGAATTTACATTCTTTTAAAATGATAGCTTGAGCCACAATATCGGTACGTTTCTAATATGGCGGCTCGAAATAACTTGCTGAACAATGACATTACATGGTATAATCCTCTTTTTTCTGAGGATGATAGAGACCGCACAACTACTGTTAATTCGTATATGCTGATAATTAAGAAGTTCCACATAAGAATGTTTTTCATCATTTTAGTGGTTATGTCCAGAGAATCTAGTTTCAACAGGATGAATCGGTATTACGAATTTCAAACAAATCGCTTTTCATCTGATAAACTTTTCTAAATAAATTGATTTCCAAAAAAAGTAATATAAGTTAACTTCCATTTGAAGCCGAAGGACTTTTTCTATTAAAGATATCTCAAAACTAAAGTTTGAAGAAACAAATTGCCGTCCCAGAACAATTAAAAGATAATATTCGACAATAAACTGCAATGATGAATACGACAAACCGAGCTGAGATCAATAATTTAGTTGCTCGCTGAGAAAAGCGCTAGTAAAGTAAATATTCAAATTTAGATGACATTATATTTAAGAAATAAAATTCTACTACTAGTACTAAAGGTACTAAACTTCAATTTATAATATATTTTTTTTATGAATATGCTTTTTTACTATAAATATCACAAAAGTATTTTTTTATGAAACTCCCCTGATACCAGAGATGCAAACATCTTTTTTCCGGAATTTTTTTTTGAGCTTTAGAAGGCTGCTAAAAATATATTTAATTTTAGCATTTGTGCGACCCGTGACGTCAAGTGCTGTCCTTTTGCGATTGGTTGGCAAATTGAGTTGTTGCCAAAGGTAACGTTATAAAATGTTATATAAACCCTTGAATTACAAAAAGTTTTACGCTTATACTCGATCTAGTTTTATGTTTTATTTAATTTTTTGTTCGTCATCAACGAAACGTTAATTTAAAACTTTTATTTGCTTAATAGAAGTAAAAACGATCTGGTCTTACTGCATAGTTTTAAATCACGTTGGTACTTACTCAACCCTTAAATTTATCAAGTTTAATAGATTTAATGTCAAATTTTGATGAATTAGGCACTTATTGTTTAATATTTCTCTTTTTACCTGATGTTCAGCTTAAAGATGGCACTAATAAATGTACTTACTAGATAATACCGAAAATATACTTTGAAATTAAAATTTTAAGAAATTTTAATTAAATCTTAGCACTCAATTTATTTGAAATCAATTATCTTACTAATTAAAGATTCGATTTAATAGCTCAGGTAAATGTAAAAATGGGGGTCTCACATTTTCTTCTCTCTTTTCCCTAAGTAAACTCTACCTAAAAATGTTAACGAAACACATTTTAGGGGAATTTATAAAGCGTTAAAATTTTATGTTATAACCAAATTATAATGTTTTATCGTAATGTAGCAGGCTGCATGTGAAAAGCGCTTGTGAAATAAACTACATAAAATCGAGTTCAAGCAAGTAAGGACTATAAACTATGGGTATGTAAGATTTAGCGTCTATAATACGTACGTATACTGTAAACGTTCGACGATGAGGTGGGTGACTGACGAATAACTTTTCCGAATGAACAATAACTCGCTTTAAGGTAAAACAGATAATGGCTGTCACAAATTCGGGCAAATGAGGAATCAGTTCTTTTCAAACTCGGGTTTTCCCCACCACTGTTGTTTCTTATTATCTATACGAGAGTTTGTGTGAGTTATTATCGAATATATTTTTAAAAACATTTATTTTTGTGTTAAAAGGTGTAAAAAGGTACATTTGTCAAAATTTTCATAAGATTTATCCTCTGGTTTTCTCATACATGAATCTAAATCCAACTAATAAAACTGTCAGCCTAATTTAATGTGTTATGTATACGATTGTAGTAATATAATCAAAATTATTAATTTTTTAGTCAGTACTCCTGCTCCATATTAATCCTCAATCAAATGGTAAACGACCTATTAGTGTCAAATATATATGTTCAAATTTTTTTTTGACTAATTGCGCTATTTCAATAGGCGCGGGGTTTAATTGGTGCATAAAGTGTAAACCAGGTTCTTCGAAATCTAATTTTGAATAAGAGTTTTATCAGAGCATATCCTGCTTTTAATAAGTTAAACATTTATTTTCATGAAATAAATTAGGCCCCAAGTGTGTTAAAATGAATAAAAAAAATGAGTGCAGAAGTTTGAAGGAACTGGTTAAAATTTTAGTTCAATATCGTATAACAAGGACATTAACTAGAGATTTAAACGTGAGTGGGTTTCAGTTATCGGGATTCCGACTTCTCAATACGCAAGCAATCAAGTAATGCCTAGGAGTTTATTATAACGTACTGTTCGTAAATATGGACCTCTGTACTTGTAACGTACAAGCTACGACTGATGCAAGAATTAAAGACCAAGTGATAGTGCTTACAGGTTTAAGGGTATCTCTTTTTTTTTTAGACACATTTTCGCCTTAACGCACACGTTAATAAATAGAATTTGCATTCTTTTAAAGTGACGGCTTGAGCCACAATATCGGTACGTGGTATACTCCCCATTCTGTTAGAATAATAAACATCATACAACTACTGTTAATTCGCATAGGCAGATAATTGGGAAGTTCTTCACACCTGTGTGGTGCACATGCAAAATATTTAAAACTAATTTTACTACACACACTCACTAGGTGAAGGTGCTAGTGTGGTAATGTTTTCTATAATAAAAACTATTTATGCACGTAACGACACAGTTGAAGAAAAATAATGAATTTTATTTGCTTATTTTTTACAGGTAAAAATATAATTCGAGTAGTTTTTATAAACGTTAAAATCTAAATTTTAAATAATTTTACTGGGATCTTTTGAGGGACAACTTTGGTAATTAAAACTAGACTAGAAAATATTAACTCAAATTAATCTACCTCAAACTCGAAAAATATGCCCACAAATGTGATTGGATAAACGAAAATGCCTGATTTTCGACAGTTTCTAATATGGCAGCTCGAAATAACTTTCGTCACAATGTCAGTACATGGTATAATCCTTTTTTTTGTGAGGATGAGACCGCAGTTTCAGCAGGATGAGTCGGTATTACGAATTTCAAACAAATTGCTTGTCATCTGATAAACTTTTCTAAATAAATTGATTTCCAAAAAAAGTAATATAAGTTAACTTCCGCTTGAAGCCGAAGGACTTTTTCTAATAGGGAAATCTCAAAACTAAAGTTTGAAGAAACAAATTGCCTTCCCAGAATAATTAAAAGATAATATTCGGCAATAATTTGGAATGATGAATACGACAAACCGAGCTAGGATCAATAATTTAGTTGCTCGCTGAGAAAAGCGCCGGTAAAGTAATAATTTAAATTTAGATAGCATGATTTTTAAGAAATAAAATTTCCAGGTACTAAACTTCAGTTTATAATATCAATTTTTTTATGAATATATAAATATCACAAAAGTATTTTTTTATGAAACTCCCCTGATACCAGAGATCCAAACATCTTTTTTCGGAATTTTTTTTTGAGCTTTAGAAGGCTGCTAAAAATATAATTAATTTTAGAATTTGTGCGACCCGTGACGTCAAGTGCCATCCTTTTGCGATTGGTTGGCAAACTAAGTTGTTGCCAAAGGGAGCGTCATAAAATATTATATAAACCCTTGAATTACAAAAAGTTTGACGCTTAAACTCGATCTAGTTTTATATTTTATTTAATTTTTTGTTTGTCATCAACGAAACGTTAATTTAAACTTTTATTTGCTTAATAATAAGTAAAAACGATCTGGTTTTGCTGAATAGTTTCAAATCACGTTGATACTCAACCCTTAAATTTATCAAGTTTTAGAGTTTTAATGTCAAATTTTAACGAATTAGGCACTTACTGCTTAATATTTTTCTTTTTACTTGATGTTCAGCTTAAAGATGGAACTAATAAATATACTTACTGGATAATACTGAAAATATATTTTGAAATTAAAATTTTAAGAAATTAGTTTATTATAAAAAATTTCCTTAAAAGTAACGAATCTATTTATTTTTCAAAAAAAGATTCTAAATTTATAGCTTGTATCAGTAGTCAAGACTTTTTTAACTATAGAAATAATATATTTAAAAAGTAAAATTTAAATAATTTTTGATTTTTAATGTTTCAATATTTTTTATTCGGAAGTAAGTTTACATATGTTTTGTTTTCTTAGTCCGAACCATGTGAAAACGACCAGCGACAAAAAAATCTGTTTTTTTTTTTTACTTTTCTATATATATATATATATATATATATATATATATATATATATATATATATATATATATATATATATATATGTATATATACATAAATATATATATATATATATATATATATATATATATATATATATATATATATATATATATATATATATATATATATATATATATGTATATATACATAAATATATATATATATATATATATATATATATATATATATATATATATACGAGTATATATATATATATATATATATATATACAGTGTGACAATTTAAGTCCGCATCATATGGGATTTGTTTTAAATAATCACTTTAGCCCAAATCTGACTATGGCATCCATTTGTGCTTCAAATAATATCAGAAATACAGTATATTAAGCATGACGTCACCTGTCAAAAATGACATTTTCGTAAAAATTTTTGAAAAAAACTTATAATGTGGCCAAATTTTAAAAAAGTTATTAGACAAAATGGTATATTTTGTGATTTTAGATCCGTTTGTCAAATTTCAACGTCCTACTACGATTTCGAATTTTTGGCAGTTTTTTGACATTTCAGCAATTGTTTTTCATCTTGATTTATTGCAACCATAAATCATTTAATTTGTCAAAAAGTAGGCACCTATAATCTATTTAAGAACAAAATAAAGTCGTGTCCATAATTTTTTTATAGAATAATAAAATTCACACATTATCATGAATCATATTTGATGCAAAGTTCGATTAGCCTTTATTTTTAAATAGAAAAATGTTTCTCGCTTACGTATTTTGACAGTGAACACACTTAAACGTTTGTAAATTATCACAAATCTTACATTTTGATCTTTTTAGTAATGCATTTAAATTTTTAACAATGTAATGTTTCTTACTATAAACACCAAATTAACGACTTGCTGGTTTATCCTATTTGTTTTTTTTTATACTTTAGCTAAAACCACTTTTTAGATTAATAATACATTTTAAATTCTAATTAGCAACCGTAATGAAATATTACACATATTCTAGTTATTAATTTGGCAGTTACGCGTTAATAATTCCACCGAAAAATTACATTAAAATGCTTTCGGTGTCATTGCTGACGTAACTGCTAATTTAAAATAAATCCAGCCAGATTTTAGTCGTGGCTATCAAAATTAACGTTCGCAAAATTAGAAAGACCCTTTAGGGTTGTGCCGATTTCCTCCTGAAAACTTACCTTCTACAGGAAAAAGAGCTAAACAGAGAAATTCACGCTAAGCAAAACTCGATATTTGCATGCGTTTATTAATAGTAGGCTCTGGAAACAATTGAGAACTAGAGATCGCAATATGGTGTCGAAAGGTGTAAAATATTTAGTTAGCAATTCAAACTAGAATGGAAAGAAACAGATGGTGTCAAAACATGCTTTCTCTTCAAGAAAAAATTGAAATTGTTTTATTGTGTGGAGAAAATACACCTCATCGCACTGTTGCAAATGTTTTTAACGAGTGTCATCCTGAAAAAAACTTGCAGCAATCTACTGTGAGCCGAATTATAAGAAAGCTTAAATCGACTGGATCTGTGGGAAATTTTTTCCGAAAAAATCGTGCTGCACGTAAACATACAGAAGATACTGAGTTAAATGTGTGCTTAAGTGTAGTGGGGAAAAAGGTAAAACCCGTGTTCGAACTATTTCGAAGTCTAAACCGGAGATCGACAGGGAAAGTGTACGTATAATTTTACACAAAAATAAATTTAAACCATACAAACCGGAACTGATAAACACTATACAGGATAGAGATTTTAATATTCGGTTGTTATTTTCATTCTAGTACCAAGGAAAATAGAAGAGGACACCAAATTTCCGTACAAGGTTTTATGGACTGATGAAGCCACGTTTACTTGTAACGGAGTCGTAAGTTCACAGAATAGTCGATGGTGGGCCCAAGAAAATCCAAACCTCATAATTGAGTGTCGTGACCAGTACTCGTTTAAAACTAACGTTTGGTGTGGCATTGTAAATGACCAAATAATAGGGCCATATTTTTTTTCAAATAATTTAAACTCACAATGATATTTAGATTTTTTAAATAACAAAATTTTAGAAGTTCTGGATAACATGGCTGTAGATCTATGATATGCTCTATGGTATCAATTAGATGGTGCACCAATATACAATACTTTGAAAGTACGAAACACTTTAAATGAATTTTATTATTTTTATTATTTATTATTAGGGTCATTGGGCGAGATCAGGATAATTGTTGGCCACCTCGATCGCCGACATCACCCCATTGAATTTCTATTTATGGGGTTATCTCAAACAAAAAGTATACAAGTTTAGACCATTTAGAGATATCGATCATCTAGAAACTATAATTAGGCAGTGTGTTCAGGAGATACCGCCCGAGTTTGTGAAAAATTACCGTCAAAGAAATTTCTACAAGAACCATTCGTTACATTGAACGAAACGGTGGACACACCGAAATGTAGAATATGGGTGTATTTCATGCAAGGTATTTATTAAATAGGGTAAAATAGCCAATTGTTAATTTAGCGTTTATAGAAAGAAACATTACATTGTTGAAACTTAAAATACATTACTAAAAAATCAAAATGTAAGATTTGTGTTAAATTACAAACGTTCAAGTGTGTTCACTATCAAACTTCGTAAGCGAGAAATATTTTTCTATTTAAAAACAAATGTTAGTCGAACTTTGCATCAAATATGATTCATCATAATGTGTGAATTTTAATATTCTATAAAAAAATTATGGACGCGACTTCATTTTGTTCTTAAATAGATTATAGGTGCCTAGTTTTTCATAAATTAAATCATTTAAATAAGGTTGCAATAAATCAAGATGAAAAACAATTGCCGAAATGTCAAAAAACTGCCAAAAATTCAAAATTGAGTAGGCCGTTGAAATTTGACAAACAGATCTAGAATCACAAAATAAACCATTTTGTCTAATAACTTTTTCTAAAATTTGGCCAAATTATATGTTTTTTTTTCAAAAATTTTTACGAAAATGTCATTTTTGACAGGTGACGTTATGCTTAAAAATGACTTACTATACTTTATTTCTGATATTATTTGAAGCACAAATGGATGCCATAACCAGATCTGGGCTAAAGTGATTATTTAAAAAAATCCCATATGATGAGGACTTAAATTGTCACACAATATAATATATATATATATATATATATATATATATATATATATATATATATATATATATATATATATATATATATACTAGCCGGGCCCGCGGCTCCGCTCGCGTGGATTTGATTCACCACTATCGTCACTGCTTATTCCTTAATTTACCCAACGTAATAAAATATCTCCCATTATTTCCCTTTATCTCTTAATATTTCTCCTTATCTCCCATTATCTCTACATAATGGCTTAACTCTGCTCATCCGCCATTATTTCTCCTTATCTTCCATTATTTCTCCTTATCTCCCATTATCTCACTTTATCTCCCATTATCTAGGCTTATCTCGACTTATCTCTTAATATTTCTCCTTATCTCCCATTATTTCTCCTTATCTCCCATTATCTCACCGTAACTCTCATTATCTAGACTTATGTTTGCTTATCTCCCATTATTTCTCCTTATCTCCCATTATTTATATTTATCTCCCATTATCTCACTTTATCTCCCATTATCGAGCCTTATCTCGACTTATCTCCCATTATTTCTCCTAATTTCCTATTATCTAGGCTTATATCGAAGTATATAGAACATATATTTAAATTTATAAAAACACGTAAATCGGATAAGTGGTTCTCAAGTGATAAGCGCACTAAACGGACAGACAGACAGAAAGACGTTTTATATATATTCTAGATAGAAGATAATAGATAACCTGGTCAGAGAACAAATGTATTAATTAAAAAAAAACACACACAAAGAATATATGTATGAATTTAAAAAAAAGACACATAAATCGGATAAGTGGTTTTCGCGTGATAAACCCGCTATTGGACAGACAGACAGACAGAGAGACACTGCATTTTATATATATTTTAGATTATAGATTATAGATATTCTCTGCTACATAATATTGTTCCATATTTAATGGGTTAGGCGCTCAATTGCAAGGCAACGCGCTAGCGGCAAACTTTTTTCCGACATCATTCACTATTTTACGTTACTACTCATTCCTTATGCTACCTATCGTAATAAAATATAGCCTATAACCTAGCCAGAGAACATATGTATGTTTTAAAAGAAAAGGTACGTAAATAGGATAAGTGGTTCTCCAGTGATAAGCGCACTAACGGACAGACCGACAGACAGACAGAGAGACATTTTTATATATATATATTATAGATATATATATATATATATATATATATATATATATATATATATATATATATATATATACATATATATATATATATATATATATATATATATATATATACATATATATATATATATATATATATATATATATATATATATATATATATATATATATATATATATGTATATATATATATATATATATATATATATATATATATATATATTTATATATATATATATATATATATATATATATATATATATATATATATATATATATTTATATATATATATATATATATACATACGAGTATATATATATATATATATATATATATATAAATTTATATATATATATATATATATATATATATATATATATATTTATATATATATATATATATATATATATATATATATATATATATATATATATATATATATATTTATATATATATATATATATATATATATATATATATATATATATATATATATATATATACTCAACGCCAAGACACCGACCAGTGATCAACGCTTTGATAAAGATGGATGAGATTTCATCGAAACGTCAGCGAAGCCGTCCATCAAGGGACTTCAAGCTAACACGGGATACCCGAAAAACCACTACTGCATATATATATATATATATATATATATATATATATATATATACATATATATATATATATATATATATATATATATATATATATATATATCTATAATATATATATATATATATATATATATATATATATATATATATATATATATATATATATATGTATATATATATATATATATATATATATATATATATATATATATATATATATATATATATATATCTATAATATATATATATATATATATATATATATATATATATATATATATTTATATATATATTTATATATATATATATATATATATATGGATATATATATAAAGCCCAAAAATACGCAGGTTTTTATTAATGTTCCTACAAGAACACTTGATACACTATATATATATATATATATATATATATATATATATATATATATATACATATATATATATATATATATATATATATATATATATATATATATATATATATATATATATATATATATATGTATATATATATCTATATATATATATATATATATATATATATATATATATATATATATATATATATATATATATATGTATATATCTATATCTCTATATATATATATATATATATATATATATATATATATATATATATATATATATATATATATATATATATATATATAGTGTAGATATAGTGTATCAAGTGTTCTTGTAGGAAGATTAATAAAAACCTGCATATTCTTGGGCTTTTAATCGTTTTATCTTTTGGAATAGGCTAGGATCGAACGTGAAAAAGTAATAAAAAAAGTTAATCCGGTCATCTCCGATTGTTAGATCAAATAATGTATATGAAGAACTTTGTAGAAAAATAAATAAAGTGATTTTATATATTTTTATATATAAGTGACTTTAAACATAACTTGCACAAAAATTTAGCTTTTTGAGGCTGATTTTAAGAAGAGGTGGCAAAAGTGTAGTAGAAAAGATTTTTTGATTATTAATGAAATCTGGCTAGATTTTTTTAAAGAACTATTTTGTCGATATTGACGCTACAAGTAGAAAAGTAGGCTGACCTAAAACAAGCTTCGAAGAGAACTAAACGCCGGAAGACCGAGTCTTTGAGAACCAAGCACTCTTCTGAAGAATTAGCATTTGCAACATAAATGAGTTTAGGATGTATCGATCAACTGGAGGTGTCTAAAGTTGGGCAGGAAGTTACCGCAACTTCACTCCGGAGAGCTGCCAGGTTTGGAATGCATACAGGGAGTTCAATATTTCCTAAAGGGGACGACTTACTGCAAGAGAAGCTCTTTCGATGTCTGTTGAAGCCAAACTGATTAGACATCCATACAATATAATTGGGGAAAATAACAAGTTGAAGTTTCCATCCTACAAAACATTCGGTTTAAAAAGAATACATCATGATGACAATTCTGTTGAGATTATATGAAACTTTTTGAATTTCAAAAGCAGGAAATTTAAAAAAAAAATTGTATTATTCTGTAAGTGGTGCTTGAACAGTTCTGCATAATCAGAATACAAGCGAAAGTTAAGGGACTCAAACGCTGAGGACTCGAGTATCTTTATTACAGCAGTTATTTAGAATAATGGAAACCTTCATCTACACGATTCTGCAGTTCCATGAAGGTTATATTTTAACATGATACAACTGAGTTAGCAAAGAAAGAGGCCCAAATTATACGCAAACAAATTGAGGAGCTGGATTCAGTGATGATATATTGATTAGGCTTCGGCTGCAAACTTAATCTTGTTGGTTCAAAGTACTATTGATGTAATGGAGGCGGGTGGTCAGGTTGACGTGGTTTATACGGATTTCAGCAAGGCCTTCGATACAGTCAACCACGATATCCTGATAGGGAAGTTAAGAAGTTATGGGTTTTGTGGATCACTACTGAATTGGTTGACCTGCTACCTTACATACAGGAAACCGTTTGTTAAAGTAAAGGGCTTTGTGTCGAGTGAGGTATCTGTTGCATCGGGTGTGCGGCAGGGTAGCCACCTGGGCCCGTTGCTGTTTAATATATTTATTAACGACCTACGAAAGATGATTCTATTTTCAAGGCCCTTGTTTTTTGCAGATAACTTGAAATTGTCTATGGCAATTCATTCTGTTGACGATGCTATGAGACTGCAGGGAGACTTGGATATGGTGAGTGAGTGGTGCAGGAGAAACAAAATAAAACTAAATATTAATAAATGTAAGATTATGTCGTTCTTTCGAGTGAAAGTTCCGCTTTTGTATGACTACAGTATTAATAATTGTCTTCTAGAAAGAGTCTCCTCATTGTGTGACTTGGGTATTTATTTGGACACTAAGCTTGATTTTCATAATCATTATGACTTTATTACTAACAAATGTATTAAACTCCTTGGCTTCGTCTGTAGGAATACTAGGGATTTCCAGATCGTAGATAGCGTGAATATTTTGTACAAGGCCTTGGTGAGATCTTCTTTGGAGTATCTGTCATGTGTGTGGTCGCCATCGTATGCTGTGCATATTGAAGGTGTTGAAAGGGTACAGAGGAAGTATGCTAGATATGTCTCTTGCAAATTTAAGTGGAACATCACTGCCTATGGGGACAAGCTACGAAGACTTTAGCTGCAATCACTTTCAAGACGTAGGAAAGTTGCTGATATATGTTTGTTATTTCGACTTGTAAATGGTCATATAGACTGCTCTGATCTCTTGAGTCTGATAAATTTTCATGTTCCACCAAGATCGACAAGGGACCACGTACTCTTTGCCCCGAGTTACCACAGATGTAACTATGGCCTATTCTCGCCGATCACTAGAATCACTAATGGTGCCAGTAAAGCGGATCTTGATTTTTTAAATCTCTCTTTAAAACGTTTAAAAGAAAAACTGTTGAGAGTCCACTGAGTTTTTGAAATGATAATTACTGGTGTTGTTATTGTATTGTTATAACTTTACTATATTATTGAAATTTTTCTGTAAATACTATGTACAAAATGGGTCTGCCCGTAAGTAAATAAATAAATAAATAAGTGGTACTGAAATAGATGTTAAAATTACTATGGTATTCACAATCGTGGATGGGAAGATAGACACTGCCATCACAGACACCAAATCTATACAAAGATATTTTATATGTGGCCTTAAATCTAAGGAATTCAATAAGCTTGAAAAAGTATGTAACATCATAAGACCGAGAATTCAATCTACAGCTTTGCAGATGACAGTACGCTTATCTCTTCATTCACTTTGAACGCTCGGACATCGGCTACTCAGATGAATATCTGCAGACAGCAGGAGATTATTCAACTTAACAAACACCTGGAAGAAATTCTATCTTGGGGTGAAAGTAACCAAGTGGAATTTAACGCTACAAAAACCCAAGCGGCAGTTTTTTTTAAAAAAAGTTAACGCTGGGCACTCCATTCCTCTAAAATCTTCACTCAATTTGTTGGGCGTTAATTTGGGAGCAAATATGTCCTGGCATGAACATGTTGCAGGCATAGCAAGGAGAGGTTCTCAAAAATTGGGAATATTATTTCGAACCAGAAAGCTTTACACTCCACAACAACTATGGCTAACTATGGAATACTGCTCCCATGTTTGGGGCTCCGCTCCCAAACATACACTGCATTTGTTGGATTCTATTAAGAGAAGAGCTGTTCGTCTGATTGGAGATCCGGAACTGACCGGCGGCCTTGATTCGCTAGAACATCGAAGAACGGTTGGCGACTTGAGACCATATTTATGGAGAACATCATCCCTATGGAATAATTTGCCCAGGACTGTTTCCCACCGAGTACAATTTACAGCGATTGAAGAACAACGTGAATCGCTTTCTCCGCACACGTGTCGCTCCTGTAGCGCTTTAGGGACTTCCCTGCAGCACGTGTGTTAGACCCTTAAAAAAAAATCAAAATAATAGATTATTTCCATCTGGAATTTGGATTGTCGGCGCTCCATGCATCGATTCGGTTTTTCGAATGTATGTTGCAGCTTAGTTATAAAATACCTGTGAACACGTCACAAGCTCGTAAAGAGGAAAACTTTTTAGTCGATAAGCCAAAACCTAGTTCTGGAAGCAGTAATCACGGCAACATCTCTGGGCGCTTCTTCAGCGATCTAGAAGTTTCAGTTTGTATTACTGAAGTGGATGTATAAATAATTCAGAAGATTCAAAATTATATTGCAAACAGCGCTAACCGCCATGAGACTAATGTAGATAAATTCCAGAAATATACTTTGAAAACAGCAAAACTTTTTGTGGAAAAATACAATTGGTTCCCATTGACATCCACTACTCACAAAGTTTTGATTCATGGCCCAGAAATCATAGAGCACGCTTTGTTGCCTACAGACCAGTTAAGTGAAGAGGCGCAGAGGAGGAGGCAAGACACCAGGAGTTTAAAGACACAAAGAAAGCTTTTCCCGTAAAATATTGTGCCTGGGAATGAATGATAATTTCCTTAGATCCACTGATAATGAATTTGTGAAAACTTCTAAAGAAGTATGCAAAAAATATTAAAAAGAATGTCTTAGATTCATTAATAGTTCCTAATGTCACATTAAGCTCGGATACTTCCACAGTATCAACAAATAACTATATGGACTTCGGTAGTTCTTCCGCTCCACAATAAAGGTCTTTTTTACTGTTTTCTAAATTATAGATAGATCTAATTTAATTCTAATATATCATATTAAAATAATTAAAAAAGTCTTTTTAATTCATTTGCTAACAGTTGGATGCCTAAAATAATTTCTGAGTAAAAAAAAACATGCATTCGGCCCCTGTGTGGGCCGGCCAGAAAAGCTGTAAATTATTCAAAACCCAAAGTGGTAAATACCACTGCAAATTTAAGAGAGTATCTATCATTAGAATATTGAAGAAATTTTGTGGCCCGGTAGTAGGGTGTGGTTGGTATAGTGGTGAGTTATCAACAGCGATCTACAAAATTTCTTTAGTACTACATTGGGAGACACCTTCTTAAATTTGTAATAGTAGTTATCTTATGCGCAACATCTGCTCCAAACAGTTTACGAAGTTTTGATCCTTGCACGTGTGTTCAATATGTTATGTTAATCTCGAATAATAAATATTAAAAACATATATATATATATATATATATATATATATATATATATATATATATATATATATATATATATATATATAGTCCCTGGCCAAATTATTAGACGCACTGCAAGATTTTATGTAAAATATTAATTACCGAGTGATATTGTACCGTTTTATTATTTTAAATTGATTTTTGTTTTTTATTTTTATATTATCCAATCAATTACCTATTTATTTGACATAAATAAAACAGCATTAATTTAGAAAAGCATAAGTTTATTAAGTTTTAAAGAAAAGTGAAATTAATGTTAGTAAAAGTCAATATTTAGTTGAGCCACCTTTAGCCGCTATCAAAGCTTTAATTCTGCGTGGCATGCTATCAATGCAAGATTGTACTGTCTCCTGCATTTGAAGATGATGATTCCACACATGAATAATCTTTTCTAGGAGCTGGGTTTTGTTGGTAATCACATCTTTAGCCACTTCTCTTTTCATCAGCTTCCACACATTTTCAATGGGGTTCATATTAGGGCTATTACCCGGCCAATCCAACAGAGGGATATTTTTTCCTGCCAAAAAAGCTTTAACAGACCCAGCAGTGTGGCAGGGAGCTCCATCTTGCATGAAAGTGAATGGTTCCCCATTTGGAAACCATTCTCTGAGCTGCGGAATCAACCGATTTTGTAATACTTCTTTGTACTGATCTTGCCTCATTATTCCTTTGACGACGTACAGACGTCCAGTGCCCTTGCCGCTGATGACTGACCAAATCATCACTTTGGTGGGATGTTTAACCGTCGGGACGACACAATCAGGATGAAACTTTTCTCCATGACGACGACGCACATACTGAGCTTTATTCTGCAAAATTTCGAATGTGCTTTCGTCACTGAAGCAGACCTGTCAAAAATAGGAAAAATATATAAACTTCCATGTTTATTTGCTTTATTTAACTGAAAATGATAATAATGTATCAATTATTGATTAAATTGCTGTATCTTACCGATCTCCAGAAGTCCACATCTTTGTCTTGCCATTGTTTGGCCCACTTCAGGCGCTTTGCTTTCATTTTTTTTTTTTTTTTTTTTTATGGGTCTAGCACACGTGCTACAGGGAAGTCCCTAAAGCGCTACAGGAGCGACACGTGTGCGGAGAAAGCGATTCACGTTGTTCTTGAATCGCTGTAGATTGTACTCGATGGGAAACACAGTCCTGGGTAAACCAT
Organism: Pachyrhynchus sulphureomaculatus; assembly: GCA_019049505.1. NCBI lineage: Eukaryota > Metazoa > Arthropoda > Insecta > Coleoptera > Curculionidae > Pachyrhynchus > Pachyrhynchus sulphureomaculatus. Next base: position 78,412,417 of record CM032446.1, read on the forward strand.
TCCAAAGGTATGATGTTCTCCATATAAAAGACTGCTTGAAAAGCGTTGTACGAGGAGTAACAAGCTGAACCTCACACGGATGTGAAGCATTAGCGAGACGTGTACTTCTAATATGCACCGCTCTGGGAGGAATTAAACGGGCCACATCTTTCAAACACTTTCCATGAAAGTACTTGTAGAATAGGCTCAAGTCGCCAACCGTTCTTCGATGCTCCAGCGAATCAAGGCCGTCGGTCAGTTCCGGGTGTCCAATCAGACGCTCTTCTCTGGATAGAATCCAACAAATGCAGTGTATGTTTGGGAGCGGAGCTCCAAACATGGGAGCAGTATTCCATAGTTGGTCGAATTTGAGCTTTGTAAAGAATTAACAGTTGTTGTGGAGTGTAAAGCTTTCTGGTTCGAAATAATATTCCCAACTTTTGAGAAGCTCTTCTTGCTATGCCTGCAACATGTTCATGCCAGGACATATTTGCTCCCAAATTAACGCCTAACAGATTGAGTGACGATGTTAGAGGGATGGAGTGCCCCGACATAACTATGTCGGGTTCTGCAACGTTAACTTTTTTAGAAAAAACTGCCGCCTGGGTTTTTGTAGCGTTAAATTCCACTTGGTTACTGTCACCCCAAGATAGAATTTCTTCCAGGTCTTTGTTAAGTTGAATGACTTCCTGCTGTCTGCGGATATTCGTCTGAGTAGTCGATGTCTGAGCGTTCAAAGTGAATGAAGAGATAAGTGTACTGTCATCTGCAAAGCTGTAGATTGGATTCTCGGTCTTTTCCAGCAGATCGTTAATATAAATGAGAAGGAGAGTAGGAGACAGTATGGAACCTTGGGGCACACCGGCGTTGATAGTGAAGGTGTTAGAAAGAAATCCGTCAACCGCCACTCGTAAAGAACGCTCTCTGAGGAAACATGAGAGCCACAAACAGAACTTTTCAGACATACCATAAGAACGTAGCTAAGAAAACAGCCCATCGTGCCAAACACGGTCAAATGCCTTGGATATGTCAAGAGCAACCGCTCGAGATTCTCCAAAGTGTTCAATTGCGTTGTTCCAAACATGTGTTACATAAGTCAGAAGATCTCCTGTTGATCTATTTTTACGAAAGCCATATTGGTGATCACTAATAATGTTGAATCCTTCAAGATATTTTAGAAGATGCTGATTGATAGCCTTTTCCATGACTTTCCATATTATTGAGAGTGGTGCGATTGGTCGGTAGTTATTTGGCAAGGTCTTCTTGCCTTTTTTAGGTATCGGCTGAACTGTGGCACATTTCCAGCAGGAAGGAAATATTCCCTTTCTGTAGGATAGGTTGAAAAATCTACAGAAAACTGGTGTTAGTTCCCTCGCACAGTTCTTGAGAACTATGGCAGGTATTCCGTCAGCGCCTGAAGCCTTTTTGGTGTCTAGCTTCATCAAAATATGTTTTATGATACGCTGTCTGAAGACAATATCGGGCATCCTTGACTGCACTATGGGAATAGTAGGTGGTGTTTTTCCTTGGAAATCGACAGTAGAATGTGAAGCAAAGAGTTCAGCCAACAAGTTCGCTTTCTCAACAGGTGTCGTTGCAATAGAATTATCTGGCCGTGTGAGTGGCGGTATGGTGGATTTGGTGAAATTTTGACTAACTGCCTTGGCGACCGACCAAAAGGACCTGGAATTGCCGGGACAAGCGAGAAGTTTGTTTCTAATCCGTTGATTGTGTACCTCCTTGGTTTCGTCTATAATTTCTTTGCATCTGTTCCTGGTACGAACAAAGATGTTACGATTTATGGTGTTAGGATCTTTACGCCACTGTCGGTATGCAAGATGTTTAGAAGCAACAGCTTCTTTGCATTTTAGGTCAAACCAAGGCTTGCCGTTGGAAGGGCATTTCTTCGAAAAAGGGATGTAAGCATCCATACCGGCCAAAATAACATCGGAAACCTCCCTGGCGCAGTCAGATGGGTCGTCGGATCGAAAACAAACGTCCAACCAAGGGAAAGTTCGAAAATATTCCATGAGATCTTCCCATTTAGCAGATTTGTAGTGCCAAATCTTGCGCGGTTTGGGCGCCTCTCTCTCACTGATTGGTAGAATACTCGATGTCGAAAGCAGTTTATGGTCGGAAGAACCTAACGGTGGATTTACGCTGACCGTGTAAATCTCCGGATTGGTGGTTAAAAACAGATCAAGAAGACTGGCGAACTCTCCGTCTCGATCAGGGATCCGTGTTGGTTCATCAATAAGCTGAGTCAAGCCACAACTGATTGAAAATGATTCGGCTTCACGACCTTGTTCGTCGGTAGTATTTGAATATTTAAGCCAGTTGATGTTGTGGACATTAAAGTCGCCCAGGATGGCAATTTCGGCATTTGGATAGTTAATTTGTAAATGATCTATGGTGTCTGCAAGAGAAGCGAAAAGTGTTCTTAAGTTTGTATCACTTGGTGGTCGATAGAGGATACAGACGAGCCTTGTGGTTGGTTGAGTCGTTATTTTTAACCACATAACATCAAAGTTTGGGGGCTCCAGAGCCTCTTCTCGTTGGCAAGAGAGGTCGCTTCTGACATAAAGACAGATTCCAAAGTTACGCCTAAATCGGGAATAGAAATCGTACCCAGGATAAAGATAGTTTACTGTGCTGGTCGATGCACTGACCTTAGTTTCACAGAGAGCGAGTACATGAGGTTTATTTGATTGCAGGTGTTGGTGCACTGAATTTATGTTCGAATTTAAACCTCGTATGTTGCAAAAATCCATTTTGAAATTCTGTTCTCTGCATGTCGACGCCCCTGAACCAGCCCCCACCCGGAGATCCGAACGGGGGGCTATTTTACCTCCGGAATTTTTTGTATCCAGGTGCCTCATCATGCTATTTGGTCCCACAGTCCGGGACATCGGCACAGCCACGAAACGTTAAGCAACTTCACGCAGCTTAAACCGATGCGATGGTATCACACCGGGCGATGCTGGTGGGATCTGGGCATCTACCATCTAGATTGTTCTTTAAGTCGCCTCCTACGACAGGCAGAACATACCGGGGGAGATATTCTATCCCGCCCCCCACGGGGGCATTACAGCTGTTAACTTGGGCTTCCTGGCGGGGTGACAGGCCTTAAAATCTAATTCTTTCAATTTTCTTCGAACAGTGCGCTCAGAAGCATTTACGCTAGCATCCTGGAGTTGTGATTTTATTACCTTTGTGGTAGCAAATCTGTTTTCTACACAAATTTTCTTCGAACATCTCTCTGACCGTAGAGAGAAAATTGGTTTTCTACCGCATCTATTCTTTCTTTTCGGGCTTAATTCCTTCCCTGACTCAATTTTCTTTTTTATGCGTCGTACACTAGCTTCAGAAACCTCCAATCTTCGTGATATTTCTCGGCTTGTAAATGTTTTCGCAATCACAAGGGCCTTCACTTCAGCTTTTTTTACGTGGTGAAAGATCGCCTTTTTCTACCCATAATGAAAATAGTCCAATTACTTTTTTAAAACACTGCATACAAAATAAACTAATAACTGAGTAGTATAAAACTGTTAAACAAACAATCACAGTCCATAAAGCCACAGAAACACGTCCGTACCTGACTCGATTCCGATCGCGACTGATACAGGTTTGTACTTGTTTACTTTCATGTATCACTTTGTCAACACAGCGTTGCCATATGTTAAAAATAAATACAAATATGTAGTCTACAACAATTCTTTTAAATAAAAATCAATAATATTGTAGTTTAAATATACCATTATTGCATAAAAACTCTTAAGAAACATAAAATTACTAAAAAAAATACAGTGCGTCTAATAATTTGGCTAGGGACTGTATATATGTATATATTTGGGTTTAACTGTATATATACACAAGAGATATATAACAGTTATACAGCTAAGTGTTGTGTCCCCATTCGCCTTCTCCGAACCTCTCTATCGTCCGCCATCTCTTCGTCCATTCCTCGTGACCTCATGGCTTGTCTCATATCTTCATTCCAGGATCTACGTGGTTTTTTATTTCTTCCCGGTGTTTTCCATGTCCACAGCCTTTTGGGCCATCTTGTATCGTTCATTCTGAGTAGGTGTCCAAACCATTTTAATCCTCTATTTTCTATTCTTTGTATAATCGTTTCTGTTGCTGCTGTTCTGTTGCGTATTGCTTGGTTTGTTATGTATTGGAATTTGGACACTCCGGGCTTCTTCTCAGGTAATCTATCTCTATCGTCCTTATTTTTATTTTATCCTCTTCTTTCATTACCCACAATTCACTACCATAACTTGAAACCGAATCTACCATTGTTCTTCCAATTATCATTTTGTTTTGTGTAGTTATGTTTTGATCCCACCATATTGAGTTAAGAGTTCCTATGTTCCTCCTGGCTTTTTGTATTTTATTCTGTATTTCCTTTTTACCTATACCATTTTTGTTGTCAATCAGTACTCCTAGATATTTAAATTCCTTGACTTGTTTGACATGTGTATCGTTGTTAATTAAGACATCAAATTCTATTTCCGAGTTCATAACCATATACTCCGTTTTTTCAAGGCTCACCTCTAGTTCCCATTCCTTGTAGTATAATCTCTTCAATACATATTCCATATCGAATGCATCTTGTGTTATTATTACTTGGTCGTCTGCAAAGTTTAACGATAATAGGTGTTTATCACTAATGGGAATGACCATGCTTTGGCAAGTGCGGTTCCATTTCTTTAGAGCGTTGTCTACAAATATATTAAATAAAATTGGTGAAAGGCAACACCCTTGTCTTACACCTTTTGTAATGTGGATAGCTTCTGAGAGATAGCGTTCTTGTTTCACATATCCTATATTTTCATTATATAACTCTTTTAATGTCGTTATCATCTCTTCTTTTATCCCTACTGTTCTTAAGACATGCCAAAGTTTATTTCTCGGAACACTATCGTATGCCTTCTTAAGGTCATATGTATTTCGTCATCTTTTTGGATCTTCTTTTCTATCAATTGTTGTAAAGTAAACAAGTTGTCTATACACGACCGGCCCGGAGTAAATCCGCTTTGGTTTTCGGATATCTTTCCTTTAATTGTTTCTCTTATTCTATTATGCAATATTTGACCGTACAATCTACTCATAGTGCTTGTAACGCATATATACCTCTATAATTATTAGGGTCTTTTCTATTTCCTTTCTTATAGATTGATGAAATGTAACTTTTTTCCATTCGGTAGGTGTTCTTCCTTGTGATATACAATTATTAATTAAGCTAGTTATTGTTCTCCACATGGTTATACCTCCATTTTTAATCATTTCTGGAGAGATATCACCTGGTCCGCCCGCTTTTCCATTCTTCATCGTTTTTAGATTTGCTTGTACTTCCTCCATGGTTATTTCCTCCCAGTCCTTTCCCTCTGTGTCTTCTGATTCATTGGCCTCTATACTAAGGAATTCTTGTCTGTTTTCAGTTAGTAATATTTCGTAATAATTTTTCCATTCCTCCAAGGGTATTAAATTTACGGCCCTCTCTTTGTTGTTCGTTTTCATATTTTGATGGTTTGCCACACTTCTGTCGATTGTGCTCCTCCAATATACGTGTTAATCTGTGCACATTTTCGTTCCCAGTATTCCTTTTTTTCTTTTTTTATTTTCTTACGTACCTCCCTAATTTTTTTGTTTGCCCAGGTAGTTTCTGACTTGTATGTTAAATATTTTTGGTGAAATCTATTTTTTTCCTCTATTTGTTCTTTTAATTCTTCTGTTATGTAATATCTGCATGTTTTTTTTTCTTCTCACTTATACTCTCCTAAAGTTTCTTGTGCCACCTTGTTGGTAACTTTTTTAATGCGTTCATATTCTTGCTCTATATTTTCGGTTGGTTCCCGTGTAAGTAATTCATTGTGTAATCTTCTTTGATAAAGCTCTTTAATAATTTCGTGTTGAAATAGATAAGTTTTGTATCTTTTCATTTTTATTTCTATCTTGTCTTCGTCTGTGGGATAAGTTTGTAAATTTTTATTGTTTTTTGATGAAAAAGGGTACAGTATTTTAGTAGTCAATAGATGGTGATCTGTGTCGCAGTTGGCTCCTCTCTTAACTCTGGTGTCGTATATCTTGAATGTGGATTGAACTTTAGTTATAATATAATCTATTATGGATTTCTGATTTAATGATGGTCTCTCCCAAGTAAAGCGATGAATATCCTTGTGGAGGAAGAAAGTATTTGTTAATTTCAGATCAAATTGATTACACAGTTCTAGGACCCCCTCTCCATTATCATTTTCTACGACTTCTGCGTAGTTTCCTACTGTTACGTTATTTGTTTGGCTTTTAACTCTCGCTTTTAGGTTCCCTGTGATTATCACGTCATAAGAGGGATTGGTGCTACTTATAGTTTTGGTAAGGTCTTCATAAAACTGATCCTTTGTTTGACTGTTCTCTGAATCTGCTGGTGCATATACTCCAATAATATTTAGGTTGTAACCGTACATTTTTAATTTCAGGCGAATTATTATGTCTGTGATGTATTGGTAATCTTTTATATATCTCTTTAATTTGTTGTGAATTAACATCGATACTCCTGACCTCGCTCTTTGTGAGTTATCTACTCCAGACCATATGTGAGTATAGTTACCTAAGCTTTCGTTTCCACTTCCCTTTTTCTTAGTTTCCGTTAACACTGTGATATTTAGGTTAAATCTTTCTACTTCTTTCATTATTTTTCCTAGTTTATTTCCTATTCCACGTATATTCCATGTAGCCATACTCGTCATCCTTTTCCTTGCCAATCGTCGTCGTCTATAATTTCCGTCCTGTTTCCGAGGCTTGTTTTGAGCTTTTTTAGCGGTTAAGCGTTTTTTACAGGTATTGCGTTGCTAGCTCAATGCCCCAACCACCTTCCGGAGAACCAGATTTTTCTGTCAGGGTTTTCTTCCCTTAGCCAATAGGGTCCAGTTATTTAAGGGCGCGTATTAAAACATTTAAAAAGCAAAAAGTCGTTTAATTTTAACCTTTCAAAAATTTTAACTATATTTTGCAAGTTATAACAATATTACAATCAACAGTACATTACAGCCTAAATGAATAAATAATTTGAGTTTTTAATCAATTTCAAAAATGATATTTTGCTTTCTCTATTTCTCAAACAAAATATAACCTGAAAAATAACGTTTATTTCCTTAATCGTTTTTAATAATTCGTCAGAAATAGCTGAAAGGGATAATTTACTTTTGACTAAAGTAACAAGTCTATTTTACATTATGCCACTTTTCCAAGTTTCTAGTTCGTGTATAATCTAATTTAAACCAACTCTGGAATAATTCATTGAAGAAATGTTCAGGTTCAAACTACATGCGTAGTTCGAAAAATTATGTATGCAATCTGAGCAAAATTTTCCATGTACTTGTAAGAACAACGTCTAAAACTCATTTTACTGTAAATTTCAGGACTTTTGAGAAGACAGAATATTAAATTTAATACCTAGAAATATATAAATTTCATCTTTTATGCGAATAGCACACTACCTATAACTGGTTAGATGTCTGTAGTCAATAAAAAAATCTCTATTTCATCTCTCCGGCGTGCTATACGTTAAGCGAATATTATTCTACAGAGTAATATAACCATTAAAATTGTAATTATAGTTAATTATTTTATATAGTTCTCTTGCATACTAACAGTTCCAGGAGTTTTAAATCAGTATAATAAAAATAAATTAGCTAAATTTATTGGTGTGTGCTAATTCGCTTTATATGCAGAATTATTATCGGTGATGCAGAAACAAAATGGAATAATAAAACTTTTCCATTTTTATTATATTTAAAAATACTGTTGAAACGGAAATTAATAATGTCCTTAGCCAAGGAAATAGGAGGTAAATTATAACACAAAAAAAACTTCAAGTTGTTGACCAGTAAACTAGATAAGACCGGAATATATAGATTACGATTTGAGTAGCCTATACGTATAGAAGAATAAATAATAAACGTGAATATAAAACTAGAAATATAAATATCACTATTTAAATACGGTCCTAGTTATGACTCTCTGAAGTTCTCTAGATTACTAGGTCGAATAATAAATTTTTGGTTACACAAAAATATCATTAATTCATAAAACTGTAATAACTACGGGATAGTCCATCACAAGCACTGTTAGCAGGCTATATGATAAAGTTAAAAGAATATCTAGAGCCTCAAAGAGAAACGTAAAGGGATTTTAGAGGTAGACGATCATGTATTGATGATAATAATGTTTCCTTAAAACAAATAACCGAGAAAAACTTGCCAAGCAAACAATTCAGGTAAACAATAAAGGAAACTCGTTAAGGAATATAAAGTACCGGAGCTAAAGGTAAATGTAGATAAAAAAAACGGCCAAATTTAAATCGAACTTGCGCTATTAGTATTCCGTACGATGATTGCTTTTAAAATAAAATAGGCTAAATTAATTAGGTCCCTGACATGTATATACCTTAAGAGTAATGTGTATTTTCACGTTTTTTCTTAGTCAACAATGTATAATAGTTATAGCATCTCAGGTCAATCTAGAATCTATTAATAAAAGTGTAAAACAAATATTTACTACCTAAATATTTGTTTAATTATAAACAAATAAAATAAAATTCCTTTGTTTCGGTATAGGAGCGACGCCCGAGCAGTAGTGTACTGAAAAGTATATTAACAAAAGCTCCACTATATTGTCAGGCCACATAGCTTTCATAGTTTTTTTTAAACGAGATAAATTATCAAACGTAATGCGCTCGTGATAATTTCCACTCAATCTCCACTTTATGAAGAATATTCCAGGATTTTTTAAAAATGTTTGATCAGTACTTTTCGAGATAGGGGCGAGTAGCGATTTTTGGCTATTTCTTTAAAATAATACAAAGAAAAGTGTACGCATGTATTACATCACATACTCGTGTTTTCACAAGCTTTCATTTGACAGCCTACTCGTTAACCTGGTATTATTTTTTTCACTTCCAATTTTACCCCCCAAAACTAACCCTTTAAATCAAAATTTACCTTTCAAAACTACACAGTTCTGATTTGGCCATCAATTTCTATATTTGTACCAAATTTCAACTGTCTATGCCAAATAGTTTAGGCGAAAATACGGTGTGTCAGACAGACAGACGGACACCGAAATGGTTCCATAAGTGTTCCGTACGGAATCTTCTTCTTCGCGTTGCAAACGTTGGCTATTAACATGGCTATTTTGGTTTTATTTGCGGCAGATCTGGACATTTGGGCAGATGACAGCCCGAACCAATGGCGCAAATTCTGGAGCCAAGAGTGTCTTCTTCTCCCAAGTCCCCTCCTGCTGTCTATCTTTCCTTGGATTATTAACTGAAGAACGAGAGATGGGAAAAACCGTGCGAACATGTAGAACAGAATATAGGAGGAACTAGAAGCACAGAGTCATGGAGAATAATTAAAGCATTAAAGACCAACAATAGAGAGAAGACGTATATAGAGTATATCCCAGAAAGCGAGTGGGAGGAATATTATAAGAAGCTGCTAACAGAAGACAGACAAGAATTCTAAGAAGAGAATCCTGAAGAAGAACAGAATAAGGGAAAAAAAGAGATAGAACTAAGCTATGAAGAAGTAAAAAAGATAATAAAAACACTCAAAAATAATAAATCTGCAGGGCCTGGAGGTGTGGTAAATGAAATGATTAAGTATGGATCTAATAAATTACATCGAATGCTGAGAAACATGTTCCACAGAGCGATAGATGGATAAAAAATACCAGAGGAATGGTCAAAAGCCTATATAGTATCTGTATTCAAAAATGGAGACCGCAGAAAATGCACAAACTATAGAGGCCTAAGCATAATATCGAGTATGGGACGTTTGTATGGAAAAATTATTAAAAATATCATAGAGGAAAATATAAAAGGAAAAATTGGAGAAGACCAAGCAGGCTTTACGGCCGGAAAATCATGTGTAGACCACATATACACTATAAAACAAACAATGGAAAAAAAACTGGCAAATAATAGAGAAATTCATCTAGCCTTCATAGACATAAGAAAGGCCTATGACTCAGTACCAAGACAAAGATTATGGAACGTAATGAAAGAAATAGGCATTGACAAAGAACTAATATACGCAGTAAAAGCTCTGTACGGAAACAACACAGTGAACATAAAAATAGGACATAAAATAGGGAAGAGACTCCAAACATCAAAAGGCCTATTACAAGGTTGCTCTACATCCCCAACACTATTCAAAATATACCTCGAACAAACATTAAAAAAATGGAAGCAAAAATGTAGTGGAGAATTTAGAAGTCGATAACGAAACAATAATCAAAGGAACCGATAGATTTAAATATTTAGGAACCATCATTTCAAAAAACGCAACATCAGAAGAAGAGATTAAAGCTAGATTAGGACAAACGCGGACATGCAAGAAAATTAAATTCGATCCTGTGGGACAAACACATTACAAAAAGAAACAAAACACGCCTATACAAATCAATAATACAAAGCATAATGACATACGGGTCAGAAACACGGACGATCAACAAAAGAAATAAATCTAAAATTAACGCTGTAGGGATGGAGTATTGGAGAAGATGTTGTAGAGTGACACGTATGGAGAGAATAACAAATGAAGAAATAAGAAGTAGAATGAACATCAAAGAGAACGCAATAAATACCATTGAAGAAAAACGATTAAAATGGTATGGACACATAAGACGGAGCGAAGATAATAGGTGGATAAAGAAAATAACGGAGTGGAGCCCTATAGGGAAAAGAAAAAGAGGAAGACCCAGACGATCGTGGAGAGACGATGTGGACGAGGCTATGGAGGACAGGGGTCTAACAGATGGAGACTGGAAAGATAGAAATGGATGGAATCAAAGGCTGAGAGAAGGAAGACAGCGTCAGCTGTAGAAAATCCTTGACATATATATATATATATATATATATATATATATATATATATATATATATATATATATATATACATATACATATATTAACTGAAGTATTCGATATTTACTGTGCCTCATAAGATGTCCGAGGTATTCCAGCTTTCTTCTCTTAATAGTTATTCCCACCTCTCTGTCTTTACCGACCCGACTCTTCGTACGTCTGTACGCCCACATTTGCAAGCCCTCAACCTTTTTCATGAGCATTTCGGCCAATGTCCACGCTTCGACTCCGTTCAACAGTACCGAAAATATATAACATTGGAGCAGTTCGATTTTAAGAGGGAGGGTTATACTGTTGGAGATAAATATGTTCTTCATATTATTAAACGATGCTCTCACTCTTTCTATTCTCACACGTATTTCTGTTGCCTGGTCCCATCCTAAGTTAATTCTTGTTCCCAAATAGGTGTAAGATTCTACGTGTTCAATACTCTGGTTGTTTAGTATTAATTGTCTTGCTGGTTGTTGGTTTTTACTTATAGACACTCATTTGGTTTTCGCGAGGTTTAGGCTTAGCCCATAATCTTCACTTGTTCTTTGTAACCTTTCCATTAGGCTATTTAGCTCATCTATGCTTTTAGAGAGTATTACTGTATTGTCAGCATATCTTCTGTTTCTCCATTTATCTTTATGCCTTCAGTACTTTCTTCTAGCGTTATCTTGAATACTGTTTCGGACTAGATGTTAAAGAGGAGGAGAGACAAAATGCAGCCCTGGCTTTCTTGATACCAATATTCTTGGTTAACGCAGACCCTACTTTCACTCTAGCCGACTGTCTCTGAAATAGATTCCGATCTGTTGGGGAATTTCTAGCTGTTGATCGTGCTTAACGTTATCCAAAGCTTTAGTGCAATCTATGAAACACAGATATACATCTTTATTCATGTATACTGCGCTGAATAATAACCTGTAAGCTGAAGAGTGCTTCTCTTGTGCCAAGGGCATTTCGAAATCCGAACTGTGTATTCCCGATGTTTTCTTTTTGCAAATTCTATTGTATATAATCTTGGTGAATGCCTTGGTGATGTGGTTAATCAGGCTTATCGTAGGGAATACTTAAAAATATATTTGCGTAAGAGCGAAACAGCCAAATGTCCAATTAGAAGAGGGTGAAATATTTTTGTAGCAAGATTTGGGTTCCACTTTCACTGTTAAGAGTAAGAAAGTTGTTGTTCCCTCTCCTTACAAGCTAATAGTCAGACTTTATCATTTCGTGACAACTCCGGCGCGAACTTGTTCTCGACTAGTGAATCTCTTACACACATACCTGTGTGTATATATCACGATAGAATAGTAATAAGAAAAAATTAGAATAGGTCCAAGTACCTGTAGAGATTATATTTAAAAAGCACTTTTTTTTGTTAAAACAAATTCAGTAGTAATTCTAAGTTGTAAAAAAACGATTTTTGTAAATAGTTGTTGTACATTTTATTTAGGTGTTGATGTTGTCTTTAGCTTTTAGATTTCGTTATAGATTTTTTTACTTTGTTTTTATAATATACATATGTGTATACCTAATATATCTTTGTGCACTTATACTCTATTTAAAACTAGGAAAAAAAAGAAACGTTTTAATGGACATATAATGTGTTTTATTTTTATATTTTTATACCGTCTACATAACATTTATTTTATTTTACATAAATCAATAAGTTATAATAACATACTAGATTAACAAATATAAATATTGGAATAAAATAAATTTAATTTATTTACAGATCTACAATAAAAAAATAATACTTTTTCAGGAGATTCTTTTGAAAGTTGTTGGTATACAGGAAAACCAACTAGATTTTGACAAATATTGATTTTCAATTACGGAAATTATAAAATATGTATATATATATATATATATATATATATATATATATATATATATATATATATATAAATATATATATACATATACATATACATATACATGCATTTATTTACTCTTAATTAGGTGTCCAGTGACATATTTCGATAGGGAAGTTTAGAAAAATTTATTTTACATAGCCAATTCTCCTTAACAGAAGAGCAGAGGTACTTTAATTTTACATATCGTTCACTGATTCTTTCGTTTATGATGAGGGGCATATTGTAATATTGTCTACTAATTACCTGCAGTTTTATTTTAGCAAAATTGATACAGAACCCGAATCGCTTACCACATTTCTGCCGATCTAACGAACATTATTAAATGGTGTGTCTTTGACTTTCATATTTCGCTTCTTGTTACCTCGGGCAAGCTGACATATTTTCTTAATATAGATGTTAAATCAAATGTGTTACAGATCACATTTCTAAAGGACCCCTTTCAATTGGCTGAGGATCTCTGTTGTGAAGATTACTGTTGTTTAGCAGAGAATGTTACTTGACTTACTGTTGCTCTTCCAACGGCAAGCCTTGGTTCGACCGAAAATGCAAAGAAGCTGTTGCTTCTAAACATATTGCCTACAGACAATGGCGTGAAAATCCTAACACAGTAAATCGTAACATCTTTGTTCATGCCCGGAACAGATGCAAGGGAATTATCGACGAAACCAAGGAGGCACACAAAGACCTGGAAGAACTTCTATCTTGGGGTGACAGTAACCAAGTGGAATTTAATACAAAAACCCAAGCGGCAGTTTTTTCTAAAAAAGTTAACGTTGCTGAACCCGACATAGTTATGGGGGGGCACTCCATTCCCCTAGCATCGTCGCTCAATTTGTTGGGCGTTAGTTTGGGAGCAAATATGTCTTGACATGAACATGTTGCAGGCATAGCAAGGAGAGCTTCTCAAAAGTTGGGAATATTATTTAGAACCAGAAAGCTTTACACCCCACAGCAACTGTTAATTCTTTACAAAGCCCAAATTCGACCAACTATGGAATACTGCTCCCACGTTTGGGGCTCCGCTCCCAAACATACACTGCATTTGTTTGATTCTGTTCAGAGAAGAGCGGTCCGTCTGATTGGGGACCTGGAATTGACCGGCGGCCTTGATTCGCTGGAACATCGAAGAACGGTTGGCGACTTGAGTCTGTTCTACAAGTATTTTCATGGAAAGTGTTCGAAGGATGTAGCCCGCTTAATTCCTCCCAAAGCGGTGCATGTTAGAAATACACGTCGCGCTGGTGCTTCGCATCCGTATGAGGTTCCGCTTATTACTCCACGTACAACGCTTTTCAAGCAATCTTTTATATGGAGAACGCCATCCCTTTGGAATAATTTGCCCAGCGCTGTGTTTCCCACCGAGTACAATTTACAGCGATTCAAGAACAACGTGAATCGCTTTTTCCGCACTCGTGCCGCTCCCGGAGCGCTTTAGGGACTTCCCTGCAGCACGTGTGCTAGACCCATAAAAAAAAAAAAAAAGTTATCGAAAGCCGTAGTCGATAAAGCAGAGTTAGTTCTAGCACTTCTCTAATAATAAATTCATAGAAAAGCTTTCCTGGTGTCAAGTCCTGTATGAAACTCAAATCTTGTGCGTCAATGATAACCTCGCCCTTTTTATGTATCACTGAATAAATTTTGAATGATTTAAGATCATAGCACAAAACAGTTATCTTTACTACATTATATACTTTTTTTTGTACTCGTCGAACGTTTTGCTAACTGCGTTAGCATCATCACCAGCGATACTTGGATGATCGTCGATTGCTCGCTCCTGATGAGGTTATCATGTTTAGCGATATGTGCGTATAGCACAAAAATAAAGTGTTTTGTGCTATACGCGTTTCACAGAGAGCAAAATAAGAGTATACAAAAACAACTGTGAAACCTGAGCAGACACTAAAAGAACAAAGCCAATAATAAGCAGTGTATAAATGAAGACTTTAAGACCAATACGGGACATAACACTCAGAAACAGACAAACAAATAAGAGCATACGGGAGAAATATAACATCCACCGTATCACTAAATGGATAAAGGAAAGAAACCGGGATGGTCATGTGAATAGAATGATGCCTGACAGACAGGCCAACATCTGCAAAAATAACATACTAACAACAACAGAAATGGAATGAGAGGCAGACAAACAGAAGTAGAAGAAGTAACTTTTATGCGGCTTTATTATGTTAAAGATTTCAAAATACTCTATTAAATTTATTGTAATTTTTAAGAAGTATAAGATAAAAAAGAACGTTGTCTTAAAATTATTTAACCAAAATAAATTTTTGAGAAAATAGTCCTGTTAGTTTTACTATTTTAGATCAGTTTTTCTCACTTGACATGAAAAAGCATAAAGTTGCTAATGATATCCAACAACTTTGTTAATAAGAGTAGATAATTTCACAAGATTTTTTTATAAAATCATGCTGTACCCATAGACATTACAAAAGTTTATTTTTTTAATTAGTTTTTATGTTCTTATTTAGCATCATGTAACGGAGCAAAAAGAGAACAGCGGGTTTATCACCGTTAATTGTAACTTCGGGCAGCAATTACCAATTGTACTAAAGCAGTTACTGCCCAGTGATGCTGCTATGGTCGTTAACGTTGAAAAAGTATTGATTTATAGGCTGAGCTAAATTAGATCTCAACAACTTTATTTGTCCTTTTCTTATTCTAACAGGTGTCAGAAGAACAAAGGGGATTTTAAAAACTAATACAGTATGTAGAAATGTACCTTAAAGGATAGTTCTTTTTATAGACTGGGCCACAAGTTTTTTTATCAGTAAAAATTGGATAACAATTAAACATTGAAAAATTAAAAATATATGATAGAAATATTGCTAATCGTGAAATTCGTAAAACTCAATAAAATTCTTGGAAAATTAGGAATGTGTGGTTGTCCTTATTCAGAGAGCACAAATGTATTCCATTCATTAAAAAACCGACATTGACCTTGGATCGAAGTTTTCACAAACAAGCAAAACACCGTTAATGATCTTCAATCTGATAGAACTGTCGGTATCGATGGAGAATTCCTTACTTGAAAATGAGTCATTTATAATCCTCAGACAAGAAAAAAAGAAACGACTGATTTGCAAATTGAAATGGGTAAGTTTCACCAGTTGTTTAGTATTGAATATTTTCGTAGCATATTTCCCAAGCTTCTTCATCCGTTTCTATCTTCCCAGTCTCCATCTGTCCTCCATAGCCTCGTCCACATCGTCTCTCCACGATCGTCTGGGTCTTCCTCTTTTTCTTCTCCATATAGGGCTCCACTCCGTTATTTTCTTTATCCACCTATTATCTTCGCTTCGTCTTATGTGTCCATACCATTTTAATCGTTTTTCTTCAATGGTGTTTATTGCGTTCTCTTTGATGTTCATTCTGCTTCTTATTTCTTCATTTGTTATTCTCTCATACGTGTCACTCTACAACATCTTCTCCAATACTGCATCTCTACCGCGTTAATTTCAGATTTATTTCTTTTGTTGATCGTCGAAATAAGTGTAAAATGTGTTTAATTGCTGTGAAGTTATTTAGGTACTACAAGGTAGAACGAGCTTTTAAATCATCCTGTAGATAGTAAACATTTCTAAAATATTATTATGATTCTTAGTCTAATAACTATATTTATATATCGATATTACCAAAAAAATAAATAAAAAGATGATTGAATATAAACCAGTGGATAACAACGAACGGCATGATAGATGGATATATAAGAAGCCAATTATCATTTATATTGTGCTATTTTGTGTTGGACGTCACTATGACAAAAACATGATTTATTGGATTTATATCTAAAACCTCATTAGGAACAAATTGATCAAACTTAACATTTTAGAAGGAACTAAGGACATTTATTCTTCTCGGTGATCTGTAAATAAATTTAAGTTTAAAAAAAACTTGTACTTGTAAAAAATTGTATCAAAATAAATAATTAGAAAGTATGTAAAATATTATCAAAAAGATGATGTTAAATAAAATACTTTTTTTAAAAATTATATATATTAACTTTTTCAACGTCTGGCAACTTGTGAGATATTTTGTATAGTCTTTCTTCCTTCACTAAAAAAAATTGGTAGAATGATTTACCCTTTCCTGGCTAACATGCAGCTCTAAAGTAAACACTAAAGAATAACTTAATACAATGCACTTTAGAAACATTTACAAAAAAAAATAGAAATTTATCTTGTTTTAAATAATACCAAAAAAAATATTAATAGAAGTTGAAAACACAAATTTTAAAACATAAACGGGCTATTGTAATATTTTATGCAATGTATACCAAATATAGAAAAAAATAAGTAACCTACTTTGTTTAAATAACCCAAAAAAGTATTTCAAACTCATTCAACTAAACCACAATACAGGCACTCATATATTAGTTAATCAAAGACTGACAGAGGAAATACAAACGCCAACCGGAATCTGACAGGGGGACTCTTTAAGCCCGCAACTATTCAACTTAATAATGGACAAGATAATAACCCATATCAGAGACACGGAGGAAGGATATTCACTTACAACGGGTAAAATCAACATTGTCTGTTATGCAGACGACGCTGTGATCGTGGTAGAGAACGAAGACGACTTACAGAGGCGTCTGCACTCATTCTACACAAAAGCTAAAGCCTGCAACATGCAGGTATCCACCACAAAAACCAAAACCCCCGTTATATCTAAAGAGCCAATAACTGCAAACTTGCTCTGGAAAACAAAACAATAGAACAAGTCATGTCATTTAACTACCTAGGCATACAAATCACCTCACGCCAAAATAGAACAAATGAAGTGAAGGACCAAGCAAACAAAGCCATCCAAATATCAGGCACACTTCGCAACATCATCTGGAACAATGCCTTTATGAAAAAAAAGGCAAAAGTAAGGATATACAAAACATGTGTCAGACCCACACAAACATACGCTATGGAAACAAGAGCAGACAATAAAAGTATAAAAAGCAATTTTCGAACAACAGAGATGAAAATACTTAGAAACATTTCAGGATACACACTAAGACATAGGAAAAGAAACTCAGACATAAGACATGAATGCGAAGTGGAAGACATAATCAGATGGGGACGTAAACGTAGAAGAGCTTGGAGGGATCACGTGAAGAGAATGACTGAGGAGAGACTAGCGAGAATCGTGCGAGATGGTAAACCACGGACACGACGCCCCTGGGAAGACCTCAAAAGAGATGGCTCGAATCATGGACATCAACATCTCAAGAAAACTGATGAGTTGGAAACTACAGGCCTGAGGCCTACAGTACGTGGAAGAAGAAGAAGAAGAGAAAAGTATTTCATAATTAAAAAATTAGCATGTACTTGCTGCCAGTGAAATACATGTATCGTGAAAAAATAAAATTCAACAATACAGATAAATATATTGTCAAATATGCTTAATGTGTAAGTAAAAATCTTTTTTGCGATGTGTGGCTGCATTATTATTTTTATGATATTTAATAGTATTTATTGAAAAATTGGAAGTTGAAAAAATATGTTTTTTGTGATTTAAAGACCATAAAACCTGAACAAAAGAAAAATTTGAGATGATAATTTTTTCACGAATTCCGTTTGCAGGGAAAAAATAATTTACCTTCTGTTCCATAAGTCCATTTCTGCCAACTTGACAGTTTATATTTCAAAAGCTTGTTCTACAATCAACTGAACAGTGTTTAGGTTATTCTGTAATTAGATCTCAATCGTTTCTAATTACTATTTCTATTTTAAAATAAAATAAAAAATAGTGGAAAAACAATACTGGCTCAACTGAAAGGATCTTTGAAAAAGACCTTTAAAAATAGAAATACGAAGTCACTCTTCCATCTCCCTTTTGCATTGCTTTGGCACATTATATGTTTTATTATAAATGATTATGCTTAAAATATTTTCATTCTCCTACCCAAAAAAAAATGATTCTCTATCTCTTTTGCCCCTTTTCCCGATTAAAATTGATAACAACAAAAAAAAAACTTAATTTTTATATTCTTACAGTCCAAGAACTCTGACAAGGACATGTAACACAATATATATGCAGCAATCCTAACCCTCACTCTACCCCATTAATCCCTTATATATCTTACTATAAATAATATTATATTCATATTACATTTAACTAAAAAAGTTTAAAAAACTCTGTATGTAATATTAAAACTATATACTATTTAAAGACCCCCATCCTCTTCACCCTCTTTCTATGTTAAAATAAAAAAATAACCTAATCTTTAAATTTCTCGGTTCCAAAAACTCTGTAAAGGACATATAACACTATATAGATGAAACAACCCTCCTAATTGTTTTCTCTACCCCTTTAATCCTATTTATGTTTTACTATAAATATTTGTGCAAAATATTTGTTGATTATCTCGAAAAAAAAACAAGAAAAATTGCCATATTATCCTTGAAGCCATACAAAATAATCGACCCCAACCCCTTTCATGCACTTGACCTTAGCCATTATAGCTCAAAAACTATAGGTGTTATCCTCTTATTAGGGCTAATATACATACCACGTTTAAAATTGATATCTTCATTCGAGACTGCCAATGGACCGACAAGAGAACAGACGGGCGGAAATGCGTGATTATGTTTTTCGTGATTTAGGAACCCTCAAATGGGAAAAAAAGCAAAAAGCTCGAATTCTAATTTTTTCACGAATACTTTTCCTTATAAGTAAGTAAAAGTAGTAATTATCTGATATAGTTTATCAAACATCAAGATTCACTAAAGAGGTTTAAAAGTTAGACCAGATATAGTTGCCATGGAATCTGAAACTTATAGCTATCCAGTTAACTTTTGTTTTTGATAATGTATTATTTTATGTTGTAAATAACACCAACTAAAGGTTTTTGTAAGAAAATTTAAGACAAAAATCAAGAATAAAATCTTTAAAACATCCGAATACGTCATTTTTATCTGTTTAATTATAAATGAAAAAGAATTATTTAAAATCCTGTATTGCAGTTTATCGTAACTTCATTTAATTTCCTGTTTCAGTAGTTTACGTAGTAAAATTAATAATTTTTACCGGGACGTTAAAACTCTATTAAATAAACTATTCTCGAAGTAGTTAAATCTTTATTTGAACAGGTTGAAATACACGTTCTAAAATTTTAGAGTTTTGCCGTGCATAAAATTGGCGTAATTAGGAACGTATTTTGTTAAATAACTAGAGTGAGAGTTTCAAAGGAAACACTCCAAGTTTTATGCAATGAAATAGCAAAAGGAGCTTTTCATTATAATGATATTCTGAGAGCCCGTGAACCAAGGCATCTTTTTTTTTAGTTGATTACATCTTAGACAATTAATTCTGTTTTAATATAGCTGATGGGTGGCTGGATGAAAACCTAACATATATAATAATTATTACCTATTAACAGATGTTAAAGCAATTAAATAAACTAGAAGTGGCTAAATATTTATTTATTTTTTTTTTTTTTTACATGTGTTTTATGGCATTGGCGTATAACCAATTAGCCAGCATCTCTCTTTGTTGGACACACAAATTTACACATTCACACAACGAATCACAAACACCCAGCCCAGACACGGAATCGAACCGCGGACCTCTCGGACAACAGTGGGCAAGTCTAACGCCTTAATCCACTGCGCCAATCAGCCGGGCCTAAATATTTATTAAAACAGGTGATTTAAATTCACATTGAAATACTTTATCATTTTGCTGTGCAGTATAGTAAGACAAAATTTTATTAAAAAATTATTCATGGTTTGTTTTCTTTATGATGACGTCATGCAGCGATTTTATATTTGAGCTTACTTTGTTGGGTTGAGATGTCCTACTTTCTGTGAAGCACTGATTCTATGTAGCTACTGGGTTTGAAATTTTGTAGTTGCAAATTAATGTTTAGGAAATATTAAATAAGATCTCAATGCTAATCTAGCATTATACTCATACCTTTATATTACTAATAATAATCATATTACTAGCATCAATAAATAGTTCTTTATTCTTAAATTACAGTGGTTGAGATTTTGTGTAAAAATCGAATGTGCAGTGCAAAATGAATTTGTAGTACTGGTACTGAACTTTATAATCTAGTGCCGTCAACTACAAATTTAACATGTCATTTCGAAATTGCGCCTCTAACATACTTTCCTTTTAAATTTGGCGTTGGCGGATGTTTTAGATGAAATATTTTATTTAAAAGTCAAAAAATTTAATTGTAGAAATATACAAATTTGAACAAAGAGTTCTAAAACTTAAAACTTGTTTTTCACAAACTTCCTGGAGTCGAACGTTAGTAGTGTTTACAATATACATAGTGTCGGAGTGTGGAGTAGGAGTCAAAACCATTATCACATACAGCAGAATTTAAAAAAGTTGATTAGTTTATTGTAAAACAACTGAAAATAGGCAAAGCCCATATTTCAGTAGTCTACTACTGTTCTCTTATTCGTCCATCCATCCCGAGACGCGTTTCGCCGTATAACGGAACACAATGGTAAGATACAACGAATTGTACCAAATACGCTTACCTAGTTCTCAATCGAAGGCTGACACAGCAGCCACGAGCCGAGAGAGTGGTTGGTATAGCCAGCACTAAAGGCAGGCAGCGCGATTTGCGAGGAATCAACCTCAAACCTTAAGTAGTTTATTGTAAAACAACAGAAAATTGGCAAAGCCCACATTTCAACAGTCTACCTACTGTTCTTTTATTCGTTCATCCATCCCGAGACGCGTGGCTGTCCTGCTGAAATATGGGCTTTGCCTATTTTCAGTTGCTTTACAATAAACTACTTAAAGTCTGAAGTTGATTTCTTGCAAATCGCGCTGCCCGCCTTTAGTATTGGCTGTGCCAACCACTCTGTCGGCTCGTGGCTACTGTGTCGGCTTCCGATTGAGTACTAGGTATGCGTATTTGGTATAATTCGTTGGATCTTACCATTGTATTCCGTAAGTACTGGAATAAATACTAGAAATTCTGTTCTCTTGTTTGTCGATTCTAGCCCGACTGATGAACCGTGATACGGTGAAACGCGTCTCGGGATGGATGAGCGAATAAGAGAACAATAGGCAGACTGCTGAAATAAGGGCTTTGCCTATTTTCAGTTGTTTTACAATAAACTACTTAAGGTCTGAGGTTAATTCCACGCAAAGCGCGCTGCCTGCCTTTAGTGTTGGCTGAGCCAACCGCTCTGTCGGCTCGTGGCTGCTATGTCAGCCTGCGATTAAGTACTAGGTTGCTTATTTGGTACAATTCGTTGTATCTTACCAAAATATTGATTGATTTGGTATTGCCATAAACTAAAAAATTATGTTACATTGATTATTCCCTCAAAAATCTCTAGAAGGCATTCTATGTATTACATATTACATCGTCTTTTCGCCACATATGTTGTGGCTGTTTTCCCGGGAATTATACTACTTGGTCAAATTATTAATGTAAAGTATTATATGGAACAAAATATTATAAAATTTGATTTGTAAAATTTGTTGTGTTTGACCTGAATATCGTGATGCCTCTTAGACAATAATACACCAAGCCACGGTTCCCTTATTGTTCGTCTATTTTTTGTCTCAAGGTTGTGTGTTGAACCATTTACCGTATTCACTTTATTTCACCTTCTGGAATTTCTCATTATTCTCAAAAATTAAAGAGACCTTAAAAGGATGCCTTTGGGAGGCCAGTAAAAATTCAATGAATTGGGAAAGTAATATAATCAACAAAAACAAAGAGAAAACAAACAAATTGTTTCATTTATTTTCTATAGCACTACTCCGGAAAATGAATGAAGTATATCTTGTATAAATTAAAATTAGTAACTTTGAACCGGGAAGGTAAAAGTCTTCATTTAATAAGCTAAACTAGAAGTTGAACCTTTATTTAAACGAGTTTAAACTTACAATGCAACATTTTACAGTTTTGCCGCGTCTAAAAGTAGCGTAATTAATATAACATTTTATTGAAGAACTAGGGCAAAATTTTCAAAGGAAGAGATATTCGCTTCACCAAGTTTTATGGAAAGGAATAGCAAAAAGGAGTTATACTTTACTAAATAACGGTGCCATTCTGCGATTCGATAATTGGACTTTTCTTAGTGGATTTGCGATTTTATATTTTCTGTAAATACAAATAATCAAAGAATTTTAAATAACATCATCAGAAGACACCAACAGAGATGGGAACTCATATTATTACCATACTGTTGATAACTATATCTGCGAGTAAAGTAAAAAAAATATCAGTAAAATTTCATTAAGATTCCAGTACGTTAGCGCTATCATTTTGCCTTTATAAACCCATGAATTGAAATAAATCTCCACAACATTTTGTAACCTAGATTTGACGTTGGCGCGCCATTTTATTACATGGTACTAATGGTATTAGTAATAATGTTAATGATAATAATTCTGCGCTGAGAACTTCTAATAATAAATAATTTTTACTTTACTATAACTTTTGGCTAATTTACACAAACATCCCCTCGCTTAGAGCCTGCCAGAAGACTGCTACAGGTTGTCGAGTGTAACCGGTTTCTGTCAGCATAAGAATCAACCCCTCATTACGCTTAGCCTCATCGATAGGACCCTTTATGTGACCAGTGACTAGCCAAAACCCAAAACTAGAAAATTGCTAATTTACTCTACCAGCACAGTCCAACGCCCAGTCGCCCCGTTAAGTCTTGTAGGATATTACGTTCAAACGCCTACAAACTTAAGTCGCAAGTCCTGTTTCTGGATAGGTACGATATATTTAATTTTGTCCAACCCAGTTTGATCTAGACTTACTAAAAATCTAATAGATTTTATTCTACACACGGTTGGACTTACAGGCGTGTTAAGTGACCAGAGATAAAAAAAAAAAACTTGGAAAAAAAGATATATTGATACTAATCTAATTTGCTATACTGTCGTTACCTATCTCATCTAATGGAATAAAAGAAAAATCTAGGCGAACTCTTGTTTGATACATTATTCTATAACTCAGCTATCTTAGTATAATTGTTGGTGTAGAGAGAGCAAGTAGACATTATAAGGCAAAGATCAGTAAGAAAATACTTATCAATAGGAGTTGCATTCGAGTAGTGGAAATGATGTAAAGGTTTGCCTTACAATTCTCTTACTCCTCCTATGAAAGAAAAGATTATACTAGAATTACAACAATGAGAAAATACTTAGTCGTTAGACGACGAATTCTACCACAAAAGTGACTTTTACAATTTCATCATTAACAAAACTGAAATTAAGTTGGGAATGTGGAATCTTTGGCACAATGATACTACTCAGTATATAACATGGTTAGCGAAACGCGCGTCGAGCGCAAAAATAAAGTATTTGGTGTAGTGGTGATATATACTGAGTAGTAAAACCAAAATTGATTATTAGCTGACCAGTTAGGTAAATAAATAAAGCAGTAGGTAAAAAATTACTAAATCTCAGACGCCACTATGCATCCCAACATATAATACAATAAAAAGAAACTCGAGCGTGAATCTTATTCAAACCGAATCCAAATGTAGAAGTGAGAACAGGCGAATCTTCGACGCCGGTTGCAAAAATAACAGATAAATTTAACCAAATTGGTCGTAAAAGGTTCTTGCGCAATTGCCGTCAGACGTTTGACATTCTTCGCCCTTCAAGTGTCAATAAACAAATCCTTTACCTAAATAGAATTAAAGTTACTAGTCTATCCAAGAAAGTTAAGTTTTCCCACCTATTCTTCAACTGGGAAACACGAGGAAACTATATACTATCTCCCTTAATTTTGACAGGAAGAGCTATGAAAATTTCTCTCTCTGTCTCTATGCTTTTTACGACCACAGCTGCCAGGGCTATTCGGTCGGGTGGCGGTTTATATTCCAAAACTCTTATCTTCTCCTTTTATCTTAAATGATATCCGACAAGGTCCACCTTGCAGTGTGTCTGGAATGTCTCCATAACCTTCTCGGATTAGTTAATTATTATGAATGAACCTAGGTGAATTTGAATAGCTTCAACCAAGGTGGATGGAGATGAGGGTGTTTATAATTTGATTTTGCGGTAATTTAGGAAAGATATAATTATTTTAACCAGATATTCATGGGATTGTAAAGCGTCTGATAAGATTATAGGGAACCTGGTGTGGAAGTTGGAAATTGAATGATAAAGATTATTAGATTCAGGAGTAAAATTGGGGCATTCAAAAAGAAGGTGGTTAATATCACTTTCTTCTCCGCATGCACAGAGAGGGCTTTCCAAAACTTTTAATTTGTATAGGTGTTTAGGAGATGAGCAGTGATTGCTTCTTAATCTACAAAAAGTAGAGATACATTTTCTACTAAGAGGAATATCTTTAAACCAGGGTCTCTTGTAAAGAGCCGAAATTAGGGATGCGTAAAAACGTCCCTTTGTTTCAGAGATAGTTTTCCATCTCTATATCCAGATATTGCGGATTTTGCCTTTGAAAATGGATAAGAAGTCCCTATAATCTGTCTTCATATTTTCAGTGTTAGATGATTCTCTCCCCATATTTGCTAGATGATCAGCTTTATCGTTTGGACAAAATAAGGTTATATTCATATAAACAAAACAAAGGTAAAATTAATTTTCATTAATTAAAAATATAATGTTTTAAAATGGAATGGAAAATAGGTTATTCCAATTTATACCTTATTTAAAGCACTAAAATCAATTTAATATTTAATTTAATTAAAGGACAATCTATATCAGTAAGGAAAATACATTCTTTGCTCAAAGATGATGATGAAGGGGATGGATTTTCTCAGGGGTCAATTCTGTCCATAATAATTTATCACCACACCAACAAATACTTTATATTTACACTAAATGCGTGTTGAGTGTTTGGTTTAGAGAAGAAAACTGTTGTGTAGTGTCATTGTCCCGAACATTCTAAAACCTCAGGCTTTATGATGGTAAAGGTTTTATTAAAATGATTCATTAAAATTTCTCATTAAAATTTTTAATTATTAACAACTTATTAATTACAATTCAGTTACAAACAATTCATTTTGGTGCGGCTTGGTTCGTGATTTCTTTGTTCAATTGTTATTTAAGGCGTCTTTATAAAAAATATTCAAATGTGCCGCATTGTTATTTGCGTTTTATTTGACAAAAATCGGTTCGGAAATCTGTCATAATCTTGAAAGTTCATGCAATAACTCACAGCGTCCTTTTATCAGTTTTGAATTTTTTGGCTTTGGATGCTCTTTTCTTCCGATATTTATACATTCATTTTGTTTTTACAAGATTTAATAATTTTTTTATTATGCAGTATACTTTACGTACTTACTTAGTCCAAAGCCTTTCTACCGTTAAGTGTAAGGTTGGGGGAGTTGAGTTTTGCATTTTTGTCTCCATTGTTGTCTGTCTTCGGTTAAAGTTCGTATTTCGCTCCATGCCATTCCTCTCCCCTCTATTTCTTCTCTGATTTTGTCTATCGATCTTGCTCTTGGTCTTTCTCTCCTATTTGTTCCGCGTTTCGAACACTATTTTGGTGAGTCTATCGTCCGGCATTCGACACACATGTGCAAATCATCTGAGCTGTCCCTCTATAATTTTCTCGTTGATGGGTTCGATTTGTAAGTTTCGTCTGAATGTTTCATTTCTTATTTTGTCTATTCTGCTCTTATTTTGCATTTTTCTAAGGAATCTTATTTACACTGCGTTGGTGCTGGATTCTTGTCTTTTAGTTAGTGTCCATTACTCACCACTGTCCATAAGCGTTGGTCTGACCACTTTTTTCACAACCTCCGTTTTAATATTTTTCCGTACTTCTCTTTTTCCTAGAAATGTTCTGTTCATTGCATTAAATATTCCTCCCTCTCTTCCCACTCTATCGTTTCTTTCCCTGTCCATTCTCCGGTTCTCTTCTATAATCGCACCCAGATACTTAAATAATCTACTTGCTTAATTGGTCTTCCGTCCAGCTTTGTTTCGTGTATTTCTCTGGTGTTTGATATTATCATGGTTTTTGTTTTTTGTATACTAATTTTCATGTTTATCTTCGCCAGCTCTTCTTTTACTACTTCAAGGTTGTATTGTAGATTTTCCCCCCCGGTATCTGCTAGCAAGGCCATCACATCTGCAAATATCATTGAGTGGCGTGGGTCTCATTCGGCGGTACTGTAATGTCAACTCTTTCATCTTTTTCTTTGCTTTCTTCATTGCATCATCCAGTACCGTTATACACAGAAGTGGGCTCAATGCACATCCTTGTTTGACCCCCTGTCTTGTTTCGAATTCTTTTGATTCTTCATTGTTTGTTCTAACTATGTTCGTATTTCCCTTGTATATATCTTTTAATACTTCTATGATGTTTCTTTTTACTCCTGTTACTCTCAGCGTTTCCCACATATCCTTCCTTCGCACTCCATCGAAGGCTTTCTCCATGTCTATGAAGCATACGTGTGCTTGTCTGTTCTTTTCACTCATTTGTCTAATCGTAAATATAAGATCCTGTGTACTTCTGTTCTTTCTAAATCGGCATTGTGTGTCTTCCAGCGTTGACTTTATTTTATTCCTTATTTTCTTTTCTACTATTCTTGCGAATACCTTCCCTGGGATACTAGAAAGTGTTATGCCTCTATAGTTGCTACAGTCTCTTTTATCACCCTTCTTATATATTGGTATCTATTTTCCAGTCCTTGGGTATTCTTGCTGAATGTCATTCATCAAATCCACTAGCCTGTTTATTCCTTCTCCTCCCATATATTTTATCATTTTCCGAAAGGTTTGCCTAGTTTTATTCTCCTTATTGCTTCCTCCATTTCCTCCACGCTTATGGTCTCCATTTCCTCTTCGTCCATCGCTACCTACCCCTTTTCTTCCTGATGTCCCACTATGTCGATAGCTGTTAACTCTTCAAAATATTCTCTCCATCGTTCCATTATTTTATCTTCATTTGTTATTATGTTATCCTCTTTATCTTTGATATTTGGCATGCTATATTCTTTTCTCTATCTGAGCTGTTTTAATGTACCGTAGAATAGCTTTTGGTTCTCTCTGTAGTTCTCTGTGATTCTGCTCCCTAATTCCTCCCATGACTTGGTTTTGCCTTCTGTATTGGGGCTTTATCCTCTCTTCTTTTCTCTCTGTGTACTTCATAATCTTCGGCTCTTCTTGTGCTCAAATATTTTTTCTATTTTTCTTTTGTGTTTTTTACCTATCTTCGTATATTATCCGTCCACTATTTAGTTCTTTTAGTGTTGTTATTTTGTATCTTCGTTTTACCGCAGGTCCTTTCCGCTGCATACAATATGCTGTTCCTAAGAAGAAGTCTTTCAATTTCTTTTCGAGGATTAATTGGTACTCGTTTTGGTATTTTTTTCTCCCTTAGTTTGACACTCTTAATTTTTTCATTTACTTTCTTCCTTCTCTTATTATTTTCCTCCTCTTTCATTCTTTTCATTTTCATTATTACTAGATACACTTCCAATTTCTGCTTCTCTCCTTACTTTTATATCTTTTATTCTTTTCCATTTGCTTCTACTCAGCAGAAAGTAATCAATAACTGATCTCGCGTTCCTCGTCTCGGAAATTCTTGTGTACTTGTGTATGTCTTTGTGTTTGAGCTTTGTATTTGCTATGGTTAGGTCGTTTTCTACACTTAGTTTTATTATTCTTTCCTCATTATTATTAAGGGCTTCTTCTCCTTCTCTGCCCATATACTGTCCTATTCCCCCAGTTTTGTTTCCTACTCGACCATTCAAATCTCCTATTATTAATATCTGTTCGCCACTGCCATCTATCTGCCTCGACAGCTCTTCGAAAAGTTTATCCTTTTCTTCCTTTCTTGCGTCTTCGTTTTCTCCATATGCTGTTATTATTGTCCATTCTTTCGTTCACGTACTCTTCCTGTATCACATCCTTCAGCCTGTTTGGGGCAATTATCAGTTCGACTCCTCCTCTTACTTTTTCTTTTTCAGTCACTCTCGACCAGAGCATGCGATAGCCTTTATGTATTTTCTTAATCCTTTTTCCTCTCTTCTTTGTTTCCGTAATTCCCAGTATATCCATTTCTTGTTTTATCATTTCTTCCACTATTATGCAGTATAATACTTAATAATATATTTTTTCCCTTTCCTTAGCTTCTTAGTTATCATCACTGTATCATCTGTATCACTGTTGTAACTGCTTAAAAGTTTAATAATATACCCTTTTAGAACGCTGTCAATTTGTGGTGTATGATTTTAAAAAAAATTTTCTAATGAATATAAGCATTTCTCAAAGATCCTTCCTCTATCGTTTGCCAACATTTCATTCAAATGCTTACACAATCACTGCATTGAAGCCTGCAGAAATCCTTTCAACAAAACCACCACATAGGAGGAACACGTCTGTTAGGTCAGTTTTTTTACGTTTCTCTATACTTCTAAATATTTAAAAACTAAATATTTATTAAATTTAGTAATTTTTTAAAGAAATGGTAAGAACTTTTAATAAATAAACTAAATTGGAATAAGCTAACTTTAATTTTAGCAGATTTAGATTAAAATTTCAACATTTTAACATTTTGCCGTGCATAAAAGTGGTGTAATTAAGGCTATATTTTATTAAAGAACTAGAGCAAAATTTTCAAAGGAAAGGATATTTGCTTCTCTCCGAGTTTTACGTAAAGCAACAGCGAAAAAGAGTTTTTCTTTATAAAGGCGCCATGGAACGGTTTTATAATTACATTTACTCTATGGGAGTCCGTTACTCTGCTTCTAGTAAAATAATGTTTTGCCTGTTAAATGTTTTAAAATTTTATTGCTGTAAATTAGTAAACAAACATGTCACTTAAATTTAATCTAGCATTACAGTCACAGGATATAGTAGCCATAATAAGAACCTCTAATAGCAGCAGAAAATAATCAAAATACCGAAAATATTATTTTTGGTTTTGACTGCGTTAGCGTCATGCTTTAGTCAGTACACGTCAATTGGATAAAGACCATTGTTAGCTTGGGTTCATTAATAGAATTCACTGGAAAAGCAATGTTCTAAACAATACCTTTTCGATATTATTTGGGAGCTTGGCAAACAACTTTAAAAGTAATAGTGAGTAGCCATTAAAATTAATTTATTACTTTTATTACCAATATGTTACTGAAATATGAAGTTATCTGTTTAATAATAATTATTATGACTTTAAAGTGCGTTTTTTAATAGTCTGCAAAAATGGATTGCTATCCCTCTCTGACATCAAAATAAGCCAAGAAGTATCAAAGTTTGATGTGGTTTAAGTATTCCTAGCTAGAAATCATAGAAGTTAACATTTTGAGGAGAGACCTACAGTTACCTCATAATAATAATGTGAACTGAAAGAAGAAGTACTAGCATACTTATTTCCATAGTTCCAAAGTCACAGCTAAAACTATTTTTACATTGACAGATTTTCATTTGATTTTAACAACATTACCAAAATTTAAAAAAAAAAATTGGTAAAGTGATTTATTAACAGTAAAATTTGAAACGTAAAAGTAGTTTTTATTTAAGGAAAATATATTAACTATGTTTCTTTGTATTAGTGGAGGCAAATGCCGTAAAATTTTCATTAAAATTTTTGGGTATAACTTGGAAATCAATTTAACTACTTTGAAACAGGGCCAGTATAATGTAAATGAGTTTTCTTAGCCTAATTTTGACTGCAAGGCCAATTTTCTTCTATTTAAGTGTTTGTTTTTCACATTTTAATTGTTTCGGCTCACTATTTCTTAAATATCTCAGCTTCTGTTCGTTGCTTGGCTACAAAAAAATTCATTTTACTTGTCATAAAATTGCCTAAAAAAAAACGAAAAAAAAATATTAAGACATAACCTAAAAAAAAAGTATTTACTACGGCAAATTGAAAAATGTTTTTTACCGGCAACTTCCGTTTAATTCGATATTACGGCTTTAAATTATAGGAAAGTATAGCTTTTATTTTAACAAAAAGGTGTGCCAAATTTTATTAAAAAATATTGAGAGGATTGTTCAAAATTTGCATTTTAGTCTATATTTTATTATGGATTTTCCTTGTGGGTAAAAGGCCATAGGAAGTTTTTCTTTTTTTAAAATATGCTAAATTTTATGCTCTTCAAGTTGGTTAGAAGGAAAAAAATAAAAAATATACACAAAACTACCTTATTTTTAAATTTTTTGGTTACGAAAAATTCAATTTTTTTCGCTTTTCCTCTAGAAAAGATCTGGTTCATTCTCTTTATTTCTATTCAATATTTTATCTTAAATATAGCATAAAAAAGTGACTTTAAAACAAGTACTACCTATTTTACAGTAAAATTATGATTTAGATAACAGATTTTACTGCTGAAGTAATAGCAATAGTAATATGATATGGTAGTTTAAAAATAAGACAACAATATTAAAAGAAAAAGAATATTTGGATTTAAAGGCATAACCTACTTATACATAACGATAATATAAAGTAATTTGAAAATTATCACATTGTGCCTCGACGCTACGGTTCGAAATAAATTGCAATGCTAACAACTTTCATAAGTATACATATGGCATCTGTATCGTGAGCATCAAACATTTCATCGTAGTTAATCTTATCATAGTATACTGTAGTTCGTGGACAGCATGTATTTTCAGAGATATGTTAACATCTCTCTGTTTATTTTACGTATGTGTTTCGTGTATTCTTTAACTCATAAATATTTCAGAATAATAGAGTCAATTGCAATTATATTTTTTGTTAATAAGATTTTATTATTAACATGTTTAAGAAATGTATATAGTGTGTATTGAACAATCTAAGTGATTTTATGACCAACCAGTAGTCTCGAACCTACCGATTTTTCGGTATTTCTATCGATATGGGGTCTGTCCTACCAAAAACCGAAATTTAACGATTTTTCCATGATTCTCCCCATTTTTTTACCGATTTTATATTTCCAAGTTGGCAACCATTTTCGTTTATGTTTTTACAGGGAATCCCTCGATTGCATGCTAAGTAGTTATTGCAGAGTGTTCCCGATATCTTTTGGAAAATACCCTTGTGTCATAAAATTCGTAACTCGACGTTTTTAGGGAATCCCCCGAGCTAATCCTCTTGCCTATATAAACAAGCATTGGTTTTTATTTTTTTAAATTTTCTTTATTTAGAAGAGAAACTTTCTCCGAGTTACTAATAGCTTCTACTAGTAGTATCTACCAAAAATATTATCATAATGCCAAGTCAAAAAGCGCGAATGCAAAACGAAAAAATACCTACAACTTTATAGAAAAGAATGGGAAGAAGAATTTTCAGGCTGGCTGCAAAAAAGTCATAAAAGCGCAAACTATGCCTATTGTAAAAGACGCTCTTAGGAAACACAATTCTTCACAAGCACACTCGGTATCATCAAAGAATATAAAATCACAACTAAAGATATCATTATTTACTGTGACGAAAACTCAAAAACCTGATATACAAGTTAAACAAGGTAAAAATATTTCATTATTTTTTACTAAGTAGCAGTACATTGTTATATTATTTTGTATTCTACCGAAACTGTTACAGTTCGTGTGTCCCGATTCAAAAATTGGAGAACAACTAAAATGTTCGACGACGAAAACTCACGCTAAAGTTGATCATATAATAGGTAAAGAAAGTTTTGATAATTTATGTGAAGATCCGCGGCAAATTAAGTTTTCATTTACTATTGACGAGTCTACTGATCTTAGCACAACCAAACCCTTGTGCTTAGTCGTGCGATATGCGAAAGAGCATCGCATCTGTTTTCTTTTTAGCTCTTATTCTATTAGAAGCTACTAATGCAGTATCCTCATTTGAACATATTGTAAACTTTTTTACAAGCGCTGATATTCTATATAAAAATGATCTAATAGGTTTTAAATCTGATGGCGCAAACATAATGTTGAGGCGTAATAATTCTGTTGTGACATTGCTGCAAAACGAAATTCCCAATATTTTTATACTTAAGTGCACATGTCATTCGTTTCATCTTTGCGAGTCATATGCTTTTACCAAACTGCCACGGTTTATAGAGGATTTTATAAGAGGCATTTATAATTATTTTTTTTGTAGTCCAAGAAGAGTTGCAGAGTTTAAAGACAAGACTTCCAAATTTTTTGTGACTTGAAACTACATAAAATTCTTCACCCCTCTCAGACACGCTGGTTATCAGTATATACAGCAGTAAAAAGAGTATTGGAACAATTTTCTCCTCTAGCTGCAGAAATATATTATAGAAGCTTCAAGATCCCACTACATTGCCATTTTTGGAATTCTTCGATTTTGTATTACCATTATTTAACAATTGAACAAAGAAATGCAGGCTGAACACCCGAAAATTCATATCTTATATGAAAAAATAAGTCAGACATTAAGAACTTTTTTGATTGATTTTTAAAAAGAGAATATTTAACAAGTACTTTAATTGAAAATGTTGATTTTAAAAATCCTAGATATTTTATGAATATCGATGCCGTATACTATTGCGCTGGGGCGTCTAATACACCACTTAGTAATTCAGATTTAAGCCCAGTTCAAGTAAATTTGTTTAAACGCAGATCCCTAGATTTTTATATCGAAACTTGCAAGCAAATACCTGCGCGGTTTCCATTGAAAAATAATCCAATAAAAGATTTAGACATAATTGAACTACCGAATGTTGAAAGTGGCAAAACAGCTTCGATAATTCCTGTTAGTAGTCTCTTTCCCAATATTGCTCAGAACAATGATTTTCAATAAACTGATACAGAGTGGCGTATTTTAAGAAATTGTGAACAAATCAAAACATTTCCTGATGACATCGAATTATTTTGGGATAATGTCAATTTATTAAAGTATGGTGATGACACTCAAATGTTTCCTTTATTGTCTACAGCGAAATAAGCTGTTTACTGAGTCAATCACTGATCTATTACGTACAAAACGACTATTTAATGACGTTGATTGTTGTGACTTCGAAATTAGTTCAAAGATGACTGCGGCTATGGCCAAGGAATATTGGTATGATCCTGAAAATCGTAAATATTAATTAGATTTAAGTTTGTGTACCTATTCGATATCTTTATTAATGAACGAATTACAAATTACTTAGTCTGTTATGTTTTTGTTAGAAAAAAATATTCTTATTAGTTTTTATTGTATTTTAATGTAGTATATTCTGTAAGTTCCTATTATTTTACAAAGATAAATAAGTTTAAAATAAACAAATTTGATTGAATATGGTATTTTTTTTCATATACCGATTTTGGGTACAAATATACCGATATTAGTGGGCGACTCTACCGATTTCGCATTTTGAGGTTCGAGACCACTGCTCTCAACAGTTTCCTTGTTTGTTTTATTTTAGTCTATTTTGGTTTAGTTACATTTTTTTCTTTTTCTGTTATACTTCCTAATAAAATTTAGAACACTTCTTTATTAATATAAAAACTATATTTGAAGCCGTAATATCGAATTGAATGGAACCATTTTTCAATTTGCCGTAGCAAATAATTTTTTGTAAGTTACGTACTTAATATTTTTTAATATAATCTGCGCAGTTTTTTAAGCAATTTTATGACGTGTAAAATGATTTTTTGTCGCACAACAACGAACAAAAGCTGAAATATTTAAGAAATAGTGAGCCGAAAGCGTTACAATGTGAAAAAATGCACTAAAATAGAAAAGTGGCCTTGTGGTCAAAATTAGACTGGAAAAACTCGTTTACGTTATGTTGGTACTGTTTCAAAGTAGTAGCTAAATCGATTTCCAAACTGTACTCAAAAATTTCCAAAAATTATGAGAATTTTACGGTATTTGCCTTTACTATATCTAGAAGCTTTTAATATTTTAAAGCGATGTAACTTCCCACGTGTTTGGTGTAATAAATAAACCAGCAAGAACCACTGAGTTTTTATCTATATGGCAATCGATACTGCAACTGATAAATGCTTAGTGGTTCACATAGAATTTTTCCAACAGTGAATGAATTTCAATAATGTTATTTAATATTTATTCAAGCGAAACACTAGAAAAGGTGCAACTCATTATATATCACCACTACAACACTTTATTTTTGCACTCGCCGCGCGCTTCGCTAACCATGTTAGCTTCATCAGAAGCGATGACTGACAGAGTCGAGTGCAAAAATAAAGTGTTTGGTATGGTGGCGATATATATACTGAGTAGTGTCATTGTGCCAAAGATTCCACATTCCCAACATAGAAAGGGTAGGTCCATTTGCCTGCACAGATGTCAATTAATTGGCCAGTTAAAGCGGTTTTTATATGGACTGATTCTGTTGTCCGATTTTCTCTAGAACATAACTAAAATTTTACAAAAATAACAGAAAATTCAATGACGTATTAATATATCACTTTCAGACCTTCGGAAATTAATTGCACCTTGACTCAACTATTCGCAAGCGCCACTTTTTAGATATGAATTTTCACCCATGAACACCAATTTCTTAATAACGAACTGGATCTTTCCCTGACACACCAATTTCTTAATAACGAACTGGATCTTTCACTGATAACACAGGCCAACGATGAAAAAACTT
Source organism: Pachyrhynchus sulphureomaculatus (assembly GCA_019049505.1). Taxonomy (NCBI): domain Eukaryota; kingdom Metazoa; phylum Arthropoda; class Insecta; order Coleoptera; family Curculionidae; genus Pachyrhynchus; species Pachyrhynchus sulphureomaculatus. The sequence continues at coordinate 78,447,633 of CM032446.1, forward strand.
ATTTAATAATTTTACCTGATTCCTATGTTTTTTGGTGTGCTGAGTCCGAAAATAATAATAAAAAGGTCGTATTACTCACCAATTTTTTACATTTTAATATTCAAAATGTGAAAAACATTTATTGGTATCTGTTTACCATTATAGAACAAGCAGGAAGAAGATTTTGTTTTGAAATTGAATCGATGTTATATTGTAAGAGAACCACTTTAGCGTGTTAGTCCGTAGAGATTTTAAGTGTTAGTGTAGATGAGAATTTAGACTTAGAAAGTTGCGCATACGATTAGTTGCATCAAAGTATGAAGACAGAAACATAGTGCGATGGAGTAGTGCAACTGATAGAAACTTGGCAATGAAAAAGGAAGATTTATAGCTGACATCAAAATAACCTAATTTATGTTTTATCGGGCTTTAGCTAAATATAGAAACTTACTTTACTTATTGGATTTCTGGGATATCTTTATTGGTAGTATTGCAACATACTGTGATAATATCAATTTCCTTAATAAATACTTATTACAGAATAGTTGAAACATTTTAAAATTTTAATAACAAATTAAAAAACCATACAATAGGTGAAATTTTATTAAATAATCGTAAAAGCATTAGATTTTCGTTACAAATAGTTCCATTAATTAGAAAAGAAAATACAACATGCAGAATGCCTATTTTAATACGTAACAAAGAGGAATGTGATTATTTCGGTTAGGCTATGTTGGTCTTAAAGATCTGTAAAAGATATTTACTGCTTGAACTGAAATTAAATTCCTTCATTTGTATCTTGTACTGTAATGGGTAACTCATTTTCACTTGCTCCGTTAGATTTATTTAAAACGTATTTCTTTTCAGTGGGATAATATGTAAATATTTTGATAATACCAAGAGCTTTAATACTGGCGTTTTTTTATGAGCATAGCACACATATTGCAGGGAAATCTCTAAAGACTTATAGGAGCTAGGCGTGTACGGAAGAAGCGATTCACGTCGGTCTTGAATCGCTCTAAATTTTATTCGTTGGGGAAAACAGCCCTGGGCAAATCATTTCACCGGGTTGAGGTTCTCTATATCGAAAAATGCTTGCAAAGGGTTGTACCAGGAGTGACAAGCCGAATCTCGTATAGATGTGAGGTATTAGTGCGACGTGTACTCCTGGCATGCAAAGCTTTGAAAATATTTCTAAAAGATTCAAGTCACTAAACGTTCTTCGATATTTCAAAGAATCAAAGTCGCTGGTAAGGTCTGGATCTCCAGTCAGGCAAACAGTTCTCTTCTGAATAGAATCCAACAAATGCAATGTATATTTGGGAGCAGAGCCCCACAGTGTTCCATCATTGGTCGAATTTGTTCTTTTTATAGAATTAACAGTTGTGGTGTGTAAAGATTTCTAGTTCGAAGTAATATTCCCCTCTTTTGAGAAGCTCTGTTTGCTGTACATGCGACATATTCATGCCAATATATATTTGGTCGTAAATTAACAATTAGCAAATTGAGTGGCAATGGTAGAGAAATGGGTTGTCCCGACAAAACTACGTCGGGTTCAGAAAAGTTAATTTTTTTAGAAAAAACTGCTGCCTGAGCTTTTGTAACTTAAAATTTTACTTGGTTACTGTCACTAGATTTTCTTTTAGGTCTTTGTTAAGTTGAAAACTTTCTGCTATCTTCGGACAATTGCATGAGTAGTAGTAGTACTCATGCTAACTTCTCCTGCTGCTTTTCCATTTTTAATTTGGTTAATGACTTTTTCAATTTCTTCAACGTCGATGTCTGGCAGATCTTGGAAACTGATATTAAGTATCCTTCGGTTGTCCTCGCTTGATCTTTTCAGAGTTTCTTCATCGGCTGCTTAGAATGCTTCTGTCACTTTAAGTAATGGTGGTCTTTTTTCCATAGTGTTCCATTTTTGTCTATCAGTCTATTAATCTCCATTTATGTGAGTTTTGCTTTCTGAATATGTTCAAACCTTTATTCTGTTCTATCAGTTCTTCTACCATTTCTCCTGGTATGTCCTGTTTTGCCATACTTCTTACAGTTCTGTCGATTTCAGCAAATTCTACCGTATTTCTTTTATTAGACTTTTCGTTTCTCTAGTAATTGTTTTGTTTTTTTGTGTCAATTTATCCTTTCTTTGTTCCTTTAATGTCATGTGGTTTGATGCCGTTTCCTCTTTCTAGTTTTCTTTGTATTCTTTCAGTGAACTGGCATCTAATAGTTCGTGTTTGCTACTAAATCTCCAGGCCCTTTCTAGTCTTCCATTTATAAGGATTTTGCACCTTACTAGTCTGCGATCACTGCCGGTTGCGAAGGAACTGAGGACATCGACATCTTGGATTATATGCTTGTGGTATGGTAGCATGTAGTCTATCTTATTCTTGGCTTTACCGTCTGAGCTCATCCAGGTCTACTTTTTGTGTGTTCTTTTTTTAAAAAAGGTGTCCAGTACGTAGTAGAGTTTTTCTTTTTCTAAGTTGTTGACCAGCAACAAGAATAACTAGTTAATATTAATAATTACCTGACAATATATGTAATAATTTTCAAATAATTTAAAATATTTTCGTAGTGTCACCATTACTCGGTGTACTATTTGTATGTCAAAATATTATAGATATGCCAGCAGAGTATAATAAACTCTCAAATAACATTATATTCTCATTTTGTCGCAGTATAACTAATTAGTTTAGCAAATGAGGGTTTAGATTTAAAAGAGCTTAAGTCAAGAGCAAAGTACAATTTTACGGTGCAACAAATATTTTTGGTGCATGCTGAAATGGGCAATAGGCGATTTTCCCCTCCCCTATAACATTAGCTTAATTTTCAGAAAAAAATAGCCAGAATCCTTTTTTAATAACATAATACGAAATTAATTTTCAAGATATCTCAAAAACCTTCAAACCTAGAATTTAGTGTTAAAGATATTCTAAAAAAAAAACGGGACTTTATAGCTATTTTATAGAGGAGACAGGCAGAAATTTTGAAATTAGGTGTAAATAATACCTTTGCTCCTTTACTAAGTTGGGAATGTGGAATCTTTGACACAATGACACTACTCAGATATATCACCACTACACCAAACATTTTATTTTTGCACGCGACGCGCGTTTCGCTAACCATGTTAGCTTCATCAGGATGATTAAGTCAATAATCGCTCCTGTTGAAGCTTAAATGGTTAGCGAAATGCGCGTCGAGTGCAAAAATACAGTGATATATACTGAGTTTGCTCCTTTAGATCTGAAAAAAAACCAACTCGACTTTTGTTAATTACTATTTAAAGATACGCCACATAGATACGATGAGAATATCGTCTACCCATTTATAATAAAATATGGTGTCTTAAAATTAAATTGAAAAAACATCTTTGCTCCTTTACACAGAGCAGATTAGACCACCACATATTATATATGAAAAGTTTACATACCGTGCAAAATTTGAAAAAATTACCCCGGATAGAAGCAAGTATATGAGCACAACAATAGTAATAATAAAGTAAATATTGTGAACGAGTAGTTAGATTTAGACTATTTTTTTAGAATATGACCTATTTTAAAATGGAAATTTGTCTGCCTCTATATTTCTATGCCTTCCCAATTTTTAAATTATTGCGTTTAATAATGTTGCTTCAACTACGAAACTCCAAGCACGCTAAAACAAAGTTTTCAATATAGTGACTTGTTTAATAAAGTAAATTTGTTTGACTTTTTCAATCAATAAATATTAGCTTCACTTAAAAGAATAAACATTTGTGGAACATATGATATGAAATTGTGTTAAAAATTAATGTTAATCACATAATATACAGTTGCGGTAAGTAAACACACTGCTCGGTCTGTTAAAGCTTTTTTGGCAGAAAAAAATATCCCTCTGTTGGATTGGCCCTGATATGAACCCATTGAAAATGTGTGGGAGCTGATGAAAAGAGAAGTGGCTAAAGATGTGATTACCAACAAAACCCAGCTCCTAGAAAAGATTATTCATGTGTGGAATCATCATCCTCAAATGCAGGAGACAGTACAATCTTGTATTGATAGCATGCCGCGCAGAATTAAAGCTTTGATAGCGGCTAAAGGTGGCTCAACTAAATATTGACTTTTACTAACATTAATTTCACTTTTCTCTAAAACTTAATAAACTTATGCTTTTCTAAATTAATGCTGTTTTATTTATGTCAAATAAATAGGTAATTGATTGGATAATATAAACAACAATTAATTTAGTTAATACATCGAACACTTTTATGGATTGTAGATTAGACCGACTGCTTCTATAGAGACAAATGAGGTTGTGATATTATTTCTAAAGAATGTTGTGGTTGAAATGCATGCTGTTACAACGAATATTGTCCACTATTTAGTACAATTTTTTGCATTTTTAAATTATGATTGTTTTTGTTTGTTTTGAAATAAATATGTAGTAACTAAATATTCTAAAAGGAAAATATTAACATAATTATGAAAAGAATTTCATCAGATGAAAAAATTTAATATCACTACAATTTAAAATTTTGTTTTCTGTAAAATTGGCATAAATACACCCATAGCTTGTTAAAGCGCCAGTGTAAAATTTCCAAAGGAAAATTTATTTGTTGCGAGAAAACATACTTCGAGTTTTGTACAAAGAGGGAGCGGAAAAAGATTTTTATTTATATTCATTCTATTTTATAATTGAAAAGTGAAAAACAGGCAAGCGTAAGTACCGAAAGTTTAGTGTTAAACTTGTACTTCCTAGCTATCTATGACTTAAAAGCCATAAAAGTTGGGAAGTCTAAGGGTCTAACGCTAACAATTCATAATAACGCGTCATACTTCTGGCACTTTGACTGAGATAAATCGTACATTAAGACTCTTCCTTATTTCGGTTGTGAGAATTTTATCTACGAAGAAGAGTTTATGTGTCTTTGTGTTAAATACTACCTGAGGTTGACTATAAAATATAATTTACTTTCTTTATAACATTGAAAAGTGAATTTATCAAATACATTTCTTGTTTACAATTTATTTTAATAGCTATATCTGACATTATTAGCCTTCTGACATAGATGACAAAATTTCACCTGACTTAAAATTGTAGCTAGCGGTAAAATTCTCATCCGATTTAAAAAGGAGGTTTTTATTTAGATACAAATTCCCTATAACTACATTCTTCCCAAGGTCGTATTTTATGGGACAAATATAAGGAAAGGTCCGAAGTAAATGGGGATTTTATTTTACAGTATTTTATAATGTTCTCTTAGGTCCATATTACAAGCTTTTATTGTTCTTAAATAATCTTTTGCGAGCAGTCAGTCTTACCTTGATTCTTGTTTTTGTTTTTATTTTAACTTACATATTAATTAATTAATTAAAATGGTTTGTGATTTTTTTTTTTTACTTTATATATGTAAATTATAGATGTATAAAAATCATATTAAAGTTAAAAGTATCATTCGTTTTAGAATATAGGGTGACTGAGGAAGTTGTCCACTTAATTAGACATGTCCAATATACAGTATCAAGTTTTCAAACTGAACCGTTTTTATTAAAATAGATATCATAAATTATTATTACCAATTTTGTTCTATGAGTAAATAGTCAATAATATGAAATTCTGTGTGCTTTCTACGTCAGTTATTTAATTTAACATACCGGTAATAATTGTATATTTCCTATGAGTTCTAGAATTAATTCTATTCGATTTGATAATTGCAATTTTTACATCAATTCTAGCTCGCTTGCTTAATGAACTCATTACTGTATATAGTTAACGAAAGAATATCAAATGGCATTACAAAATTACAAGAAAACAAAGTCGTTTTAACATTGAACGGAAGCCTTAACGGTTTTAATTTGATAATAAATCGTAGTTCTACCGAGATTTTTGCTCTTCAAAATTGGATAATTGAATAAATTCGAAAGATAACTAATCAAATCTTTATACCTGACTGGTCTTCGCTTAAACAGGACCCAATGTAATGATCGTTTTCCCTGTGTGATATACATCGCAATCTAACTATTTATTAATGTTGTTAAGGATTAATCCCCTAACCTTTCTTTTATAGAGAAACAAGAACTTTGGTTTTTCTTTCATTGATGATATGATCAGTAGAGTGTTCTATTTTAGGTGATTGTACAATATGTTTCTTTCTGATATATCTTTCATGTTTCTTAATCCAAGTTGGTATTGATCTTCAAGTTTCTCACCGTACCGCAAGAACAGAAATTTTATAGACGCCTTCACTTTGTAGACGAATCGTGCCATTTCTTTATCTCAAGCGATGTTTAATTTTCTTCCAAGTGTTGAAAATTGTGCAAATCTTTTATTTAATTTGGCGATTTTGCCTTTAATACCATATAAATAAAGTCAATATTTCCTGAAAGTAGGATATTTCAAGCAGTCAGACTAACGTTAATATTGTCAATACAAATTCATTAACACATTTCAGGGCACTGGTCATTTAATAGAATATTATCATATATTGATAAAACTCTAAATAATAGTGAGTTAATAGAAATTTTTGAGCTTATTCACTCTTCTAATTTCGAAGAGTATACATCCCGGAAGATGTCTTGTGCAATCGTAGGCAAGACGTCATAATATTGACATGACATAAACAAAGATCAACAGGAGATCTCCTAATTTATGTCACATGTCTGAACAGTTTTGTTTATAACTCTAGTGTTTCCTCGTAGAGCGATCTTTTCGAGTGGCTACTGACGGGTTTTTTTCTAATTCCTTCACTATCGACGCTGGTGTATCACAAAGCTCCATACTGTCTCCTACTCTCTTTCTCATTTACATTAATTATCCAGGTATCCGGTCTACAGCTTTACAGATGATAACATGCTTATTTTTTCATTTATTTGGAACGCTGGAACGCTGGAGCACCGGCTACTCATGCAAATATGCGCAGGCATCTTGGTGTGGCAATAACCAAGCATGACTTAAAGCTATAAAATCCCAGACAGCAATTTTTTATTAAAAATTTAACGTCGAGAAACGGAACACTCCATTCCTCTAGCATCGTCACTCAATTTGCTGGGCGTTAACTTGACAGCAAATATGTCTTGCTATGAAGATGGCACATGCATGGCAAAGAGATATTTTCAAAACCTGAGAATATTTTTTCGAATTAGAAAGCGTTGCATTCCATACCAACTTTTAATTTTATACAGAGCTCAAATTCAGCTTACGATGAAATACTACTTCCATGTTTGGGGTTGTGCTTCCAAACATACTTGAATGCTTTTTAGAAGGAAACTGTTTGCCTTACTGGATACGCAGATCTCACCAGCAATCTTGATTCCTTGAAACATCGAAGAACGGTTGGCGAGTCTATTATACTTTCATGGAAAATGTTCGAAGACTGTAGTTGACTTAAATCCTTCCAGAGCGGTGAATGCCCGTAACGTGGCGCTAATACAACATATTCGTACGAGGTACAGCTTGTTACTCTTCTCACAACCCTTTTCAAGCAGTCTTTTATGTGGAGCACTTCTTAAAATGATTTGCCCAGGACTATCTCCCACTGAGTGCCATTTACTGCGATTTAAAACCAACATGAATCGGTATTTTGACACACGTGTCGCTCCTGTACCAACTTAGGCGTATCCTCGCAGCACGCGTGCTATGCCCATAAAAAAAATCATCTAGTCCTAAGAACCACAATTTGTTATAGTTAAATTTTACACAGCATTTATATCTTAACTCTGTACGAGGCTGGTTTGAAAAGTCCGTGCAAAGTCCGAGAGATGGCACCACCGGCGCGTATCGAGGTCATGTTTAGTTAGTAGCATCTCTTGAATGAATGCACACCAAGTTTTAGCCATATTGGTCTATTTCTTTGTGTTTGGCATTCGTGTGAATCAAGGAAGTCGAGTGATTTTCAAGAAATGGACGAAAAAGAATTTCGTGTGGTGATTAAACATTACTTTATGAAAGGCAAAACGCCTCAGGAGACTAAAGAGAAGCTTGATAAACATTATGGTGACTCTGCACCTTCGATTAGAACAGTTTATAAGTTGTTTCAAAATTTTCGGACTGGCCATATGGGCACAAGTGACGCTGAACGTTCTGGACGTCCTGTGGAGGTTACGACTCCAGAAATCATTGATCAAATCCATGATATGGTGATGGATAACAGAAGAGTTAAGGTGCGTGAGATTGCTAGTGCTGTGGGCATCTCGACTGAACGGGTACATAATATTTTGCATAAACATTTGGACATGAGAAAGCTATCCGCAAGATGGGTGCCGCGATTGCTCACGCTTGACCAAAAACGGAATCGTGTGAAGTGTTGCAAGGATGGTTTGCAGCTGTTCCAGAAGAATCCGGAGGACTTTAAGCGTCGTTTCGTCACTGTGGATAAAACATGGATATATTACTATACTCCTGAGACCAAACAACAATCTAAACAATGGGTTACCAAGGGGGAATCTGCACCAAAAAAAGCGAAGACCGTTCCTCCGGCCGGAAAGGTTATGGCGACTGTCTTTTAGGATTCGCAAGGGATAATCCTCATCGACTATCTGGAAAAGGGTAAAACTATTACAGGTGAATATTATTCATCGTTATTGGACCGTTTGAAAACCTGCTGCAAGAAAAACGCCCGCGATTGGCCCACAAGAAAGTCCTTTTCCATCACGATAACGTACCAGCACACACCTCAGCCGTTGTGGTCGCAAAATTAATGGAAATAGGATTCCAACTCGTTTCACATCCCCCCTATTCTCCAGACTTGGCTCCCTCGGACTACTATTTGTTCCCCAATTTGAAGAAATGGCTGTCGGGACAAAGATTTTATTCAAACGAGGAGGTGATTGCAGACACTAATGGATATTTTGCAGACTTGGACAAATCCTATTATTCGGAAGGGATCAACAAACTAGAACATCGTTGGATGAAGTGTATAAGCCTAAAAGGAGATTATGTCGAAAAATAAAAAAGGTTTACCCCAAACACCTAAGTAGTTTTTATTTTTGCACGGACTTTTCAAACTAGCCTAGTATGTTATTATAAGATTGTGCTGATTACAACTGAGTTGTAACCCTGGTTCCTCAGGAATTAGGGACAATGAGAATGCTGACCAAATAGCCAAGAGAAGGCTTGAAATCCCTCCATATTAGTTCAGAACCTGGCCTGTACTATTAAAACAGAGTTTGGTGAGAGGTAAAAGAACAGATTAATAAACAATGTGATTTACACTTACACTTTGGTAAGAGATGGTGGATTAGACATGAATGTGATGCTTATTGGAAGATAACTTCCAAGAATAGAAAGGTAGAGATTTTAATTATAAGACGACTTTCGAACAAAGCTGCTGTATTATTGAAACTAACTAGGAATAGCTGAAGATGCATCTAAATGAAACAGGACTATACAATATAAACTTTAACGGTAGATTGTACAATAAGGAGACGAGACTACCTCATCATATCCTATTCGTTTGTAAGAATTTAAACCGCAAGAGACAGGCAGTCAGAATACATCATTCAATGGAAACTCGACTCATAAAATGGACAAAAGTGCCGAAATGGTTGGCGTAAAATGTGAAAGAAAATACCGCAAGTCCAGTAAGGCTGCAGCATTTGCGAAGATTTAATTCAAAATGCCCTTGAAAAGGGAAAAAGAAATAAAGTTATATCTAAAGAATTTATCTAAATAGGTTTTTTTAATCGAGCTGAAATCTGGCAATCAGTATTGTTTTAAATTTATGTAACAAAATTTTCATCCAAGTGAAAAGTTCCTAGATTTATTCAAACAAGATTTAAGAAGCTTTTAGTAAATAAAATTAAAATTAGAGATAGTTAAATGGATTTGAATTTACTGCTGTAATGATTTAGAATTTTCTCTCCTATAAAACTGTAATAATTAGGGTAGTATTTTTATTAAAGAACCTTTGAAGATTTCACCTTCAAAGGGAAAAGCACTTGCTAGCAGCAAGTCTATTTTGAGTTTTCGGAGACAAAAAGCGAAAAAGAACATCTCTTAACAACTATGCTAAACAAGGATTTCACAATTACGGTTGCATTTTGAACTTCTCATTTTCCCCTTCTTGTAAAATACTTTTAAATAAATCACGTTAAAAATAATAACACAATGTATAGTTACAGTATGTATTAACAATATATTGGTTATAAAACTTATAATTTAATTATTACACTCAACACTTTTATTTTGGAAAGAAAATTAAATCGTTAGTTTCCATACCAATAAATGAAATTTCTTTTTTAAGAAAATGAATCCCAATTATTCAGATTATCTTTAGATTTGTTAGTATTTATAGATGAATTTCCAAAAATGTCTTACAGGTTCCATAGTTGATTACGTATATCTTGAAACATATTTTAACTAAACGTTCAACAAGAAATATATTAAACAAATTATATATATATATAGAATCTTCTCAATAGAAACATTTTAATTTACGTCTCATCATCATAATTTATTCAAGGAATTGGTATTTCTTACGAGTAAACACACTTCCTGTTTTGTGCAAAAAAGCGTTTTTATTTATAATGACTTCGTGTAGCCATTTTATAAACGAAAAGTACGAAGGCGTACGAGCATGAAAACCAAAAGTATAACTTAGAAAGTAGTTAATATTTAGCTTAGGTTTGAGCTAGTTATTTGCAAGTCAAATAAAAGATATTCTCTATTTAAATATAAATATAGGCTGTTGAATTGTTACGTTGGACAAAACATAATTGATACGAGTTCATTTCCTAAAATGACAACAGAAAATAAAAATTCTCTGAAAAAATATAAGAACTTGATTTCCAACTCTAAACTTTAAACTAAAAACAAAGTTGTATTATTTGCTCAAAATTCATAAACCTCAAAAAGTAGTACGGTATAATTTCGAAATGATTGTTAAAAAAATTTAAAAATTACCCTTAAAGAAAATTATATTTTTGGTCAAAAATTCCTTGGAATTCATTTACAAGCAACAGATCCAGTTCTCAATAAAGACGAAACTTTAATTTCTTTTAACGTCAGTCCAATAACACCAAGAGTTATTTAGAAGGCTTGATCTTGAGGAAGAAATTATACATGAATACTTGATTTTTGCCAAATTTTGCACTGAACAAAATTGTTTTCAATATAACAATCAATTTTTGGTTCAAAAAGAAATCACATCTATGGATAATTGGCTATTTTATTAATGAGTAAGTTGGAAATTGAAACCAGCCAAGAAGTTGAGCATTTTTCAAGGACGTAAAGTAAGTTTGTATATACTATATTCACGATTTTCAATACAAAAACTTCAAATATTGATGATTCTATTGACAGATTAACTAATGATTAATCTAATGAAGTCGTATGACTTCATTAGATTTACTTCTGGAATTGGGAATAACGAACAATTACCAGTCCTGGATATTTTAATTATTTAAAATAGTAAAAAATATGCATCTAACAGCTATAGGAAAAGAGTCGGCGGCTGCAAACAACGACGGCCCCTCAGGTTAGAGGCGGCTGAATCTTACCCTCACCAAGACGTCTAGCCAACATCGTGTTTCAGGGCAAACTCCCTGAAGAAACAGAAAAGGCCTCCAGTTCCTAGCGGTTCGACTAACCCTGACTAAGACAGCGGCCATACGAGTTACCGAACGGGAGTGCTAAGAATTCTTGAATTAGATTAGGCTTTCAACTATATACAGCTACTTACAATGCTGGGTCATTAGAAAACGAGGAAAGGCTGACTGAACTGGAGTACGAGCTCAACAAGATGAAATAGGACGTCCTAGGAATATTGGAGGTAAGAAGGAAAGAGAAGACTGCCTAAGGCTAAATTCAGGACATGTCCTGTTTTACAGTGAAAATAAACAAAATAATACTGGCAGCGTAGAAATCCTGGTTCACGAAGCTTAACTCTAATATACAAACACTGAAAGCAATATCAGACAGGGTATTATACACCACCATAAAAAATACTTACAACATACCGATAAAAATAATCAAATTTACGCAACGACAAGCAGTTGCAATGACGACCAGGTCGAAACATTGTATTGAGAAATATCACAAGGCCTGACAGAAAACGAAACGAGATATACCCTGGTTATAGAAGATTTCAACTCAAAAATAGGAAGGACACACAGCGAATAAAAATACATTGGCCCATTTGGACTTGGTACTAGGCTAACTACTTAGAAAAAGAACAACTCTACGCACTGAATAACTTTTAAAAAAAAAGCCAAACAAAAAGTGTACCTGGATGACCTCAGACGGTAAAACCAAGAATGAGATAGATTACGTGCTAACATACCATAAGCACATAATCCAAGATACCGATGTCCTTAGTTCCCTCGCAACTGGCAGTGATCCTAGACTAGTAAGGTGCAAAAAAATGGAAAACTAAAAAGAGCCAGGAAATTTAGTAGCAAACAAAAACCATTAGATGTGAGCTCACTGAAGGAACACAAAGAAGATTATAGAAGATAATTAACAAAACAATTAACAAAGGGATTATCACAGCTTCATGAGAATATAGATGAAATGGAAGATTGACAAAATTGATAAAAGAAACGGCAGCAAACCACATGACATCATAGAAGAAAGACCTCAAATACTTAAAGTGACAGAAACATTCTGTACAAATCTATACGGGTCGAATGCCGATGAGGAAACTCTGAGAAGATCAAGAGAGGACAACCGAAGGATACGATACTTAATATCGGTTCCGAAGATCTACCAGACATTGAGGTTGAATAAATTGGAGAAGCCAAATTAAAAATGGAAAAGCAGCAGAAGAAGAAGACATCCTGGCGGAAATGCTAAAAGAGGGAGGACCGCCATTAATCAAAGAACTTAAAAAACTTTTCAATAAATATCTACTCGAAGGAGTGATGCCAAAAGATTGGGAAACTGCCATAGTTATATTGATATGCAAGAAGGAGAACTTAACAATTTGGAGAATTATAGGCCAATAATTCTTCTATCACAAGTATACAAAGTATTCATGAAAATAATCACAAATCGATAGGACAAGAAGTTTAAAAATTACAACCCCAAAAAACAAGCAGGCTTCCCAAAAAGATTTAGCAAAATCGAACATCTACACACGCTCAGACAACACAGAAAAGATACTTGAATACAATATCACAGCTGAGGGCACTTGTCGACTTCCGAAAAGCTTTTGACACAGTGGAATACTGGGCAATTGAGAAACGCAAGAGTTGATCAAAGGTATATTAATATATTCACAAAAATCAATGAACAATCAAAACTAAAAGTGAGATTACACGAGCATACCAACGAAGTAAAAATAAAAAGAGGTGTTAGACAGGGTGATAGTACCCCTTCTACTAGAAAATATCTTCAAGGATCTTTACTGGGACCACTGGGAACTTAACATATTCGAAGAGATACTCAGCAACTTAAGATTTGCTAATGACATCTCACTTTTTGCCGAAAACAAAATGGAATTGAAAGAAATGCTCCAAGAATTACAAACTGAAGCGAAAAAGGTCGCTTTAGAGATGAACATCACAAAAACCAAATTCATGACGAACGAATAAACAACCATTAATGATGTAGTATCCATACAATTGGAAAGGGTGGATTCAAATGTGTATTTAGCATAAGAAGTTATAATCGGAAAAGTGAATCAAGAACTGGAAGTTGATCGAAAGATAGGCCTGGGATGAGCGGGTTACGGTAAAATGAAGCAAGTCTTTCAGTACAAACTGCCTTTAAAATTTAAAAGCAAAGTGTATAACGAATGTATTCTATCAGTAACCCCATATGGTAGTGGTTCTGACACGGAAAGTTATTAGAAAATTGCAAGTTCACCAGAGAGCAATTGACAGGCAAACCTTAGATATATGACTTAGGTACTGCAAACCAAACGATTGGATCAGGAAAAAACAGGAGTTCACGACGTAATTGAAAGGATATCTTCCATTAAGTGGAACTGGGCTGGTCATGTAGCCAGAAAGACTGATTACTGGAGCGGAAAAGTGACCAAATGAAGACCATGGGGAGAAAAAAGAAGTACTGGCAGACGTCAACAACGTTGGTATGACGATATTAAAAAATTAGAGGGTATCAACTTGCACAGGGGCATATGGAAGTACATAAGAGAGGCCTATATTCGAAGAATAGAGAATGGCTTGAGGAAGAAAGGAAGAGCTATGTAATCCAAAACAAAGCAGGGAACTTAATAAATTTAATAAGGTAAGGTACTTAGGAAGTCCGAGGGGTAAAAAATAAGTTATAATGATTATAACAAAAGGTAGAGTGGGTACACAAAAGTCAATTTAAACAATATTTGACAAGATTTGAGGTACCATAGACCAGAAAAATCAAGCATTGATAACCATGTCCTTGAAAGTAATCATATAGTAACATTAGATAAATTAAAGGTTAATTAAAAATGTACCTGATAGGAAATTATTGCGCGCATACAGAAATATTGTAACTATGATATATATAAATAGTATAAATAATGACCCAGTACCTATTCTTCAGTTTTCTGTACTATTTGCTCGATCGGACCTAAACACAATTTTAGTATAAATAATCTAGTTTTTAATCCTGAATTTACTCAGTCATCGTTCCTCACACTAACGTGGATAGCTAAATGCGCGTCGGGAGCAAAAATAAAGTGTTTCATGTAGTGGTGATAACTGGTATAGGTCTAGGACATTTAAAGATAAATACAAATGAATATAACTTTTTAATGATATTTAGAAGTGTATTTTTTTATGGTATTTTTAGTCGCTAATACTAATAAATTTTTAAACATGTATTAACTAAATACACTATGTTTCTGAAACATATGATACATTTTTTGACCTTAAGAAAAATTTAAATTGACAGCAAAATTTCATCAGTTTAGAAAACAAATTGTATGCCAACTTTCTTCTTACAGCCATATGAATTATATAGGAGTCAAGCAAAGAAACATGTAGGGTGAATATGAAAACATTTTTTTTTTTGGTATTTTTATTAATATCCTCTTGGGTTCACGTTATAAACTTTTATTGTGCTTGAGTAATCTTTGGGGAGTAATGAGACTTTTGTTTTGTTTTTTTGTTTTTTTTGTTTCCTAACTACCTATTAATAAAGCTAGGATGACTTGTAATTTTTACTCTTTAAATTAAGAATGCCTAAGTAATCACATCAAAACTGTAATTTTAGAATACCACTAGCTTAAATATATAGATACATAGGCTGACTCCAAAAGTGGCTAACTGAAATAAACATGTGATACACTTCACATTCTAATTTTCTCTTTAAAAATCTGTAAAACTCTGGTAATCGCGGGAATAAAGGAGATATCCAGGACTTCTGCCTGCAAGGAGATTCTCTTAATTGGATGTCAATTATCTTGTAAATAAATTTTAAAAAAGTTTTCATCCATTTCAATAATTCCTAGGTTTATTTAAACATGATATAAAAAAGCCCTCAGTAAATAAAGTTAACATTAAATGTAGCACAGATTCAAATTCACACCACAATATTTGGAATTTCGGTATGCGTGCATGTTTAAAATTTTCAGAATGAGCAAGCCTACCTTGAATTCCGAGTAAAGAAACAGGAAAAAATGACATTTCGTGAAATCTCTGCTAAATAATGATTTGAAATTGCACCTGCGTACTTTTGATTTCTTGTTTCTTGTAAAACACTTTAAATACTGTATTTTAAATTTTGAGTTTATTAATCAGTAATTCGTTGTATGAATAAAATTACTCAGCTGTGATTATAATTTAAAGTTACTTCTAACAGTCAGTAACAAATAACTTTCAGAAAAAATAAACTATTGTAAAAAATTTATTATCACTTAGTATACAGTCTAGAAAAGGCTACGGCTGGATCCGGTTTACCGGTAGTTTTCTCTTTTTCACACACACCGATACAGAGGGTTGCTGCTGGACTAGCCTACCGGTGGGCGGTTCTGTTTCTTTTGGAGATACCTTAAGCACATCAAGTACCGTTCTCATCTTATACTCACGCAGGCGCGCACGCGCATCAAATCATTTCACCACATAATTAGAGCTAGTTCGGAGTTGGAATGAAGTTCATCTACTGTCATTTCAGATGAGCTTTTTACGTAACCATTCAGTACTATTATAACGCGTTTGACTAAAGACCGTCGTTCAGAACGCACTTTTATCGACATCTGATGAATTAAGTGTACGGGCGTGTTTTCCGTGAAGCGCCTTCTGTAACCAGGCTGAACGCTTTTCTTCGTCTGGTATTACACGAAATTCTGTCTCAGTTGATATGTCAAGAGGGGAGTATGCTTTATCAGCCGCTATTATAACACGATGGAGTTGCGATTTTCCAACTTTTTGCTATATTTTTTAAGGCAATATCAACCCGTCCACTTCTTCCTTCAAGTGGTAGTGTGAACCTTTCCACAGCCGTGTTTGTATGATGGTATCTGAACAATGTTAGAATTTTATTTGTAATTCTTTGGACGTTTCTTAGATCAGTGCTGGTTCAGTCTATAAATCCAAATGACTAAATCAAGAGAGTAACAGCATATGTAGGGATGGCTTTTATTAGATTATTGCTATCGAGTTTGGTTTTAGCTATACTCTTAATTTTGTGGTAATTTCCTCTTTGGTGATTTTTCCTGATTATTTTTGATTGTTTTACACCAAGATATTTGTAGGCGCCCTCTTTATCCATTTCTTCCATTACTCAATGTGTTGTTTCTAGTTTAAATCCTTTCCGATTGTCATGACAACTACTATGTATGTACTTTTTAGACCAAATTCCATTGCTATATCTTTACTACATATTTCAACTATTGGAAAGTTATGTTTAAGGTCTCTTGCTGTGCTACTGTAGGTCTTAACGTCATCCATATACAGTAGACATGTCTTGTTTTTGGAGAAGGTATGCTTTGCTTATGTTATTTAGAATATTTGACAAGGGATTTAGAGCCAAACAAAACTACAATAGGCTTAATGAGTTGCCCTAAAAGAAGCCTCTTTTTATTTGAACGGGTATTTTATCATTTTTTCTACCATTCATGCTGTTATTAGGTATGTTTGCCATCGGTGCATAATGCACTTAAAGAAATAAAATATTATAGGGCTAACTTTGTTTATAGCGAGTAACAATCAGTTATGTGGAACAAAGCCAAAAGCTTTGCGGTAGCGAATCAAAGCTGAATAGATATATCTGTTGGATTTGTGTGCTTATTTCAATACTATCGCCTCGATTACATGTTGTTCTTTGGATCTATAAATACCCTTCCTGCATCCTTTTTGTTGTTATGCTAGAATGTCGTTCTGGCCACAGTGTCTATATATATATATATATATATATATATATATATATATATATATATATATATATATATATATATATATATGTATATATATATATATATATATATATATATATATATATATATATATATATATATATATATATATATATATGTCGATTCAATAATACAAGCGCTGAATATTTTATAAATAGTCGAAAGGCAAGTTATGAGTCTCTAATTAGCTTAGTGTTTAGAGTCCCCGCTATTTGACAGTGATTCAGAAAATTTGGCATTACATGGGGTTGTTTAATAGACTGATTGGCATGGGCCTCATCATGTATATTGGTAAATTTCTTTAACCAGTAGTTGTCTATGTGATCCTTTCCCGGCGGTTTCCAGTTATTAGTTCTAATGATTACTAATGTCAACTCTTCTGGTTCAATCCGCATGGGTTCAAAGAGCTGAAATCTTTCTATTTTTTTTTATCAATCCGACTAGATAGGTATTATATCCGATATTCTTTGACCATATTTCTACCCAGTGTCTGTAAAACTGAGCCTCACCGAAATGGAATTCTCTATTCAGTTTAGGTGTACTTCCTTGTATCTCCTTAGTCTCTTGGACATAGCGCCTCACTTTTGCTTTAGGGATCCATATGTTCGTGTATCGTTTTCTTGTTGTCTTCATATCTAGAATTATTGTTATTATTATTCTTACTATTACTATTATCACAATTATTATTATTTTTTTAACACAATTTTCAGATTTTGGTAAATATGAGTCTCCTTAATTTTATCGAACATGTCAACTTAATTAATCATCCTAAAATTTACACACCACCAACCTTATACGATGTAGCTTGGCAGGGTAATTAAGTGCATACACGCCACATTATGCCAGAACAGCCTTTCAGAGTAATCAATTAATAACATTCACAATGCAGTATAACCTTGTATGAACAATGTAAAATATAGTAGTTGTAAATTTATCATGGAAAATCGTTTAGCTGGCATAAGATTAGGGGGAAATTCACATAAAGGTTATTTACCTTTCTGATAATTTGTGAGCTAATATTTACTTTTATTTTATGAATGTGTATAATTCAGGGGTGACAAATATGAACAATTGCATAAAAAATAAGAACTGTAGGAAAATGACAATAAATTCTAACATAAAATAAAAAAATTGTTTTACCGACTAATTAGTTAAAGCTTGGATATCTCATAGAGGAGAATTATATTAGAAATCTGTTCGTTTTGAAGATTCTATTGAGTCATTGGATTAAAACTTTTTACAGGTAAAATTTGAAAAAGGCCAGTATATTCCTGTTTCCTAAATTACGCCGCCTTATTGTTGCATCGTCATTGCTCGAGTTTGCAACCGCTTTTTGCTTCATTTCTAGGTTAGCCCAGTTTTAATACCTCCTCGTTCTCTCTAGAGAGCTTAATACTGCAGCCTTCTTCTTTAAAATGATTCACTGTTTCAAATGCGTGATTCTTTTTCAGTACGTTGGTCGCAACATTTTCACAAATCACGTAATTAGAGTTTAACCGACGTCAACAACTGTCCTTCCTAAGTACGTACAATTAATTGGTTAACAAATTTAAAAAAAAAAAAACAGTAGCGATATCCTTTAATTTCTTAGACAACTTTTATTTTTTTCTTCAACATTCAAAAAATTGAATAACGTATATTGACCCAGTATCATTAACAATAATAATTTAATGAAAACAATCGTGACATCTGACTGATTCTTAGTATAAATTTGGGACTGAAATCAATGCTTAGTTACTGTTCTATATCTTTATTCAGAATATAAACCGAGAAAGCGAATAATCCTAGTTTTACCGTTTTTTTAAGTTTGATGTTAATTTTTGGGTCTTTCGAAATTTTAACGAAGTTTTTATTGTTTTATAGTTTTAAATATAATTACGTAACGATACTTAGTAATTCTGCACCACCGTCAGCACTAATTACACAACTGGATGATATGCACCCTATACTATAACTGACAGTGTAAAATTGCAAATTACGAACTTTTTGCAATTTTACGTTCTATTCTGGTGGCGTCCCCATTGCTCGAGGTTGCAATTGGTTAGCCCTCTTTTAATACTGCCTCATTCGGCTCTAGAGAGCTTAATACTGCAGCCCTCTTCTTTAAAATGATTCGCTGTTTCAAAAGCGTGGTTCTTTTTTAATATATTGGTCAGACCTCTCGTGAATCACCGTTGATTACCCTTAATCCAGCAACAGGCATTTCACAAATCACGTAATTAGAGTTTCACCAACGTCAAGAACTGTCCTTCTATAGAGCTGTCCCTTAATTTTTTAGACAACTTTTATTTTTTTCTTCAACATTCAAAAAAATTGAATAACCTATATTGACCTAGTATCATTAACAATAATAATTTAATGAAAACAGTCGTAACACGTGACTGATTTTTAATATAAATTCGGAACTGAAACCAATGCGTTGTCACTGTTCTGTGTTTTGTGTACGTTTGATGTTAAGTTTTGGGTCTCTCGAAATTTTAACGATGTTTTTATTGTTTTATAGTTTTAAATATAACTACGTAACGATACACTTAGTAATTCTGCACCACAGTCAACACTAATTACAAAACTGGAGGAAATGCACCCTATACTATAACTGACAGTAAAACAGTAATTACGACCTTTTTGCAATTTTACGTTCTATTCTGGTGGCGTTCCCACTGTTCGAGGTAGCAAGCGTTTTTTGTTTCATTTCTAGGTTAGCTCTGTTCTAATACTGCACCATTCGGCTCTAGAGAGCTTAATACTGCAGCCCTCTTTAAAATGAATCGCTGTTTCAAAAGCTTGATTCTTTTTTAAAATATTAGTCAGACCTCTCGCGAATCACGGTTGATTACACTTAATCCAGCAACAGGCATTTCACAAATCACGTAATTAGAGTTTCACCAACGTCAACAACTGCCCTTCCTATGTACGTATATTGACCTAGTATCATTAACAATAATAATTTAATGAAAACAATCGTGACACCTGACTGATTTTTAATATAAATCTGGGACTGAAATCAATGTGTTATCACTGTTCTACATCTATTTAGAATATAAACCGAGAAAACGAGTAATCCCTGTTTTACCGTTTTTTTTTTTTATATTTGATTTTTTGGATCTCTCGAAATTTTAACGATGTTTTTGTTGTTTTGTAGTTTTAAATATAATTATGTAACGATACACTTAGTAACTCTGCATCACAGTCAACGCTAATTACAAAACTGGAGGAAATGTACCCTGACAGCACAATAGTAATTAGGACCTTTTGCATTTTTACGTTTTATTCTGATGGAGAAACACAAAAATATACTTAATAGATACGATACCAAAAACGCTAAAACAGGGGAACATGTTAACAGTTCTCCATAGGAGCAAGTGAATCAATGTTTTGTTGTTTATTTCGAATTTGAAGTTCTTTTAATTTTCAAATTTTCCGTAACGTCCGCTTCTTCCTCCTGACGTTTTTTGAAAGGCCGAAAGCTTTTTTAAAGTGTAGTGTGGGAAGATCGTATATAATGCAAACAAGTGACTCTTATACAGAAACGAATATCCTTATACAGATAAGAATAATAATTTTTGAACTTTGAATTGTTGTGGCTGTTATTTGATGGAAATTCATAATGAATGTAATGAAAGACTAATATTGTCAAATTTCCACTTTATTTAGTTTCACTGAAACTGTATGACGCGTTTCGCTATACTATAGCTTCTTCTGATACAAAATGATATTTGAGTATTAGTGTTGTTACATTTTTATAAATATCCTAAGGTAGATAGGTAATAAAATTAATACCTATATGCTAATGAATATTACTGGGAAATCCATTCTGAATATTAATTGTATAAATTGAGTAAAGGGGAGTTACCTGTCTGGCCCAAGTTTATCGAAGTCGACCTGAAACTGTAGAAGATTTACAGCAAAGAATTCAGTATGAAGTAGCACAGATCACTCCGGATTCTCTGCACAACTCTGTTCAGGCTGTTTATGACAGATTGGGTCATTGCCTCGTAGACATTTTGAGCAATTATTGCCTTGAATATAAATCTAGAGTATTTATTAATAGTTTTTTTCGTCTTTTTTTATGTTAAATTCTAAATGACAAGAATTCCAAAATAGTTCAATTTAGAGATATGGTATATTAGACAAATAATATCTAGAATTTTTAGTAGGACGCAAAAATAAAATAAAATGCAGAGCTTTCCATTTCAAAAAAAAATCAAGATGGCGTAATTCCTTCGTTCAAAATGCTGCATTTCACTTTCGCAGGGAAAGTAGAAGTATAAATTTATTGATTATTCTCTGATTACGCACCACCCTCGCAAAAAATATCTTTGTGGCCTTGAATATTTTAGGAAGAATATTTGTCATAAATCTTAAACTTCCAACTTATTAAGGCGCTTCCCAATACATGATATAAAAGCTCATTTTGTCTCCTTTTTACATAAAGCTACAGCTCGTTGTTAACTAATGCCGTTTTACTTTAATAATTTTACCAGCTTTTGTTAATAAAATATGACCTTAATTACACCTTTTTCATTTAAAAAGATAAAAAGAGGTGATTTATGAGAAGCTCAACAGATTTTTAAGGTGAAAGAGAGTAATGATTTATTTTTATATTTTAGTTCAAGCACACTTTAGCTTATATATTTTACACACCGCGATGAATTTTTTAAAAATGTTATAGCTCTGGCCTATTTCTAATAATAATGCATGAATAAACAAAATCAGATTGCCTGTCATTTTTTACCCACAAAAGTAATTAAAATTTCGTAAAAATGTTACTATTTGCCAAATAAGCAGATATATTAACATACAAATATTAGTTTTTTCTTATTACTTATCTTAGGAAAACCAATAAATTTCGAGGCTCAAGTGATTTAAATAATAGAAAGATCATTTAATTTGTTTTCCGGAATTGAAATCTACGCTATATATGATAAGCTTCCAGTAAGTTCCTCGAATCACTGGTAATAAATATCTAATACTGTGTCACTTGTAATTCAATTTAAGTTCGATTAGGTTAGGAGGTTTAATAATTCTACTTGCTAAAATAATTTCGATTAGTGGATAGTTCCTTGAGAAAGCCTTTTTGTCGAAAACAGGGCATCTGACAAATTGGAGATGTAATCGGCTTTTAGCAGAGTTTTTAAATTATATTTTTTAAAAGTTACTTTAAATTTAATTAATAGAATAAATTTAAGAAAAACTTTTACGTTTAACTTACATACCAATATAATGTATAATTTTATTAATTTGAAAAAATATTTTTATTAGCTTAATACCATTATTTCAAAATACAAGTTCACTCATAAGAAATAATTTGGTATTATTTCTGGGCCAACCAATGCTACGATGCTAGCAGAATGAGAACAGAAACGAGCGATAATTTTTCCCTTGAATTAATAATTCAAGTATTGAGTGCATTTACCTAGCAAAAATGGTGTTTTAATAAGTTATGGCTTAAAAGATTAATCATCATTTCACGAGTAGCACTGAGTGTATAATAACTACCCCAAAATCTAACATGGCAGATTTAGATGCCATTTTGTTTCAATCAATATAAAAAAACTAATCTTGTGAAGTTCCTACGGTGCAGAAATTCCATGAATAAATTGTCTAAGAGAAAACAAGTTGACTGGTCTGGTATAGGCGTCAGTGTGGAGACGACGAACGACCTCTCCAGGTTCGTAGCGGGAAATTCGTTCTAGGTATTGAAACTAGCTGTCAGCATATTTCAACAGTAAATAAGGGCAGCATTTAAAAAATTAAACATACGCCTTCGTTAAGATGTTTACGCGACTCTGTAAGTTAAAAAGTGAATTAACATTGTTAGCCGTGAAAGATAACGTGATTCGCGTGGTTAGTCTGGGGAGATGACGTCCCTATTATTAGCGCTCGCGAGGATTTGGAAAGCTACTGTGATTACCACATGCGTCTCAGCTAAAAATTCCTCTACCTATATTTGATTTATATTGAAAGACTCCTGAATCAAGACAGGTATGCCTCCAATATTGTGCTTACATTTGACAAAGATTTAATTTGCAATTTACTGCTAAAAATGCCTCTGTTTATTTACTAAGCCTAAACTACGGCATGACGCGAGTAGCCACGGCTAAATAATTGCACTGAGAATCTAGTACGGCTGAAGTCAAACATAAGAAATAAAAGAAAATTATGAAGTTTGTAATCAAATGAAGAGTTATTTTACGAGGGATTCAAATTTATAAAAGAAAACATATCTGACAAATATAATTAAAGACAACTGCGTTGTCTGGTTAATTGAGAATGATAGTACAAGACATCAGTTCTCAAGATTGCTATTATATTAGTATACTCATTAGTCCCAGCAGTCACATGCAATCTTTAAAATTAAAGAAATTAAAGGAAACCAAATGGGAAAAAGATCTAAAGATTAGTGCAAACGTAAATTAAAGAATTAAGTTTAAAAATGAGAAAAGACAGTTGCCAAAAATATTAAATTTTATCATTACTGATAAATCTCCAAAACTTGCTTGCTCGTCGAGAAATATCACTTTATTAACAAACAGGCGTCGGTAATATTAATATAACTGGCTTGAGATATATTTAAAATTGTGCTTAGTAAATTGATTTGTTATACTAAATTTTTGCGAGGATATAAAATAGAATTGCTAGAAAACTTCTCTACTTATTTCTATGTAAGGAAGCCCAAAAAACCGTATCGTTATAGCTTTGCAAGTAACGGGGATATCTTATAAATACAACGAAAATGGGACACTCTATATATTACGGCTAAGTGTGGCGGCCCATGGCTCCGTGGCGTAGTACTTGCTTGCGGTGCAAAAGGTCTCGGGTTCAACCTCGGCAGGTCCTTATCCTAATTTATTAATTTATTAAGTATACTGGGCCTGACCACGTGCATAGTTAGTAGTTGTTTGCAGAAATGCAATAACGTCCGTGGTAACACTACCGCGTTCCCTAAAAGGTGCTGTGAAATACAAAAATGTATGTTTCGGCACTTGGACAACGTTGACGGCTATTACGACATTATCCCCGCGTCAATATTCTTAGGATATAAAAAAGGGGAAAATCCCTACCCAGGCGGAGAAGTGAACAAAAAAAAAAATATCGTGTTTTCTCAGATTGCGTTATTTGCAAGTTGCTGTTGACGGATTCCTTTCTAATACCTTACTATTAACGCCAATGTGCTCCAAGGCTTTATACTATATCCTACTCTCTTTCCAATATACTATACATTAAGGATCTGCCAGCAAGACCAGGAATCCAACCTGCAGTTTTGCCGATGACAGAATACTTGTTTCTTCATTCGCAGACATCACGAAGATGTTTAATATAGACTTGAAACTTGAGATGACATTGACCAAGTGCGCTACAAAAACCCAGACTGAAATTTTTTCTGAAACAGGTAATGTTGTAGAAATCGACATAGTTGGGTCGGATACTTCGTTCCTCTAGTATCGGTACTTAACTTGCTGAGCATTACCTTAGGTGCAAATATGTATTGGCATGAACATGTTGCATACAGAGCAAAGAAAGCTTTTAATATTATGCCGTACTAGGAAGTTATACACTCCACAAGATCTGGTTATTTTGTATAAGATCAAAATCGATAAACGATGGTATACAACACGTATGTTTGGAGCTCAGCTTCCAAACATACATACTGCCTTTATTGGATTCTGTTTAGAAGTTAGCTGTTTACCTAATTAGACGTCCAAAACTAGCCAACAACCTTGACGAACAATTGGCGTCTTGAGCCTATTCTATAAGTACTTCCATGGAAAGTATTCTACGGGTGTAGCCCGTTTAATTCTCTTTGGATTAGTGCATAGTAGGAGTTCACGTCGCGCTAGTACATCACGTCTTTATGAAGTTCAGCTTGTAACTCCTCATATCGCCCTTTTCAAAGATTTGTTGATATGGAGAATCTGAAGCCTTTGGAATGATTTGTAAAGGAGTGTGTTTCTTACTGAACATACAACTCAGGACTAAGGCGAATAGATTTTTCGAATACGTGTCGTTCGTGTAAGGTTTAAGGGATTTTCTTGCTCATTCCGAGCTATTTACAAAGAACCGAAAAGTTGATGGGTAGACAAAATAAATAATAGATTCCAAAATATTCTCTATATAAATTAAACAAGATGATCAGTCTTCACAAAGCTCTAAGTAACAACACTGTTTCTATTTAGCTTTAGAAATTTTAAGATAAAATTAGTCATAATGCAACATTTCTAGAGTTCTGAAAGTTACGTTTTTTACAAATTTCCAGAATATTTTATATAGAAATACAGAAATTAGCATAATATTAAAAATTTAAGATGGTTTTACTTGGAGAATATTTTTAAATATACATTTTAGAAAGATTCGTACAAAAATTAGACAAATTAATGAATTTATAAAATATCTTTGTAAAAATCGATCTAAATAAACAGTGTAGTGTATATATATATGTATATATATATATATATATATATATATATATATATATATATATATATATATTAAATTACTAGTTTAACGAACTGGAATTAGCATGTCTCTATACAAAGTGTTACACATTAAAAATATATTACATTACAACAAATTAAGTATAATAAAAATACTTATAACGTAAACAGAGCTAGAAGTCTACTCAATATATATCACTACTACACCAAACACTTTATTTTTGCACTCGACGCGCGTTTCGCTAACCATGTTAGCTTCATCAGGAGCGATTATTGACTAAAGCTAAACTACAAATCTACACTATTTATACTTAGCCTAACACGTGAATTACTTAGGCGGAACTAATGGTATAGGCGAGGCCATCAGTTCCGGTTAAGTAACCAGTAGAGGGGAGTTTAAAGAATAGGCCCTCTGCCTTTATTTAAACTACTTTTTATAATTTCCGTACTTTCGTATGCGTTCAACAATCTCCTATTAGATACATTTTTAATTAATTTTAGATTATCTAATTTTGCAGTATGATCAGCTTCAAGGGCATGCTCGGCAACGTTAGACTTTTCTGTTCCACGGTATTTTAAATGTGCTAAATATTCTTTAATTCGTGTTTTAATTGACCT
Source organism: Pachyrhynchus sulphureomaculatus (assembly GCA_019049505.1). NCBI lineage: Eukaryota > Metazoa > Arthropoda > Insecta > Coleoptera > Curculionidae > Pachyrhynchus > Pachyrhynchus sulphureomaculatus. Next base: position 78,473,937 of record CM032446.1, read on the forward strand.
TTTAGTTAGCCCAACATACTTTTTGTCGCAATCATTACCACTAATTTCATAAATTCCACTTTTCTCACAGTTAGGAATCTTTGGGATTTCTTATGATATTCCTCAGATTGTCTGATGACTTATAGATTAACTTTACAATATCTCCAAGAAATACTTAGGATAAATGACTTTAAGGACGAAGCTATTCTTCAATACTTAACATTATCTAAACTTTGTATGGAACAAAATTATTTTCAATATAAGAATCAATTTTATGTTTAGAAAGAAGGAATAACTATGGGTAATTGCCTATCACCTTTCATAGCCAATTTATTCATGAGTAAGTCAAAAATTTGAGTATTTCCCAAGGGTATGGTATAGGTATGTGGATGATGTTTTCGCGATTTTTGATCAAAAGAAAGCAAATATAGAGAATTTGTTTTCAAATTTAATAGCCGATATGATTCCATTAAATTTACTTACGAAATTGAGAACAAAGGACAGCTGGCATTTCTAGATATTAAAAATAATAATAAATTAGAATTCGATATCTATTGAAAAGACAGAACAAGAGATAGATATATTCCTAATGATTCATTTCATTGCAAACAACACAAATTAGCCGCATTATATTTTTTAGTTCATCATTTGGTCATTTTTCCTCTGAGTAGAGTAAACTTCAATAATGAAAGGAATCGTATTACCATAGGAATATAACTAGAAAAAATGGTTATGACGATGACTTAAAAAACAAATGAATAAATAGACATAAGATCGGGTTAAATATTCAGAATTTCACCTTTTTTACACGCGAAGAAAATAAGACCAAGTATGTCTCCATACTATATAATTAGAAATATAGCAGGGGATTCGATAAGGTAGACCTTACCTTAGTCTATATGTCATCAGACAATCTGAAGAATATCTTAAGAAATCCCAAAGACAAGATTCCTAATTGTGAGCAAAGTAGAATTTATGAAATTAGTTGTAATGATTGCGACAAAAAGTATGTTGGGCAAACTAAAAGGTCAATTAAAACACGACTTAAAGAACATCTAGCACATTTAAAATACAGTAGACCAGAAAAGTCTACAATTGCCGAACATGCCCTTGAAGTTGATCATACTGTATCATCAGATAATCTCAGATTAATTAAAAATGTATCTGGTAGGAGATTGTTTCACGCATACGAAAGTATGAAAATTATCTAAAAGTAGTTTAAATAAAGACAGAGGGCCTTTTCCTTATAGTCCCCTCTACTGGTTACTTGACCGGAACTAATTGCCTCGCTCCTGGTGAAGCTAACATGGTTAGCGAAACGCTCGTCGAGTGAAAAAATAAAGTGTTTGGTGTAGTGGTGATATATACTGAGTAGTGTCATTTGGGCAAAAGATTCCATATTCCCAACACAGAACGAGAAGAGTTTTTCTAGAGAGACGAAAATTGTTTATTGCAAACATATCAATGGGCTGAGTTACTTAATAATCGATTTTAAATCACAAACCAAAATAACCGGCCAAGCGCAAGTCGAACTTGCCCAATTAGTGTCCCGTACGTTGTTGCTTTTGTTACGGAGGTACAAAATGGTCAATGGCCTCACAAAACACACCCCAAATGTTCAACAAAGTTTTTCCGATCTTCACTGAAAACTGATGACCTTAAAATTTTAATTTTTTTTTATATGCCAGACAAATTATTAAAGGTAATGCACTCCTGATAATTTTGGTTGAATTTACACCCTGTGGAGAATAATCCAGAATTTTTTCAAAATTTTTTGATCATTACTTTTCGGCGATTTTTTGCAATTTTTTAAAGATAATACAAAGAAAAGTATGCGCAAGTATTACATTACTTGTGTTTTTACAAGTTTCCTTTGACACCCCACTAGATGACCTAGTATTTTTTTTTCACTTCCGATTTCACCACCTAAAACTAACCCCTTAAGTCAAAATTTAACTTTCAAAACTACACGGCTCCGAGGAGACCATCAATTCCTATATTAGTGACAAATTTCAACTTTCTGTGTCCAATAGTTTCGGAGAAAATCAGGTGCGACAGACGGACAGACACCGAAGTGAGATAAGTGTTTCGTACGAAACACTAAAAATATGATAAGTACGAAGCTACCCTTCTAACTCCCTTCTCCATCTGTTTAGCTCTTTATATAATTTCCTGTAAATAATTTTGCTTAAAATTTATCTATTATCGAAACCAAAAACAAGGAAAAATTTTCCAAATTCTATTAAAACCATATAATATTCAACACCTTTCACCTCTTTTAAATCGTTCCCCCATTAAACTTGAAAGTACTCGTAATAAAAAAATAACTAAATTTTCAGATTCTGTGATTCCACAAACCTTAAAAAAGATATATAACGCAATGTATGCAAAGGAACCCGTCTAACTTAAACTAACTTGTATAAATTATCGTAATACTATTGAAACCATACAATATTTAAAAAACCCTTTCACCTCCTTCCTCTTAGAAAATTAAAAATAAAAGAAAAATAACTTTATTTTCATTTATCTCGACTCTAAGAATCCTGAAAAGGACATGTAACACGATATATACTAAGCAACATCTCTAACCTTTTTTCCCATCCCTTTATCTCATTATAAGTTTTACTATGAAAAAATGCATCAAATTTGTTATATATTCTTAATAAAAAACCAGGAAAAATTACTATGCCACTATTAAAACCGTATAAAATTTACCGACTTTCTCCTCTTTCACCCCTCCCCCATTTGGCAATATGACCTAAAAACTATAGGCTTTATCCCTCCTTCAAATATATGTGTACCAAATTTAAAATTAACAAATTATTCTCTTCGAAAGGTATCTTGCCAAAAGATCGACCGACAGATGAACCGACAGAAACCGGAAATTTTGTTTTGTGTATTTTAGGAAACCTAAAATGTGAAAAACACACAAATCTCAGAGGGTGTTTTTTTTTTACGACTACGATAGTTCCTTTTAGCAAGGGAAGTAAAAATTTACTTACTTACTTTAACTCTATAGCATTTCGTTGATAAATATTGTTAGAGAACGAACACTAACAATTTTGTTTGGAAGTAAGAGTAGAGTAAGTAGACTAAAAAGACAACATATTTTCATTATTAAAAAATAATGTTTTTTCACAACCTCTTACTAATCATCATCAATTAGCAAAGTAATATTTTCCGTTACTGCCATTTATCCTTTACGAACGAAGTCTAACAATAACCTGGTATAAATTGAGGAAGTCAGACTTATTATTGTCTATAAGTCAATTCATATTTGAATTACAAACCTCTCCAGAAAGGCAATAGAGTTGTTACTAATTATATCTTTGTTTATTTTGGAGTAAATGGTTTATTAAATGTATGTATTAGCTCATCAAACTATGTCGTTATTTTTTATGTATGTAATGTATTTTCACACGCAGGGTAGAATAGGCTGATAGAGGTGATATATAATATACTTTTGAGAAATATTCACAGTGGTGTATCTTCGTTTAATATTTCTCGTTTTGATCATCTTAAATTTACGAATTACTAACATTTATTAACCACCAAAAACCAAAAGGTTAATTATTCTGTAAGTTATTATTATTATTATTACTATGATTTCGAAAAAATGTTTCAAATGTCAGTAGGTATTAGAACTAATAGATTAGGACAAATTATAGTATCTTTTTTTTCTTGGCGCCTTCAACCTTAAGATTAATTGAATGTAATTCTCCATCTTCGGTGATTCTTTGTTAAGTATTTCGTTTCTTATAGCTAATTCTACTTTTTTGTAATCACTTAATCTAGGCCATTTCCTTTACGATAAATTGTGTGAAATCTCTATATATCATGACATGTCCATAAAATTGTATCTAAATATAGATAGACTTGTCACAGTATATCTACTTATGGTTTTTTTATTATTAATCCAAATTTTTCATGCAACGAGAGAACAGTTTACTTCCATATGTTAACGCATCGTTCTAAAATATATTGTGCTTTTCTGATTTTGAAACCTATCAAAAATGAACCGTTGCGTTAACATTTATTTTAATTACTTGAAGACAAGGCTTTTTCCGCTTTGAAATAAAAACTGTTTTAATAAATAGTGTGTCCCAGAAAGTTCTGGGATCAACTATATTTTTAGTTTATATAAATAATTTGAGACTCATGAATGAGAATACTGTATGATTTGCAGACGAAATTGCGTTAATAAATAAGACTTAGTCAAAAATTTAATGTGAAGATTTATATAATTAAACAAACCGAACTAGCTTCAATTAAATACACTTATACTTAAAGAAAATAAAACATGTTTACTTTTTTCTTAGAACTCAAATTATGATAGTGTTGTCCCTCAAGGCCTAAAGTGTTTAGGTATGTATTATGCTTCAAAATTGTACTGAAATTATCGTGTTGATATTTTATTACAGAACTTATGCAAAAACATATTAGTGACTAGCAACATATCAAGGTCATTTCTTTTTTTTATGGGTCTAGCACATGTGCTGCAGGGAAGTCCCTAAAGCGCTACGGGAGCGACATGTGTGCGGAAAAAGCGATTCATGTTGTTCTTGAATCGCTGTAAATTGTACTCGGTGGGAAACACAGTCCTGGGCAAATTATTTCACAGGGATGATCATCTCCATATAAAAGACTGCTTGAAAAGCGTTGTATGAGGAGTAACAAGCTGAACCTCATACGGATATGAAGTGACGTGTATTTCTAACATGCACCGCTCTGGGAGGAATTAAGCGGGCTACATTCTTAGAATACTTTCCATGAAAATACTTGTAGAATAGGCTCAAGTCGCCAACCGTTATTCGATATTCTAGCGTATCAAGGCCGCCGGTCAGTTCAAGATCCCCAATCAGACGAACAGCTCTTCTCTGAATAGAATTCAACAAATGCAGTATATGTTTGGGAGCGGAGCCCCAAACATGGGAGCAGTATTCCATAGTTCGAATTTGAGCTTTGTAAAGAATTAACAGTTGTTGTGGAGTGTAAAGCTTTCTGGTTCAAAATAATATTCTCAATTTTGAGAAGCTCTCCTTGCTATGCCTACAACATGTTCATGCCAGGACATATTTGCTCCCAAATTAACGCCCAACAAATTAAGTGACGATGCAAGGGGAATGGAGTGCCCCGACATAGCTATGTCGCGTTCAGCATCGTTAACTTTTTTAGGTTGGTCAATCTTGTTTTGACATTCAGTTGTTCAAGGATTAAAGCATTTATTCGATGGGCCGTGTACAGGATTCGCAGCATTCGCCTGTAGCACCACATTTTAAAGGCCTCTATTTTCTATCGTATTGCCAACTTTAGGGTCCAAGTCTTCGAGGCTTAAGTGGCCATGGGGAAGACTAGTGCTTTTAAGAATCTTGACTTGTTGCCGAGTGCAATGACCGTATCTTTCCATATTTTATTAAGTTTGATCATTGAGTTACGAGCTATGGATAGTCTTTTCTTAATTTTTACATTACATGTCTCATATTGCTAAAGCAAAAATTTCGGAATGTGTTTTTTTTTCACTAATATAATATTTCTCTTTAACAGGGTAAGTAATAAATTAGCAAGGAAAGTAAAAAAATCAAAGCAGTATACAAGAGTATAGAAATGAAATTTTTTCAATTGCGGCTTTGTTGAAATTTGTTTGCAAGGCATATTAAATCATTTTACGAGTTGGTCAATATGCTAATTACATTTATCTGCGGAATGCCAGCAAACCTACAATTGATTATGCATTTACAAAGGGTTGCTTTGTAGCAACCTATGTACCTAATAATGAGGTTGTGGCTATTTTATGATCTATATGTAATTATAATGAAAATTACTACTAAATGCACTGTTTACTGTTGTACTATTTAACCTAGGCATGGTAGATCAAGCAGCAGATAGAACATTTTTTGTACTGATGCACTCTAGTTCATTTTACATTTATATTTCTTTTTTCTTGCAAAATTGTTTGTTGCATACTATTATCAGCTGAATCTAATGCATGCATTAAGATTATTTTAAGTGTATGCTAATTCAAATTTGCCAAATAGAAGACAAATTTTATAGTTATATAGTTAAGACAACACAACAATGTGTTTTTGTCATTCTAATCGATTTTCGTGAGGATATATTTTAATCTGTTGTTTTGACTTTCATGGTAGGATAACTGCACCATGTATGTTAGTAATATTAAGTGAAAAATTGATTACAAACTGCAGTGTTTGCTTTTACCAAAACAATGGTACACTATATTTTGTTTGTTGATTTGAAAACTTATTTCTTTAGAACTTAGTCGCATGCTTAATTCTCAATTAAGTGAACAAGATATATCTGTATGAAGCCCAAGCCCTAAATTAGAATTTTCTATTAACAAACTTAAGGTCTAAACTTGAATATACGCAAAAGTGTCTAATAAGTTTTACAAAATAAAAAAATAATATACATAAATCACAAAAACTGGAAAAACATACATAAATAATAGAAAACGAACCGACATAAACGAAAAGTCATTAACAATAACTAGGATTCCGTTTAGACTAAATATTGAGTTTTATCTATTCTTGTTTCTTTGGACATCGTGACGAAGAAAGACTAATGCCGGAAGACGTTTAATGTACCACATCTAAGGATAAGCTCATACTAATGTAAAATTAGTTACTCCATATATTGATCTGAAGTTTGAAACTAACAAAGTCGTTGAAAATACCCGTCATTTACGATATGCTAGGCATCCTATCAAAATTAAGATACGTACTCGTCCATGCTCATTCTCGAATCCCTCCATTCTCTGAAAGCGATAAGAGTGTAAATGGACTGCCGCCTAAGATTTATTAAAACGGTTTAAATTCAAAGCACCTTATGGGGCTCTCACGTTAGACCTACACTAAATTCAGTATAAAACCTTAAATCTATCGAACGATGGTCCAAATTTATTTTTTGTTATAAGACGAATAAGGTAAAAGTTAATTTAAACTTTACGTTGGTTACAATTTATTTTTAAATAATGTTTTAGTTAGTTACTTGGTTAATTTTTCCTCACTAAACTGAATTTCTGAAATAAAGCAAGCACGCATTTTTCTTTAGCGGCATAAGACATAACAAAATAACATTTTTCATTCGCTTGCAACGTATTCTTCCAGTTTTTCGATATTTGAAAATATAATTATGTTATTTTCACTGACATGTTAATAGATGAATATATAAAAAACAAATAGTTTGAAATGAGGTTCCACTCTTTGACAATAATAAATCATTGTAGTTGTGTGTGTACTAAAGAGATGGAAGCAGAAATGTAAATCAATGAGGATACCATTAATTAACACCATGCTGTACACGCTATGCTTGCGGATGACCAAGTGGTAATGGTCCAAGATCGCCATGACTTGAACTACATGACGAGAAAACTATTTGACAAATACAAAGACTGGAGTTTAGAAGTCAATACAAAGAAGACAGAATATATATGTTTTGGAGGGCAACAAAAAGGTCTCATACTGGACGATCGAACTACGATAAAACACTGCGGCGACTACAAGTATCGCAGTATAAAATTTTCGTAGGAACTGGACAAGGCAATAAGAGAGAGAATTATGAGGAAAGGCCATTAAGCTGCTAAACAGCATTATATGAGATAAATCTATAAATTAAACCAACAAGAAGAGAATATATGAAACCATAGTGAAAAGTGTCACGTTATATACCTGTGAAATATGGCTTCTGAAGGAAAGAGCATCAGCCACACTGAGAGTAACGGAAATGGACTTCTGGAGAATAGCAGCAGAAATATTCAGAAAAGAAAGATGGACATATTAAAGAAATCTTGGGATTCAAACAGAGTATGATAGACGACATTCTAACCAAATAACTTATCCGGTTTGGGTACATTCAAAGAATGGACCAAGATCGAATCCCAAAACAAATACTAAAATGGCAACCAGAAGGCAAAAAAAACGAGGTAGACAGAGAACAAGTTGGAGAGAGGGGATAGATAGGAAATTGAGGAAGGACATCTGGAGGATCTATGGAATGGCCAAACAAAGTGGAGATTGGAAGTTGTAAAAACGTCGAAGAACGTTGTAAACCGATATATTACCCTAACGCAAATTCTTTACTCTGCAATCAGGGAGTCGGGGTACTGTGTGCATATATATATATATATATATATATATATATATATATATATATATATATATATATATATATATATATATATATATATATATATATATATATATATATATATATATATATATATATATATATATATATATATATATATATATATATATATATATATATATATATATATATATATATATATATATATATATATATATATATATATATATAAAGATATTATATTATATATATATATAAATCCCCATACGGCCACTCATCAGCTTTGCCTAGACCACAATATAAGTAAAATTACCTTAAGTCGTATACTGAATGAAGAAACATTGCATCCATACAAACCCATTGCAAGAATTATCTGAAGATGACTACGATAGGCGCGTTGAATTTTGCGAGGTCATGAACGAATAATGATCCTAACCTAATTTATAATATTGTTTTTTCTAACGAGGCCACATTTTGTCCTAACGGAAGAGTTAACAGGCAGAACTGCCGGTACTGGTATACTAAGAATCCTCACTGGATAAACGACAGTCATTTTCAAAGACCACAAAAGATAGACGTTTGGGCAGGGATTTGTGGACCTCACATTGGTCCCTTTTTATCGATGGAAATTTTACAGGGCAGCGGTATTTACAGTTACTTCAAGAGCAAGTTATTCCAACTTGTGCAGGTCTTTTTCTCGATGAAAATAATTTGAATAACCCTAACAGGAATCTGTGGTATCAACAGGACGGAGCACCTCCTCACTATGAAATCAGTGTTCGTAGATATTTGGATGCGATTTTTCCTAATCGATTGATAGGCAGAAAAGCTGCTGTAGAATGGCCTAAAAGAAGTCTCACGTTACTCGATTTTTTTTTTATGGGGTCGTTTGAAAACAAAAGTTTACCGAAGTCGACCTGAAGACTGGAGAAGATTTACAACAAAGAATTTAATATGAAGTAGCACAGATCACCCCGGATTCTCTTCAAAACTCTGTTTAGGCTGTTTACGACAGATTGGGTGATTCCCTCTCTGTTAACGGTAGGCATTTTGAGCAGTTGTCACCTTATTAATAATTTTTTTTGACGTTTGTTATTTTAAATTTCAAATGACGACAATTCAAAAACAGTTCAATTTAGACATATAATATGTTAGACAAATAATATCTAGAATTTTTAGTAGGACTCAAAAATTAAATAATGTACGGAGCTTTCCATTTAAAAAAAAATAAAAATGACAGAATTTCTTCGAACTGACAGTTCAAAACATTTTATTGTATACATCAGCATATACGCCGTGTAACTTTTATTTAAATATTTTTTTGAGACACTGATTCATGAATGCTGTGGAATCATTATTCGATCCATATGAGGCATCCTGTATATATATATATGTGTATATATATATATATATATATATATATATATATATATATATATATATATATATATAATTATATATATATATAGTGGTATATATCTACGAGACAGGATTGATTGATGAATAAGTTTTTAGCGTAGGATAGAACTAACAAGCGAATCTCGAAAAAAACTTGATCATTTAACACAATCTTCTTTCAACTTTATGTAATTAGGGCAATGGTTATAAAGTAACTCTAGACTTAAAAGAAATTCATTGTCTTGATTTGTAAATTAGTCCTCAAAAATATTTACTTCTTCTTCAGTTGAATGAATTTTTGTCCTTTCAAATATTTTTTTTCAGTTTTGGAAATAGGTAACAGTGCGAGGAAGCTAATTTAGTATTTAGTAAGTATTTCATCCCTGTTCCCAAAAGTGGTGGATGAGATGAGCCAGCACATTTTTGCTCTTTCAACTCTTCGTATGTCTTTGGATTATAATGAAAGGTACACGTTTGACGTATAGTTACCATTCGATCCAAGAACTTGGATGAATCATCTTTAAAATGGTCACAAATCAACTTTGATGTTGTGACATTTGTGTGTCATTTTTGGTCTGCGTTCAGACATTTAGTGATCCACTAAGCTGATAATTTTATTATATATACCCAGCATCAACATTCTCTGGATATTGGTTGCTCCTTCCTTGAAATCCGCAATCCATATTTTTGATAGTGGCGTAGGAAGGACATGGTTCCTTCAATATATTAAGCATGTTGCCATCGAAAATTCACAATTATTGTCAGTCATATCCTCTTTAAAAATTCACCATAAATGGCACCATAAAATTTGGACTACCAGATTTTATGGATGAATTAACTAAATATCAAATTACAGTAGAATTTCTTTTTGCTTTTGACAAAATAAATAACTTTGCAATATCCTTTATTATATCTTATAATTTTAGTTAGTTATTTCGAGCAATAACAATATTACGTTTAAAGTTTAGTAGTACTAGGTGTTTTATTGTTGTAGTGGAAGTGGAAGTTATAATAGTAAACAATTCTAGCATAATGCTACAATAATAGCATTTTATAACAACTCGTGTTTTATTGTCTTACTTTTGACATTATTTTCAAAACATATAATAAAATAAATGGGCCAAGGTAATGCTTTTGTTTACTGAGATTAATGGTTCATAAAATTTTCAGTTCTCAATACTCTAACTGAATCGAAGTTTGTAAGCCTTATCTGAAATTCTAACAAGCACATATCGAAATGGCAAAGATTTTTTTAAATTATATAGAAATAAATATAACATATACCTTAGATCCAAAAAAATGCTAATTGGACAAATTCAGTTCATTTTCTTCTTCTGCAGTAGTAAGTTCATATGAAGCTTTAGCATTAAGTAGATCCTACTCTAAATAAATTTAATGATATAATTTTTAAAATATTTTTGGAATTATGTGATAAGCTGTGATAAGTGTTCTTAAAAACGGATGTAATACCTAGGGAGAAATCAACCCTACTATAATTTTGTTAGTTTACTAAAAAATAATCTTTTACCTGTGGCCTTTTTAATTCAAAAATTATAGTAAATTTTCCCGTTCTTCGTGTTCTTTTGGGAAAATCTGGACTTTAGCTTCTGAGTTTTTTATGAAGTTTACTACACTGATTACGTATTCTAAGACCTAATTGACTATAGGACTCAGAATTTTGCTTTAAATGAATACCCACAATCTTCCGTAATAACAAGACACAGAATGAGCGCAATCAGTATAGGCACTAATACATTTAGTCTTTTTTAAATTATTTTTTGATTTGAGCCATAGCACCAAAAGTGATAATTCTACAAACGAGATCTTGTACAATGTGACTATCACCTATAAACTGTACATACTACAGTAAGTAAAGTGAGCAGTGAGCACTACATTATTATGTTCCTCAATCAGCTATAACGTTCATCTTTTTTATTATTATTATTATTTATTAAATAATTTATCATTGAGGTCTTCCGTTATCTGCTGTATTCTATGATTGATCGTGAAGGCCACTTTTGGAAGTGGCACAGAAGCTAGTAGACTGACTTTTTCTAATATGGGATGAGGCCTCTTAGATTCTATGTGCCACATTGTAAGATGCTAGGAACTCATTACTTGATATGGCCGCCTGCTTATCAGAATTACGTTTTTGTTTTTTCAACTTTTTTAAATTTCTCTTAAAGCATTTACAAGATTTGCTACCCATGCTGGAATTTTTTTAAACTTACTTGGTAGAATACATTGTGTTGCTAAATACATAATATAAACAGCTGATTCTATTCATCATTGACTTCTGCTAAGGGTTTAAATAACTGTCATCATATTTTCGATATTCACGCTTTCTGTATTCCTGCTATTATTTGACGGTATGTCCTTTTTACTTTCACATTCATAAGCCTTATTACAATTTAACAAAATCCGATTTATTTGAAAAAATACATATGAGAAGAGATACTTCAAGATGTCTACATAGAGGCTCAACAACCATATTTAGCTGATACAATCTTTGAAAACTAATTTAACACTAGACCACGAAAAATCGATAGATACAAACATAAAGGACAAAGAAAGTTTCAGAAACTACTAAAATAATTGATAAACATTAAACGCTATTTAGTAATTTTATGTAGAGGCTTATGCAAACAGTTATTTTTCATTTTGAACAGGGTCTACTAGATGTCGCATTGTATCATATTGATTTATATTGGAAATTAAAGTACGAAACTATAATATTTTTTCGCAACCCGGAGAGGAAGTTGAGTCTCAGGACGCAACGGCGAACACTTTGGGAACTACTGTCCTAAAAGGTTTATATATAGGTTTAATTTTAAACCACTGGACTAAATTTATAACTAGTACTACTAACATTTTTGTGTGTTATTTTTTAACCTTTAAACTTAGATAGTATTTAAGAAATAACCAAATTTAGAGGGTTTAAATATAGGCCTGGTTTATGTTAGTGAATTTGGCTGTAAGTGGTTAAAATGAACCAACTAATAACACCATAAACGTCACTACGATTTAAACCATTTGTGGTACTGTACTATTTAAACCGTATGTAGTTCTATATAATAATGAACAAACATTTTAGTCTTACTTTGCAAATAGTAGTTACTAAAATAAAGTAAAAATATTTTTACACAGTATACTATACAATATAACTGTTTCATTGAATTTATTCAGATCACTCTGACATGTGTTTCGCTCTCGCGACCGTTTTCGACGAGGCTTACAATAAGCCGAAACTTAAGTTCTAAAAGATTTTACATTTGGATGGTTAATTGGCACTAAATTTAAATTAAGAGGTAATAAAATTGGATTCATTACAGGTAGTCTATTTTAACACGGCATCTAATATGGGGGTATTTTCAAATTCTGTTTGGGTGTTCCTTATTTTTATATTATTTTTAATGACTTTTTTTATGCTAAGAATTTCTAAATAATTCATATGTTTTCCTTTTGAGCACTGTATAGCAACTACACCCTCTCGATATTAAAAAGGCGATTATTGTCTATGCAGTGTCTAGCCTGTTAATTTTTGTTGATTTAAAATAGAGTGCATGTGTTTTTTAAACTTTGTTGTAGGCTCGTTCCCGTTTGTCCCACATAGATAGCGTCACAGTCATCACAATTAAGTTCGTATATACCCGATTTTCCGCTTTCGTTTTTTAGATCTGGTGCGTAAAATTGTATATTTCTATGTTTTTCGTTTTTTTTTTTTTTTCCAGTTTATCTATAATAATTGGATTATATCCGTTGTTTTTGGCTATTCTTTTGATTACGTTCAGTTCTTTTAGATAATTGTCCGTACTTAGAGGAAAGTTAGTTAATCTGTGTACGAGACTGTCGAAGGCTGACATTTTGATCTGCCAGGATTGATTTGATTTAGCATGTATAATGGTGTCTGTTTAGTTGATTTACGGAAAATATCAAACTCTATTTTGTTCTCTACATTTGAAATTTTTAATTTTAAAAAACTTGTCTTCTTCAATTCTATTTTGAACTGGATGTAATGATTGATTTTATTTAAAGTTATTAAAGACTGTGACAATTGTCTATCGATTCCTTTCCAAATACAGAGAATATCGTTAACATATCTTGCTCAAAAGTTGACATGTCTGGTTACATTTCTATAGTTCTCATTTAAGAAAAGGTTTTTTTTTTTTAAGTTAGCCATAAATGTTTCCGCTAAAAGGGAGCTCAGAGGGCTTCGCATTGGTAGACCACTATTTTGTTTTTATGTTTTACTATTAAATTTAAAGTAATTTTGTTCTAGACTGTCTAGAATTTTGATTAAATTAAGTTTGTTAGGATTAGACAGATCACTATTATTTATAAGGGATTTTAGTATCAGTTTTACCTCTGTTATGGGAATCGATTTGAAAAGGCTTTTCACATCAAATAAGATAAACTTACAGTTCGTGGGTGGGGGGCTTAATTCCAACGAATTTTTTACTGCATAAGGTGAAACATAATCTATAATGTTAGGTAGATCGGCAGTGAGTTGCTTATATAGTTTGTAAGAAGGGGCGGGCGTTTATATACGATACAATTGGTCTCACTGGTATGTTTTCTTTGTAATATCCCGGCATACCAATTATAACAGGGGCTGTAGAGTTCATTACTTGTAACATTTATGGGTTTGTAGTTGGAAATATGTTAATATATGTTTGAATTTCTTTATTTATAGTTTTATGAAATGAGATTATGGGGTCCAATTTCAACTCTTTGAATTTGTCAGAATTAATTATATTGTGCATCTAATTTTTGTATTCCGTTTCATTCACTATGGTGAGAGTATTACCTTTGCCCGCTTTACCCACAACAAAATTGTTAGTTGCTATTTTTGATTGGATCTGGTTAATCACTTTATTCTCTCGTTTATCGTTAGTAAGAAAGCTTGGGTTGTTAAATATTTGAGCCATTATGTATTTGTCTTGTAAGGTTTTTTGTGGTGAATCTAAAATTAGTTGTGTTTTGGTTGCTAGCAGCTTTATGTTTTTGGCGTTAGTAATATTTGGGCAATATTTGAGACCTTTCTGATTTCTCAAAGGTAACATTACTAATATTAGCTACTCTTCTATAAAATGGAAAAGAGTCAATATTATGGTAGGGTTCTGTAAAAGTATTGGAATGATTATTCTGTCTTAGCTTAAGTATTTTCTTGAGTTGAGTTAGGTATTGTTTCTGGACTTCTCTAATTTTTCTATTGGTTGCTTGAAAGTCATCGTAGACCAGTTCTTCATGGATTAATTTTTTAGTTGCATATTATGTCGGTTACGGTACCATTCGTGAATCTCTTCATTTATCCATTTATGGGTGGCTGCTTCAGTTGCTTTTCGTGCTTCACTAGATTGATTGCGGCACGAAATTTAGGCTGAAGTTTTTCCTTTCGGCACTGTTTATTGAACCATAGATTATTAGAACATTTTTAGTGTTCCGTATGGAACACTTATAAGATGACTTCGGTGTCCGTCTGTCTGTCCGTCTGTCCGTCCGTCTGTCTGTCCGTCTGTCTGTCACACCCGATTTTCTCCGAAACTATTAGTCGTAGAAAGTTGAAATTTGGTAATAATATAGGAATTGATGACCTTATCAGAACCATGTAGTTTTGAAAGTTAAATTTTGACTTAAGGGGGGTGAAATCGGAACTGAAAAAAAAAAAATTTGGTCATCGAGTGTGGTGTCAAATGAAAGCCTGTGAAAACACTAATAAAATAATATATATATATATATATATATATATATATATATATATATATATATATATATATATATATATGTATATATATATATATATATATATATATATATATATATATGTATATATATATATATATATATATATATATATATGTATATGTATATGTATATATATATATATATATATATATATATATATATATATATATATATATATATATAATACATATATATATATATGTATATGTATATATATATAGACATATATATATATATATATATATATATATATATATATATATATATTATATATATATATATATAATAATATTTGCGCGCACTTTCCTTTGTATATATATATATATATAATATATATATATATATATATATATATATATATATATATATATATATATATGTATATGTATATATATATATATATATATATATATATATATATATATATATATATATATATATATATATATATATATATATATATATATATATATATATATATACATATATATATATATATATATATATATATATATATATATATATATATATATATATAATGTAATATTTGCGCGCGCTTTCCTTTGTATCATTTTTAAAAAATCGAGAAAAATCGCTGTCTCCCCGCCTTATCTCGAAATGTACTTATCAAAAAATTTTGAAAAAATTTTGGAATATTCTCCACGAAGTGTAAATTGAACGAAAATTATCACGAGTACATTACCTTTAATAATTTTTCTGCTACATAAAAAAACAAAAATTTCAAGGTCATTAGTTTTCAGTAAAGATTGGAAACAAACTTTGTTGAAAACTCATTTGGGGTGTGTTTTGTGAAGTTACTGATCATTTTGTACCTCCGTAACAAAATTTTTTATTTTAAAAGCAATCAACGTAAGGAACACTAACTGCGCAAGTTCAACTTGCACTTGACCGGTTATTTTAAACTTAAGTAGATTTTTCTTGTATAAAACCGGGAGTTTTGCTTTACTGGCATTATAAATAAAATTTATGGAGTTTACGGTCGGTTTTAGATGAAACATCTTAATATTTACACTTTTGAAATAAAATACAGTATAGCTGTTTCCTTGAATTTATTCAGATCACTCTGACACGTGTTTCGATCTCGAGACATTTTCGAAGAGAGTTATAATAAGACTAAACTTAAGTTCTAAAAATACTATATTTGGATGGTTAATTGGCACTAAATTTAGTGCCAATTAACCATCCAAATGTAATATCTTTTAGAACTTAAGCTTAGTATACAGTTATACTGTATTTTATTTCAAAAGCGTAAATATTAAGATGTTTGACCTAGAACCGACCTCAAACTCCATAAATTTTTTTAAATATATTTTTTAAAAATACATTCTTTGGTAAAAATAATATTTTGTGTACTTGTTAATATGTTTTTTACTGTAAGTATCTTTAAATTTTAATTAAATAAAAATTATATTTTTTTTAAGTGCTACACATAATTATGATTATTGTTATGTTTTAACCGTAGATGAAAATGAAACTTTTTTTTTAAAGATGAAAGAGTATATTTACATCCAATTTTATTTTTACTTTATAGGTGTTGTTTTTCTAAATTCTATATCATTTTGTCTCTAGGTATAACAATAAAAATATATTACCTGAATTAGCGCGGTTTTATACTAATATGTGATATCTTCTATTTTTTGTTTAAATTTTAGTAAGAGTTATTGAAAATTTCTAATCAATTTAATAAACGTGTATTTTTAAGGGAACCAATCACTTTTAAACTTAAAAAAATAAAAGCTTATAAAGTTTAAATTTCATATAAGCAATACTTTCAACAGTGTTTATAAATTTAAAATTAAAAATACCTCAGGCTATCCTTTAACTGCAATTAAGTACTCCTAATTGAAAATGGAAACAACTTGAATCTTCTCATTATTACAATAAAAATAAAACATTTTTAATCTAAAAATTTACTTTCTCAAAAATGAAGTTATCAAGTACCAATAATATATAAACTTTTGGTAACATTCATCGGATCTGGTCATACGGACACACGTTTGAAAAAACATTTCACAGAACAAATGAAAACAAGAGTTGTTATAAGTATTTTTAATTGAGTCTAAAGTAACGGGAAATATATGAAATTTCTGAAAGAATCTTTATATTTTGCAATTTTACTGTGATAGAGGAAAAAATCCTGTATAGGCACGTAATGAAATTTTTGTTGTTTTCAGACAGGAAAGTTTATTAAAAAAATAGAGAAGAAATGATTTGATAGCTTTTGTTTTAGAAATTTCTATGTCAAAAATGTATCTCGCTCTGATCACAGAAAAAGTCGATAAAATTTTGAGCTGAGCAAGACTAGCATATAAACAAACATGACGTCGCTAGGGAAGTAAATATCCAACACCAAATAATTTTAAATCACGTGGAGAGGGTGGGATACTAGTAGAAGCTCGAAATTTAATTAACCGAATTTGAATCTTCGAGATGTTGCTAAAACGGAACGAAATCAATCTATTTTTAAAATATCTCATTACAGTGTATGAAAAATGAATAACGTGCGAGAATAATGTGCTAACAAGATCGTGGTCCACGTGTAGTGAAGCTGTGCAAATGATTGCAAAGACAAGATTAAGGCTAAGAAAAATGATGCAGTGTATTGGCTGGGACTGGAACGAAATTGTGTATTGTGGGGTGCTACAATCTGGCCAAACGATTGATTCTTTTCTCTATTATCCACCATTAATTAGATTGTAGCAAAAATTTGAGAGAAAGCGTAGAAATTGATCAACGACTAAGGTCTTGTCTTTCATTATGACTATATTAGACCACACATATATTTTTGACGCCCGACAAAAAATGAGAGAGCTCGGCTGGAAAGTTTTAATCCATCCATGATATCTCGAACTCTCAGATCACTATTTGCTTTGGTGTGAGAAGAATTCCTTTAATAACATAAAGTTTACCTCAAAAGAGGTTTCTAAAAATCACTTTGTTTAATTCTTCACCTAGTAATGCCACTTTATTTAATAAACTTAATTTAAAACCTGAAAAATATTGGTTTGAATTTTAACTTAAAAAGCCCGATAATTTTTTGACAACCCAATATTTCTTTAGGTGCAACGATATAGTAATTTTTATTGACCAAGCCTTAAATTGCTGGATAAATATATGGATTTGAAACCGTTGTTCCTGAAGATACAAAAATGTATTTACAAATAGAGTTATTTTTTATTTTCTAGTGTTTTTTTTCAAATTTTAAACTCGTTTCAATCTAGAGAAAACAAAAAAAAAGTAACTAAATAACCATGGCTTTATAATCTTATTTGAAAAAGTACTTTAACAAGATGTTAATTTTTAGTGTTCCGTACGGAACACTTATAAGATCACTTCGGTGTCTATCCGTCTGTCCGTCTGTCTGTCCGTTTGTCACACTCGATTTTTCTCCGAAACTATTTGTCATAGAAAGTTGAAATTTGGTAATAATATAGGAATTGATGGCCTCATCAGAGCCATGTAGTTTTGAAAGTTAAATTTTGACTTAAGGGGTTAGTTTTGGGGGTGAAATCGGAAGTGAAAAAAAAAATTTTTTTTACTAGGTAATCGAGTGTGGTGTCAAATGAAAGCTTGTGAAAACACGAGTAAAAAATATATATATATATATATATATATATATATAGTAAAATATATATATATAATGTAATACTTGCGCGCGCACTTTTCTTGGTATTATTTTTAAGAAATTGCGAAAAATCGCTGTCCACCCGCCTTATCTCGAAAAGAACTTATCAAAAAATTTTGAAAAAATTCGGAATATTCTCCACGGGGTGTAGATTGAACGAAAATTATCACGAGTGCATTATCTTTAATAATTGATCTGGTATATAAAAAAAAAAAAATTTCAAGGTCATCAGATTTCAGTAAAGATTGGAAACAAAATTTGTTGAAAACTTATTTGGGGTGTGTTTTGTGAAGTCACTGATCATTTCATACTTCTGTACCAAAATTTTTTATTTGAAAAGCAATCAACGCACGGAACACTAATTGCGCAAGTTCAACTTGCACTTGACCAGTTTTATTTCTTATTTTGAGTTTATTTTCTATACATTTTAAATTAAAAATGTCTGGCGCTATCATCTAATTGAAAATCCGAATTGAAATGCAAATTAACCCAGCTTAATTATTATTACTATAAAAATAAAATATCTCTTATATTCTAAAAATTTTGAAAAATAAATTAACTATAAATAAAACATTTTGTGTATATGTTAATCTTTTTGCTATAATTTTATAATTACTAGTGCCACAGCAGTTAAATTTAGCCTGTATATGAATTTGAAATTATCAATTCTGGAGATGATAACATCAAATATGTATACAATGTTATTTTTTATTTCAATGGGTGTTTTTTTAAAATTTTATACTTTGTATTTTGTTTATTCTAGATCTTTTTTTCTGAATCAGCATAGTTATAGTCATTATTTATAAAATAACCAAGTATAAAAAGTAGTTTAACAAGTTGATATTTCCCAGTTGTGGTTTATTTAAAAAACGATTATTAAAAACTGACCAAAAAATGTTATTAAACGCATATCTCTAAAGGAAAAAACAACTTGAAAACTTAAATAAAGTCAAAGTTTATAAAGTTTAAATTGCACGCAAACAATGTTTCAATGAGTCCCTGTAAATTTTAGGCCTCAGTCTACTATTTCATAGAAATTAAATATCCATAAATTAACAAAACGAGCTTA
The DNA here is from genome assembly GCA_019049505.1 of Pachyrhynchus sulphureomaculatus. NCBI lineage: Eukaryota > Metazoa > Arthropoda > Insecta > Coleoptera > Curculionidae > Pachyrhynchus > Pachyrhynchus sulphureomaculatus. Next base: position 78,493,877 of record CM032446.1, read on the forward strand.
TCCATTATTAGGGCAAGAACAAGACATTGTTTTGTATGTTAAATCTAAAATTAGTTCTGTTTTGGTTGCTAGCAGCTCTATGTCTTTGGCGTTAGTAATATTCGGGTAATATTTGAGATCTTTTTTTAACATTTCTAGTTCTGATATATCAAAGGTAACATTACTTATATTAGCTACTCTTCTATAAATTGGAAAAGAGTCAGTGTTATGGTAGGGTTCTGTAAAAGTGTTGGAATGATTATTGTGTCTTAGTTTACGTATTTTCTTGAGTTAAGTATTGTTTGAGGACTTCTCTAATTTTTCTATTGGTTGCTTGGAAGTCATCGTAGACGAGTTTGGTTACCAGTTCTTCATGAATTAATTTTAAATGCGGTTGTAAGTTATTTCGGTTACGGTACCATTTGTGAATTTCTTCATTTATCCTTTCCGTGCTTTACTAGATTGATTGTGGCACGAAATGTTCATAAATTTAGGCTAAAGTTTTTCTTTTCGACACTGTATATTGAACCACAGATGATTAGAACATTTTTTTAAACTTAAGTAGATTTTCTGGAGATGATAACACCAAATACGTATACAATGTTGTTTTTTATTTCAAGGGTGTTTTTTTTTTTTAAATATTATCCTTTGTATTTTGTTTATTCTAAATCTTTTTTCTGAATAAGCATAGTTGTAATCATTATTTATCAAATAACCAAGTATAAAAAGTAGTTTAAGTTGATATTTCAAAGCTGTGGTTTATTTCAAGAACGATTATTAGAAACTGCCAAAAAATTTTTATTAAACTCACATCTCTAAAGGAAAAAACAACTTTAAAACTTAAATAAAGTCAAAGTTTATAAAGTTTAAATTACATGCAAACAATGTTTCAAAGAATCCCTATAAATTTTAGGCCTCAGTCTACCATTTCACAGAAATTAAATATTCATAAATCAACAAAACGAGCTTATCCATTATTAGGGCAAGAACAAGACATTGTTTTTCATCTATGCCACTATTTTTAGCACGCTTAAGTGTTTTATGGTTCCTTATGTTGTTAATTAGAGGTGTCGGTACGTTTGAAATATGTATTATTTTTTGTACTTACGGTATCCAGTAGAATATGCCAGTATGACCGGTGAAATCCATACAAGGAATAAGAGCTGCCAATTAAATTCTGTCAGCATGGCTGCTACCTAAAATCAATAAATAAAAAATTAATGAGGGACTGTTTTATCAGCTTAATAAAAACGAAACGTTTTCAATTTATAAAATGAGGTTAATCGTCTTGATTTATCCGTAGAAGGAGACATTAGTTATGGCTAAGATAAGGATTTTTTTTTAAAATAGATGATGTCTCTTTGTAGATTTATACTCCTCCTAGTAAATACAATAGCAGAAAAATATGTCGGCATATATTTTGGCTAGGTAGATTTCAACACACGAGAATGTTCCGGTCGTAGTTCAGGTTAATTCAGGTTTCATTGCAATAGTACTTGAGTCAACAATAATATATTGGAGATAATTTAAAGGATATACTACCTAAAAAAATGGATGTTTATTTTGTCACAATTTTTCGAGTCACAATAATTTTTCATAATATTCTTAATTTCTTATTATTCCATTAATGGAGCCAGCTTCTATTTTTAACATAGCTTAAAATATTTTTAACTCGCTTTAGACAAAATAGCTTTTTTAGAATACTTTTGCAACCTATATATCTGAGAAAATATGAATCGTCCCAACAAAATATTTTTCTCTTAGTTAAACCTCAGCACAATGTATCACTTGACATTTCATTTGTTATTTTTTCAGTAAAGTATTAGGTATTAATGAAACAACCATTTGCAGGCATTTTGTCCGTATGACTGCCTATTCATCATATAAAATAGGCTTAACTGATCATGGACAAAGACTTAGGTCAAATTATAGGGAACGTTTTATGTTAGACAATTATTTTCATTGAACAGACTTCGCAAAAACTTAACTTATAATGATTATAATGAAAAACTGTTATTTTCAAGAACTCCTTCATGAACAAAAAACTTTTTCTTGTATGAAGCAGTACGGTTTTGAGAAAGGACATACAACTGCGATGAATTTCGCAAACTTTGGGTAAATCTAAGAAGACTTTATTAACATAGATCTTTCACAGGCCTTCGATATTATATACTGAGTTTTATTATTAAAAAAAACTGTTTGAGATTAGTATCTCTGGAAGCTGATTGAGTTCTGTTGGCATATTTGTCAGCAGTGTGTGGTTGGGTACAGTTCTGCTACACAACTACAAAATATAATAGCGATATGAAAGCTCTTACTTATTCCTTCATCAATTTAGTATGTAAGTTATATAGTATGTATTTGGTTACTACAATATGCTTGTCATATAACTGCAAAATAAGTTTGTAAAAGTACTTTTGCATATATAATATTAATTTATTATAACAAATGAATGAGTATATATATATATATATATATATATATATATATATATATATATATATATATATATATATATATATATATATATATATATAGATATATATATATATATATATATATTATATATATATATATATATATATATATATATATATATATATATATATATATATATATATATATATCAAAACAAGAAGGAACGAAGGAAAAGAAACTATACATCGTTACATACAATGTTCGAACAATGAAATTAAAGGAGCAATTGAACCCAATCGAAGAGGAACTTTCCAACATAAAGTGGAGCGTAGTGTGGCTTTGCGATACAAGACTTTCGGGAAAAGAAGTCACCATCCAGGTCAGGATATCTACTCTTCCAAGAAACAGAAATAAACAGAAATACGACACGCCAGGGAGGTGTTGTAGTCATGGTACAAAAATACATCAAACACTTTGTAACGAGAACAAAAGCAATATCCTACCGAGTCCTCTACATTATTGTCAAATCAAACCCAAAATACGCAATCAAGAATATACAAGTGTATGAGCCTACCTCAACATATTCAGACGAAGAGATGGAACACCCTTACGAAGATGGCTACAGTGAAAATCGAAATTGCCTGTCAGCTTAACACTGTCGTAGGAGACTTCACCGCCAAGATTAGAAGCAAGACCCCAAGCTGACCCCGATAACATGAGAAGGTTTGAATTGAGTATCAGAAATGTCAGAGGTTAAATGTCGGTAGACTTCTTATCGAAAGGAAACCTCTATGGCATGACCACATTCTTATAAAAGCCCATACAAATGAAGTGCACATGGGTTGATCCTGAAGGTGCTGTGAAAAACGAAATCAACTACATATTGCTAATAAACAAGAAGATGTGTTTCAGTTCTTAATCGATTTAAAACGGACGGCGTCCACAGGCTGTTTAGATGTACGATCGTCGTCAATTTCCGGAAATATAGAGCACCAAGAGTATTAAGACCATTCGAAATGCAAGGAAAGGCGACAAAATATCAAAGATTAGTTGAGAAGAGAGTTGGACCTAAACAAATTTTAAAACTACTTGGAGCTGTTGAACTCGACACCAAAATTGTCAGTGGGGTCTTGACATCTGTGAAATAATGAACTTTTTCAAAGATAACGGCGTTGCCGGCGACGGGAGAACTCACCAGAGTATGTAGAAATAAATAATATTGCAAAAAAGGTAAGAGGCGTTAGAGCATACAACACTAGACTGATCAAGCAAGAAATTGAAGCAAATTCGAATATGAAGATACTGAAATCAAAGCTAAGTAAAGGAAAGGGCAAAATCTACCATACGGAAAGGGGGAAATAGTATATGCTATGCAGAGGTTCTAGAAGATCTCTATAAAGAAAAAGTACCCGAACCCTGGCGAAAACGAACCAGATGTCGACAAACAGTTCAAAATGTGAGATCGGAAAGCTTGCCTGAAAGGATCCAAGACGAAGTAAGGGCTATTCTGAAAGATATGATAAACCGGAAAGGCTCAGGAAAGGATCGCATACCTGCTGAAATGCCGAAAGAGGGTAGAACCTGGAAGACACACTATGCATTTTGATTAACAAGTACCTGGAGAGCAGACAGGTACCGAAGAAGTGGTAGAACTTCGAAGTAATTATTCCATTTAGAAAAGGAGACCCAAGTTGTATCGAAAACTACAGGCCAATAAGGTTACTGAACGTGGTATACAAACTGCTGTCAAAAGTTGTGATGAAGTGTCTTACAGTCAAATTCGACTCGTACCAACCGGTTGAACAAGTCGGATTTCGAAGAAGCTACAGCACTATCAACCACTTACATGCAGTTTGATCAATAATTGAGAAAACTACTGAATATAATATTCCCATATGGTTAGCTCACGTTGACTATCAGCAAGTCTTCGATTAAATTGAGCACACTTATAAAAAACTTGTACGTAGGAGCCACCGTACATCTTAAATTTAACGACGGCTGGATGACCCAAAAAGTACCAGTCAATAGGGGATACAGGGTGATAGAATATCTACGAAATTGTTCCCATCAGCACACGAATATACTTACTAATAGCTTTATGAACACATTACTGCTTTACAGATCCTAAAGTTCTTTTGTAATTTAACGCTATTTTTCCATTTTTCATCTTTCTATATCTCATGTTAGATAAATCAAAAAGTCTCTTGATTTTTACTCTAACACGCTTTTTGGTTACATGTAAAACATGAGCAAACGAACGGCTGCGTCAGATCTACTTCGAAGATATTGGGATGTGTAGTTATTTTCTACATCTGACCGTATTTTGTTGTTCAATGTATACAGATATGTGATATTATCTTGATTATCATAGAAAAAAAACCTAATATAAATAGGATTTTGGAATACACAGTAGATTTGAGTAACATCATTATTTTCGTCGATTAACATAGGATGTTTTTGTTTTTTAAATTTTGAAAATTTTAAATTCTAAGTTTAAATAAAAAATATGAGGTTTTAATATGAGATGGCTCTAGAAGTTTCTCATAATATTAGTTTAAGAACTTATTTTAGTGAAAAGATGCACATGCATAGAAGGTTTTTCCACAGCAACGACGATATAATATTTTACTTCTTTATAAGTGATATTTATTGGTCATAAATAAGCGCTAAAGATCACCTCGGTATGAAATAAAAACAGAGCAAAATTATACTTATATGATAAACTTCCCTGGACAATAAGATGAAAGGTAGATATAATTGCATTAAAAGTAGCGGGTATAGGCTAGCATAAAATAAATTAATAATTAGATTTAAGTACCTTCTGTCCCGAAACAATGTTGAAAAGCATTTAAATATATTTTGCATATTACAATAAACATAGACAAAAGGCCTTAACGGGGGGTGAATTAAACTCGAAAATTCCTCTCATTTTGCAGTTACCATGGAAACCGTAAAGTTGAACTTATTTTCCTTGTATTAAATATAATACCGTATAATAATTCATCACGTAATGGGACCGTAACTTGCCCTTCCTTTAATCTGCCTGATGTTTCTACCCTTTTATGTAATGTACTAAACAGATTTAATATAAATAGTTTAGAAATACTTTGTTTAGAACTTTGGTAAGTTTGTACCCAAGGTTATCTACGAAAATCCGCTTGAAATTTTGTTGGAATATTTCCTGTTTTTAAGTTATCCGGAGATTTTCAAAAACTTAGTTCTTATGAACTTGACATTTATTTAGCAGTTGCTCATTTGTAGGAAGGTATTTAATTAAAAGCGTTTCATGTCGTGTTGTTGTTTCCTCACCGCATATCGTCGAGTAGCTAACGTTTAGGTTTTTTACAAAATGGATTAAAAAAAAAACAAAAATTGTTGAAATGATTTACCCCTCTTGCAAATACGTACTTCTAAAATAAGTACTGACTTGACTTTCTGACTCTAAATAATAACGTAACTCAATTATCAATTGATATTTTAGAGATAGATATTTTACAGTAAGACAAAAAAAAAATAGTAAAATGATTTACCCAGCACTATCGGCGCAAATATCCTGTTCTAAATAAACCCTAAATTTGACTATTTCACAATAAAGAATACAATACACTTCATGGTGAAATATTATTATAAAAAAAAAATGAAATTTACCTTGCTTATATAATAAAAAAAAGTTTTTAATGATTAAAAAACTGCAGTCCTTCCTTTTAAAATCACATCAAACAAACTACAGGCTTTCGGCCAACGTACATTTATAATATATATATATATATATATATATATATATATATATATATATATATATATATATATATATATATATATATATATATATATATATATATATATATATATATATATATATATATATATATATATATATATATATATATATATATATATATATATATATATATATATATATATATATATATATATATATATATATATATATATATATATATATATATATATATATATGTATATATATATATATATATATATATATATATATATATATATATATATATATATATATATATATATATATATATATATATATATATATATATATATATATATATATATATATATATATATATATATATATATATATATATATATATATATATATATATATATATAATATATATAAAATGCAACGTCTCTCTGTCTGTCCGTTAGTGCGCTTATCACTGGAGAACCACTTATCCGATTTACGTAATTTTTTATTTAAAACATACATATGTTCTCTGGCCAGGTTATAGGCTATATTTTATTACGATAGGTAGAATAAAGAATGAGCAGTGACGTAAAATAGTGAATGAAGTCGGGAAAAAGTTTGCCGCTAGCGAGTTCCCTTGCAATACACAGCCTAAACCATTAAATATGGAACAATATTATGTAGCAGAGAATATCTATAATCTATAATATATATAAAATGCAATGTCTCTCTCTCTGTCTGTCTGCCCATTAGTGCGTTTATCACGCGAAAACCGATTTACGTGTCTTTTTTTAAATTCGTTCATATATTCTTTGGCCAGGTTATATAATAATAATAATCTATATCTATAATATATATAAATTGCAATGTCTCTCTGTCTGTCTGTCTGCCTGTCTGTCCATTAGTGCGTTTATCACGCGAAAACCACCTATCCGATTTACGTGTCTTTTTTTAAATTCATACATATATTCTTTGGCCAGATTATATAATAATAATAATAGTCTATATCTATAATATATATATATAAAATGCCGTGTCTCTGTGTCTGTCTGTCTGTCCGTTAATGCGCTTATCCCTCGAGAAACACTTATCCGATTTACGTGATTTTTTAAATTCATACATATGTTCTCTGACCAGGTTATAGATATATACTTTATTACATCTATAATAATATATATAAAATGCAACGTATCTCTGTGTGTCTGTCTGTCCGTTAATGCGCTTATCACTGGAGAACCACTTATCCGATTTACGTACTTTTTTTTAAACATACCTATGTTCTCTGACCAGGTTATAGGATATATTTTATTACGTTAGGTGACATAAGGAATAAGCAATAATGATAATAGTGAATCAAGTCGGAGAAAAGTTTGCCGTTAGCGCGTTCTCTTGCAATACACTGTCTAAAACATTAAATATGGAACAATATCATGTAGCAAAGAATATAATATATATAAAATGAAACGTCTCTCTGACTGTATGTCTGTCCGTTAGTGCACTTATCACTCGAGAACCACTTATCCGATTTACGTGTTTTTAAAAATTTATACATAGGTTCTATATAATTCGATATAAGCCTAGATAATGGGAGATAAGATGAGATAATGGGCGATAAGGAGAAATAATTGGGAGATAAGGAGAAATAATTGGAGATAAGGAGAAATAATGGGAGATAAGGAGAAATAATGAGAGATAAGGAGAAATAATGGGAGATCAGGGAAATAATAGGAGATGAGCAGAGATAAGCTTAGATAATGGAAATAATGTAGAGATAATGGGAGATAAGGAGAAATATTGGGAGATAAGGGAAAATAATGGGAGATATTTTATTACGTTGGGTAACATAAGGAATAAGCAGTGACGATAGTAGTGAATCAAGTCCACGCGAGCGGAGCCGCGGGCCCGGTTAGTATATATATATATATATATATATATATATATATATATATATATATATATATATATATGTATATATATATATATATATATATATATATATATATATATATATATATATATATATATATATATATATATATGTAAAGTTTCTCTATCTGCCCGTTAGTGGGCTTATCATTCGAGAACCACTTATCCGATTTACGCGTTTTTTTTTTCTTTAATTCATACATATGTTCTGTGGCCAGGTTATACGATATATTTTATTACGTTAGATAACATAGGGAATAAGCAGAAATAATAATAGTGAATCAAGCCGGAAAAAAGTTTGCCGCTATCGCACTCTCTTGCAATACGCTGCCTTAACCGTTAAATGTGGAACAATATTATGTAGCAAAGAATATATATAAAATACGTCTGTCTGTCTGGCTGCCTGTCCGTTAGTGCGCTTATCACTCGAGAACCACTTATCCGATTTGCGGTTGTTTTTAATTCATACATATGTTCTCTGGCCAGGTTATAGGATATATTTTATTACGTTAGGTAACATAAGAAATAAGCAGTGACGATAATAGTGAATCAAGTCCACACGAGCGGAGCCGTGGGTACGGCTAGTTAAAGAATAAAATTTAAATGTGGTTGATTCGATAAAAAATTGTCAGAATGCTAAAAAAATCACCTCGATATGTAAATAAAAATAAAACTTTTTTGTGAGGTGTGACTAGATTATTGTTCTATGATATTTAATATGACTTATTATAAGGTTGTAATTTAAAAAATATGTTTTTCGTCATCTAAAAACCCTATAACCCGAAAAAAAAAAAGAAAAATCTCGGAGGATTATATTTTTCACGAATACAATACTTCCTGTTAGCAGGGAAATTAAATATAATAATTTACCTGCTGTTCGATAAGTACATTTCTGCCAACTTAACTGTTTGTATTTCTAAAACTTGTCCTATATTCCACATTTTTTAGGTTACTACCTAATCAGATCTCAAGCCCTTCTTTACAGTATTTCTGTTAAAATTGAAAAAAAAAAGAATATATAATAATCATACTTTTAGCGGTCTACCTTGTGGCTTTGACCCCGTATATATTTTACTATAGAAAAATTGTTTTTTGAATATCCAATATGCGAACCAAAAGGCCTTCCAATTCCTTTCCAAAAAATTAAATTAATGATTTGTGTGACTGAAAAATCTCCAAAAAACATCTGGAATGAGATAAATCCGGGCTCAATCTGCTAAATGATTATGCTTAAGATTTGCTCGTTTTCTTATCCAAAAATCCTAAAAAATTTCTTGTAATATTATTGAAATTGTATAAGCTCCCATATTTTTCACCTCATTTTCGTATTAAATTGATAGTAATGAAAAAATAACTTAATCTTCAAATTTATACAGTCTAAAGCTGAAAAGGGCATCTAGCACTATATACAAGGATACGAAGCAACCCTTCTGACAATTTTCAGATTCCTCGACTCCGACAATTCTAAAAATGAAATATCACTCGACAAGTACGAAGCCACCCTCCTATTATCCTCCTCAATATCATGACTTTCTTTTATAAGTAAGCGTAAATAACTAAAAATCATTAGAAAAATACAGTTCTGAGATAGCTCGACTTCAAAAACTCTGAAAAGAACGTACAGCAATTCCGCCCACATGCCGCTCCTGAAGAGCTTTAGGGACTTCCCTATGGCACCCATAAAAAAAAACAACACAATATATACAAAGCAACTCTTCTAACAGCCTGCCCCGCTTCCTTAACTTCGTATATCTTTGACTATAAATCATTTTTCTTGAATTGTGTTAATTATCTGATTTAAGAACGAAGAAAAATTCTCATAATGATTTAAAAAAAAAACAAAATTTATCGACTCTTACCCGTTTCATTCCTTTTCTACAATATTGCTCAAAAACTCTAGGTTTCATTCTCACTTCAAGTATTATAAGTGTATCAGATTTAAGCTCTATATATCAGTTCATTCGAGAATTATCGTACCAACAGGAGAGACATATATATATATATATATATATATATATATATATATATATATATATATATATATATATATATATATATATATATATGTATATATATATATATATATATATATATATATATATATATATATATATATATATATATATGCAGCTTCATACTTAGAATTAAGTTGTTTAAAAGTTTGTGTAGCTTTGGTAAGTTTTTCATGTTTTTCATTGTAGAGTACAAGTAATTCATTGGTTTTAATTATTTTCTTTTTAATAACGGTAAAAAACCTAAAAATCTGGCTCTTGAATATTATCGTAATCAAAGAAGTTTAGATGTGTATATATATATATATATATATATATATATTATATATAAAAATAATGTATAATGTATATATATATATATATATATATATATATATATATATATATATATATATATATATATATATATATATATATATATATATATATATATATATATATATATATATATATATATATATATATATATATATATATATATATATATATATATATATATATATATATATATTATATATATATATATATTTATATATATATATATATATATATATATATATATATATATATATATATATATATATATATATATATATATATATTATATATATATTATTATATATATATATATATATATATATATATATATATATATATATATATATATATATATATATATATATATATATATATATATATATATATATATATATATATATATATATATATATATATATATATATATATATATATATATATATATATATATATATATATATATATATATATATATATATATATATATATATATATATATATATATATATATATATATATATATATATATATATATATATATATATATATATATATATATATATATATATATATATATATATATATATATATATATATATATATATATATATATATATATATATATATATATATATATATATATATATATATATATATATATATATTATATATATATATATATATATATATATATATATATATATATATATATATATATATATATATATATATATATATATATATATATATATATATATATATATATATATATATATATATATATATATATATATATATATATATATATATATAGATAGCTTAAGATGATCAAAATAATAAAAAATTATGCAATACAATGCCTAAAACACAACTGTATGTTTATCTCCTAAGTAACGCACTACGTAAAGTCACTAACTAAACGTAAAAAAAATAATATTTGGTTTCAAACTATGAGAAATGTATTGCATCTGAATAGCAACGATTTAGTGATAAAAAAACTCTATTTTGCATAGTTTTATTATCAAAGTTATATTAAAAGTTAAACAATCTTTCTTAAAAATTTGCATTTGTATAGCTTTTGAAAGATCTCTACAAAGTTAACCAACCAATAAATATAAAGAAGAGTTCAAATATTAGCAATTCTATTCATTTTTAAAAACCCTAGATTCTTAAAAAGAAGAATTTTATATGCACCTGGGCGCTGCAATAAGTAGGTATATTTAAAACAAAAATTTAAAGGTTATTAAGTGAATAATATCAAAGAATGAAAATTTCTTTTTAACATGTTTTAAACATTATTTTTTATCCAATCTGCAAAAATAAAAATTAATATTTGTAAAATAATGTAGTAGTTAAAAATTGTCGAAGGTTTTTTTTTTTTCAAAAATAAAAGATTTACAATGTTTCAAACTTTAGTATCCAATGTTCGACCTAAAAATATATGTTTAATTATTTATAAAAAATTGTCTATTCGAAAAATTTAAAAAAAACCCTCGACATTCTGTAGAAAAACTAATTATTAAGAATAAAAAAAATGTCAAAAAATATTAAAAATTTACTGAGTAATACTGAGATAATTGAGACATGTAGCGGTCCGAATCCGATGCTGGATCATATTTAATGCTATAACTTTATAATGGAATTTTCTTAAAATTTTCTTTTTGAATAATTTTTAGAAGTATAGGGAATAAAAATCCGTAAAAAAAATCGAATTTCTGAAAATTCGAGGAGTACGTAACCCCTTAAGAATAATGTCTATTTTAATGCGTCCTTAAATACGCTAATGGTCAAGAGTCGCAAAATGTTTTTAAGGCCTACTGTAAAAATCAGAAAAAAAAATTATATTATTTTGTCCATTAGTCCTATTAGCACCAATCAGTGAAAGATGTTAGTTGCAATAATACTGCTGTATCTTAAACAGTAATGGGCACGCTTGGTTGGCAAGTTGCTTACTAAAAAACCTTGAAACTATGCTAATCTACTATACATATATTTTAAAAATGTTCCTTTTCTTTAATTTAACCGACTCTGTATCTTTTATGTTTCAACAATTTTACAACTCATATTTTCAAATATTAAACTATAAATTTTAGATTAATCGGGATGATACAGTGACTCACAGCTTAAATGATGCAGTCGCTATAAGAAAAGACTAACTGGTCTCAGTGCCTCTTTATTTATTTGGAAAAAAACCACTTATTGAAATTAAATTAGTAAAGAGTCTTCTAAAAAAGTATGAATTACTTTTTGTCTTAAATATGCCTTACTTAATTAACAATAAATAATTAATCAAATCATATGCAATTTTAACGTCACAGCTTAAATGATGCAAAATAACAACAGGGGTCAAAACTTATCGCATTTTGAAATTTACGAAGGCGGCGTTGCTTTGATTTCTTAGTGCAATTGTTTTTTGTTTAGTTTGACATTTTTTCATTCAATAAAACGAAATTGTTTAAGAATGGGTCGTCGAACTACAATTTCTGAGAGAGATTTAATTATTACTCATTACAGGAATGGATACAGCCAAAGAGACATAGCCAAAATGGTAAATAAATGTCCGTCAACTCTTCAGCATATCATTGAACGTTACTGGAATGAAAATAGAGTCGAGAATAAGTTAAGGTTGGCTCCAAATAAGATCTCCAATGAACGTGAAGAAAGATGAATTTTAAGAGAGGTATCAAATAATCCAAAAAAAAGTGCGCCAAAGTTGTGCGCCGAGGTGGAAAGATAGTTTGGAAAAAGGTGTAACCCCGAAACAGTTCGACGGATCTTGCGAAATAATAATTTACATTGTCGAACTGCTAGAAATAAGCCGTTCATTAGACAAAGAAATAGACGCGTGAGATTGGAATTTGCCAGAAAGCATATCAGTAAAGACTTGAACTTCTTGAATTCAGTAATATTTGCTGATGAGACCAAAATAAACTTATTTGGGTCCGATGGAAAAATATCAGTGTGGAGAAAGACTAATGAAGAAATAAAATTGAAAAATATGAAAGCTACGGTAAAGCACGGTGGAGGTGGAGTGATGTTATGGGGCTGTAAGTCATCTGCAGGAGTAGGTAACATGCATTTCGTCGAAGGGAATATGAACCAATATGTGTACTTGGATATACTAAGGCAGCATCTCGTCGCTAGTTCTCAAAAATTAGATATTGAAAACAATTATCGGTTCTATCACGACAATGATCCAAAGCACACGTCATTTCGAGTCCGCAGTTGGTTGCTTTATAACTCTCCAAATGTTATTAAAACACCAGCCCAGTCACCAGACAAATGTAATTGAAAATTTGTGGCTGGCATTAAATAATAAAGTAAATAATGCCCCAATATCAAATAAAACTGAATTAAAAGTAAAAATTACTGAAGTATGGAACACTATTTCCGGAGTATACTAGAAAGTTAGTTGAATCAATGTCCAGAAGATTACAAGCCGTTATTGATAATTAGGGAGGCCCGACCAAATATTAGCAGGCTTATTTCAAATTCTACAGTTTGTTTTCTCTAATAATTTTGGTATATCGAATTTTGCATCATTTAAGCTGTGACGTTAAAATCGCATATAATTTAATTAATTATTTATTGTTAATTAAGTAAGGCATATTTAAGACAAAAAGTAATTCATAATTTTTTAGAAGACTCTTTACTAATTTAATTTCAATAAATTGTTTTTTCCAAATAAATAAAGAGGCACTGAGACCAGTTAGCCTTTTCTTATAGCGACTGCATCATTTAAGCTGTGAATCACTGTATGTAGTAATACACGTAATAATATTTATATACTTAGTATTCACTATACCACTATTGTTAGTTAAAGAAGCTCTCCTTGCTGGAATTTGTTTATCCAAAAGTTATCTATAGTTTTCAAAAAAAAACTTTGTGTGCATCTAGTATCACTTTTATGGAGTGCAATACTACGATTCAATGATTATTGGATTGGATTGGAGAATATTGGCCAGACTTCTCAATCCTTGAATCGTCGTATTGCACTCCATAAAAGTGATACTAGATGCCATCCACACAGATGTGCTTTGGCGACCCATTCTCTTGACAGTGGTCATTCCTTTAATTTCAGGGAACCCAAAATTCTCCATTTCTCTAAAAATCTTTCCAAGAGAGAATTCCTTGAAATATGTTACATCCAGGAGAATCACCTTAATATCAATAAAAGAACCAACCTAGATGGTCTCAGTAACATATATAGTTTCCTCCTCTCTTGTGATAAATCAATACCACACGATAATTCCCTGTCTTCAAGTGTTTTATGATCCATCTGAATTGAAATAGTAGTTATCTCTGTCTTAGCTGTGTAACTCCAGGGTTTTCTTTCCTCCTTCTTCTCTTTGTTTACGGGTCTCTTTGATCCTGGGTTCCACAGATTCCTCCACTTTATCTGGGCCATTTTGTGCACTTGTTGATTACTGTCCTCCTTCCATTGACAGTGTCTAGCGTCACCCCTTCATTACCTCCTGTTACTTTCAGTCTTCATATATTTCTGCAAACAACCTCTTCCTCCAGTCAGATATCAACAATAAATTAACAAATTAATAATTAACAAAATAGACGATCTTCCTCTTTGTTGCTCCCATTATTCTCTCTCTCTCTCTCTCTCTCTCTCTTCTCTCTCTCTCTCTCTCTCGGTCACCCTTTACCTAAAATTAGGTTATGATTTATCCTATCCTCGGTTCCATACCGGTTCTTGGTCGCTCAATTGGCTATTATTTTCTTGCTTTAAAGGTCCATACATGCACTTCCCAATTTTGATCGGTTTCCTTCCGGGTGTCGACCCTTTTTCTGGTTAATTGAGTTTTCTTAATAAGCCCCTTATCTCTGTCGGTCAGCTGTCTCCTGTCGTCCTTGTCATTTGTTTTCTCATACGGCGGTGGCCATGGGTGGTTGTCTCAGGTGAAGTAATTAACAATGTTTTCAACATCCAAGGTTCTCAATCACATCCATGTTTTAAATCTGGTTTTTGTAATTTTATCTACTGTTTTATAGTGTGTATTTTATGGATTAACCAACGTTTTTATGTATAAGCTACCTCCGGCCATTTAGGCTAACTCAACTTCACACTACTCATGTGAGTTTTTGACTTTATTATGATTAATATCTTATTCTTATTCTACACTAATTTTATTAATTATAACAACTTAATTACAACATTATTAATTTAAATTTGTCCCAAACACTATCAGTGAATATGTTTTGTTCTCCTTTTCAGTTCTTGCCCTGAAGAAGGTCCCAGTCTACGACCGAAATATTGTCTTAATGAAAATTGTGTGATCTCTTATCACGCCCCCTTCTTGCCGAGTTCCCCAACTAAGATTTTATTTTTGTATATATATATATATATATATATATATATATATATATATATATATATATATATATATATATATATATATACACACACGTAGTACGTCTAATAAGAAACATCACCGAGCTAATCAGTTATATGCAATGCATAGTAGACATTTCTCGCATTCTACTTTTTTTATATACATATAAAAAAATCATTAACTAATTTTATTATAAAAATCACCAAATTACTCATTCATCCCAATTTTCACACTAATAGACATTTGCTGTTTTATTTCTCTACATTGTAGTTGCTTTGACAGTGGATACGGGGTGGATTAAAAAGTCTTTTAGAACACAGGGTAAATATCATTTTATATAAAATTAGAAATTTAGTTGTCACATAATCTCCGTTGAGCTCAATACATTTAGTCTAACCAAATTCCAATTTTTTTATTCTCTAGGAAAAAAATGTTGCGGACTGTGCATAACACACGTTTACAACAGAGATAACTTCTTCATTTGACGAAAATCTCTTCTCTTAAAGCCAATTTTTGGGATTAAAATACAAAAAAAAATATCACTTGGGGCTAAATCTGAGGGTTAGGGAAATATTTTTACGCCCAGCTAATATACTTGCCATTGGAATGTCCGATGTGTGAGCAGGTGCATTATTTTGGTGAAGGATCACTTTCTTATGCAGTAATCTTTGTCATTTCTGTTTCAATTGACTATGCAAACAGTACCGCAAGGTTGTGTAATAAGAACGGGTTACTGGTTTATCTTTTTTTAAATAATCTATGATGATGTGAGTCAAGCTGAGTTTTTTAGAATAATTTTTCACAGCAGACCAACCAGCCGAAACCTATTTAAAAATAAAAAACATTGAATTTTTCTTTACGTAAAAAATAAGCTGCAATGAAAGTTATTCCAAAAATGACAAAAAAATGTAACACACATACACAGGTTAAGCTATCACCAGGCTGTACACCAGCTAGTACACCAGCTAGTACACCAGCCAGCCATAAGGCCGCGGTGTAAATGAGTCTACTGCCTAGTACAGTGCATTTACAAATCTAGTTATGTATGTATGTAAAACCTTGAAAGATTATTGAATGAAATCTGAAATCTCCCAAAAAAAAGCTTAATGCGACAATCTTCCATTACGATACGATGAATTTTTTCGACCATTTTGTCAGAAGAAACATCAATCGAGCGTCTTAATGTGCAACTTCTGCAGTGGTCGTACGGCCACGTTTAAATTCATTTATCCAGTAATAAATTGTCTTGGTCCTCAAGGACAGTACAGTTTTTATCTGGGCAAAAAACCACTTTTTTAAACAAAAAATCTTTTCATTCTTCTTTATCCATTTCGACGAAATGTGACACCGATCGCTTACAACAGCTGCTAATAAGCCACTGCAACTTGCATCTATTTGAAACTGAACACAACCGTTACAAGACTCACGCTTACCAACAGTCAAGCCGCTTAGCCAAAATTCTTACCATTTCGTAGAAATACGCCCTCGTATTATGATTTATAAATCATTGGATAAAATATAATGCTTTTAGGAGTAGGACAGCAAAAAAGACCAGTCGTTAAAATTTAATATTAATCGTTTCCTGTTATTGTAATATTATTTTTTCGTTGCTAAAAACAAGTGGTTCACGGTACCAGTTGTAATATCAAAACCAGTATAAAAGCTCACTACGCAAAAAATGACAATAAAAGATAAAAATGGGTTTAGGGTATTTGAAACGCCCTAAAATGTTTTATTAAAAATGCACACATTTGTATGTACAGCATACAGCTTTTTCGACAACACACAAAGCGCTTTAAAAAGCTTTTTAATGCGTGTAAGCAGCTTTTAGAAATATGCTTTCTTTTTTCGTATAAAGAAATAAAAGCAATATTTCACTCCATTTTTACATTATATTGCTTGATGAAAAGATAAAATAGGTTTTTTTATTTATTTATTTATGATGTCTTTATTTAGTAACTTATTTAAATTATTTAAAAAAAAAACATTAGTTTTTTTAAGTGTTTGCACATTTCTGGTTTATAATCAAATTTGAGTTACATCTACTGTCTAATATAACACAATTATTATACTATATCTTTGTAGATTCAGCCATTTATTTGTTAAAATTTACTGTTAATCGGTTTTACGAAAGAGAAGAAAGGAAAATATCTACTTAACAGGAAGTCTAACGCAACAAATTAACACATGGGCTGAAAAGTCCCGGGCCTAACAAAGAAAACACGGTTTTTTTGGTTCAAAATTAGCTTTATTCATCAACGTAATCTCCATCAAGAGCAACGCAATCATTCCAGCGCCGCTCTAACAATGGCCAAACACTGCTCAGAATCATCAACACGTTCTTGTTTTTGATAAACAGTGAGCAAACGCGGCACCCACTTTGAACAGAGCTTTCTCATAGTCAAATGCTCATGCAATATAAAGCCAACACGTTCTTTTGATATCTTTACGATGTCAGCTAACTCACGCAACTTCACTTTTCGATCATTCAAAACGATTTTATGGATTTTTTTGATGTTTTCTGGTGTTACCGCCTCATTTGGACGTCCACTGCGTTCTGCATCATCGGTGTCTCTACGACCACGTTTGAAGTCAGCAAACCAACGTTTTATTGTTGTTTCTGATGGAGCGGAGTCCCCATAACACTTTTCAAGCCATTGCTTCGCTTGAACGGTATTTTTTTTCCCATCAAGAAGCAGTGTAAAATTAAAACACGAAATTGTTTTTGATCCATTGTTTTGAAAATAACAAAAGTAGCGTCACTCTTAGCACAATAACTCACAAACTAATGAATAGAATATCATGAAATTTTAACAGCTGTCTTTTGAAGGTTAGTATTAACTGAAAAAAAGGTGACTGCAATAAAACTAGCGCCATCTATGTGTTAGGCCCGGGACTTTTCAGCCCATGTGTTATGTGGCTTCGATCTATACTGGCTGTTCCTCAGTACGGCGAAATACTAATAATCGCTCCTTACATCTGTTCGGTCACTAACCATCGACCAAACTCATTTGCCCAACCAAACTGAGAGAACCAGGGAATAGCTTCCTACATCTGCACTTTAAGGAAATAAACCGAGATACAGCAAGCCAGTATCTTTTTCTAGGAATATGTTCGCAGTTCTTCCTAAAACTTCAATAACTAGGACTAGGGATCAAAATTCTTTTTCATACATCGGTAATTATCGCTATAACGAATAGCAATAGGTGAATCCAAAAATTATAGATTTATTGTAGGTGATATTTTTTTTAGAAATTAGGGCACTTTTTTAGAAGTCTTCTCTGCCTCGGTCATGAATTTTTAGATAATTATTAATATATCAATAGTTATTTATTTATATTTATATATATATATATATATATATATATATATATATATATATATATATATATATATATATATATAGATATATATATATATATATATATATATATATATATATATATATATATATATATATATATATATATATATAGAGGACAGTAACGGGGCTACTGGTAACAAACAAACTAAATTTAGCAAAAAGCCTGTAGCATCACCCCAAATTTATTAGAGGAAGAGTAATGAAAGATGGAGGGTACCCTTTGTACTTTATTTATATTCTTAACTTCGAGCTTTCGCTAAACATTTGTTAGCTTCTTCAAGGAAATTCTGAAAAAACAAACATTGGGATAAGGAGCCACTATGAGTGGAACATGTCGGATTTATTTTTAACTAACAGAAAACGTATAAAGTGATTCCTCAGAGAAACAGAGCAGACTGGAAGACCTATGCTTACTCTTTATTTATTAGGAACGTTTGCATGTTCATCTTTTCCTTATTATACAGTTACGAAGCAAACAAGACTAATCTTATATGAAGGTATTATTACAGATACAGAAAATGTTTAAAAGAACACAGGATTAAAATACTTAATTAAAACAATTCACTTGTTGCCTTCATTTTATTTTAAAAATTGGAGGGAAAACGTACCTAGCAGTTAGACACTATTGACAGACAGGTTTGCAAACAATCAATTTATTGTAGAAAACATTAAAAAAAGAAAAGATATACTGTTTCATCTTCAGAAATCCCAAAAATTATCCTCAATTCAATGTCAATATACAGTACACATGTTAAGGGTCTGGTTATATAAAAGCGTAATATTATGAAAAAAAGAGAATTTTAGTCAAATAAAAGGAAAAAAAATATATTTAAAAAGAACATACACTATTTAGCGATATAGTTTTCATTAGTTATTATTGTTTTAGTAAACTTTTGAGAGTATCTGGTCTATCTTTCATGTTGGTATAGAAAATGCTGAGCCCAACAAATTTTTTTTTTGCGTTATATTAGACAATTTTTATATTGGTTTCTTTAAATAGGGATGAAAGAGATTCTGAAAGTCCCTTTATATACGGCAGTTTGCCAAACTTAGGTTCTGTGTTTTTAACAACATTAGTATGTACTCTATTAGGCTGGCTGTCATTACTGTTGAAAATCTTTCTTAACAATGGCTGTGGATACTTGTTATTAGTCAGCAAATCTCTCAATATCTTCAAATTCTTTTCTACTAGTGTAGGATAGCAAATTTTATAAATTCTATCTTTTAGAGCAATGATAGTATTGATTTTTTGTTTAATTGGATGATAAGACTGGAAAAGCATGTATCTACCTGAACTAGACTATTTTCTATACCAGTCTAATACAATAATGTTGTTATCTGATGGGATGACTTTTGTGTCCAGGAAAGGTACTGAGAATTTCCTTTCGTCTTCAACTGTGAAAACTAATTTATTGTCAAAAGAGTTGAAGATATTAAGAACTTCATTGATTTGACCTTCTGGTATAGAGACCATCAGATCATCTACATACTGGAAAATAAACGGGAATTCAAAGTTAACTGTGTCTATAACATAATACAATAAACTATTCATCACTATTTCCGCCAATATAGGTGAGTTAGCATCTCCCATTGGGACACCTACCTTCTGTTTGTATTATTTACCATCAAATGAAAATAACGTGTTTTTATACAGATATGATATAATTTCAGAAAATTCCCTTTTAGGAATTTTACAATTAGGTTCTATTAGGTTAAAATTATCATTTAATATATATATATATATATATATATATATATATATATATATATATATATATATATATATATTTATATATATATATATATATATATATATATATATATATATATATATATATATATATATATATATATATATATATATATTAAAATTCTGGGTTTTAATCCGTTTGTATAACAATGAATTTGCACGACGATTCGCCAAAATCTCATTTGGCATTTTTCAAAATGAGATTTTGGCGAAACGTCGTGCAAATTCATTGTTAGACGATCGGATTGAAACCCGGAATTTTAATGTATTGTATTCTACAATGCGTGAAAACCTATATTGTAACATATATATATATATATATATATATATTGTAACATTCATTTTTTCCTAGA
Organism: Pachyrhynchus sulphureomaculatus; assembly: GCA_019049505.1. Taxonomy (NCBI): domain Eukaryota; kingdom Metazoa; phylum Arthropoda; class Insecta; order Coleoptera; family Curculionidae; genus Pachyrhynchus; species Pachyrhynchus sulphureomaculatus. Next base: position 78,515,063 of record CM032446.1, read on the forward strand.
TTTTAAGACCATGTAATGTTACTGATTTTTCCATTTCAAATTGTACTTATTTTCATTTTTGTTCCGAACGGTATATTAAACAGGGATTCCCAGACGTTCGGTATATAGTGAGTTGTGCGGGTTCCTGACCGAACCTCTCGCTACGCCGCGATTGGTGGAATGTTTGATCAGCAGTTTTGATTGGAGCGTCGTGATATTACTGGCAAAAGTCGCACGATTATTTAAGGCTCCGCAGACCGTAAATCGAGGGCTGTTTTCCATCTAGCCGCAGCCAGGCAGTACCGTCTAGCCGAGAGGCTATTTTCCATCTAGCCGAAGTAGGCTAATTTTCATCAGAGCCGCTAAGTAAAAGCACCAGTGTCTTAAATAAAAGCCGTAGTGGGCTTTCTAAGTGTTTGTTAAGAAAAAGTGTGAAATCGGGCGTAGTCGATCACAGCAGGAATAAAAAACAGTAAGTCAACAAAACTCCCTTCAATAGACTTATTCGAGAGTAGCGCCTTAACTGCAACGTAAAACAGACTAAAAAGTGAAGTGTAAAGCACGATTTCTCGTCTTCGGGGGTTATAATAGTCTGAAATTCTAATGTAACAACTACTAGTTAGGCTAGAATTTGTTAGGTAAAACTGTAAAGGTTAGAACTTTTCATTTTAAAAAACAAGAATAAATTTTCTTTTTTGATTAAAGCTAGTGTCTCACTGAATATTTATTTTTCTTTTCAGGATAAGTTGTACTAGACTAATTCTTTTTAGTAATACCCATAAAACCCTTCAGCATTTTTCCATTTTTTTAGCTGAAGTTAGATCTTTTCTATTTTAAAATGGATGGTGCCCAAAATTTCGTACAGCTAAAGCCTTTTAAAAAAAAAAATAGAAATTAATTCCAAAAAGACGTACAAAAATTATCTCTTACCCATATCTCTCTACCAAGGAAAACTGAGCTAGTGTTTCTTTAATTTCTTTAGTTCTTTTAAAATCATTAGTCACTCAATTCATTATCAGAAATTAAAGCGGGGCTGCAAGAAAATTGTGCTCAAGCTTGGGGCAACATTTTTTCACACGCTACAAAATAGCGCTTTCAACGCGGGGCTTTTGGAATTTTATTTTTTAAAAAAGGGTTCAGTGTACTAGCTTTCGAACAAAATAAAAGCTCTAACTTTGCAGATATTTTTATTTCATAATATTTATTAAAAGAAACTACACTATAGCAGTAAGACAAAAGCAGGAAATTTGTAGAATTTTTTATTTCAATTTATCTGATGATATGAGTTAGATATTTGAATTTTGTTGTTGACTCTAAGATAAGCGATTCCTACTTTTTTCTTAACAGCTAGCTTTATAGTTCAGATTAGCAGATGTGCTGGTCGACTTTAATTTTACACTGTTTATTTTGCGGATAGCCGAGGAAAAAACGGTACGTTTTTTTTTCACCTATATTTTGCATGAATATTAAAAATACTTTGCTGATAGACGAAACGGTATTTGGAGATTTTTTTGTTGAAAATTCTTAAGATATCTTAGTAAAAGAATTTTAATACAAGGCGATACTTAGAAATTTTTTTGAAATTGTCAAAGATTTTTTTAATGTTTAGTAAAGAAGTTTACATATTTTAAGTGCCTTTATATGATTTTTATTTGACTATTGGAGCACAGGAAAATATTTTTACGACTTTTTAAACAATTCTTTTAAATTTTATACATTTATCATGGAAGCCTTCGATTTTAAAGTCAATCACCTACTGGAATATGAGTTAGACTATGAACTGAAAATCCGTCGTACTTTCTCAGAACGTCCGGTCGCGGATAAAAGAAAAGATTCTAACGAGAATCTTAAGTAAAGAAATATTCCAATAGATCAGGTAGGACTAAATAGTTACAAAAAGTTTCTGATTTTTAAGTCTAATAAAAATCCTCCTTCTCAAGTTAAAACTCCTGCTTCTCCAAATGGTCACATGTCTCTTTTATTCGTGCATAAATAATTAGATAATGGACCGCATATAAAGATAGATCTATTAGGTGCCCATTTTTCGGCTTTATTTGACTCTGGTGCAAATGCCTCCGTTATAGGTCAGAATGGTATTAAAATTTTAAGTCGTTTAAGTATAAAAATATGCCACGTCAAAAATAGAAGTGTTACCACTGCAGATGGCAGCTGTCTAAAAGTTTTAGGTACGGTTGAGTTGCCGCTAGTCTGCAATGGTCATTGTTTAGTAATCTCTGCTCTAGTAGTACCTTCTCTATCACATACTTTGGTTTTAGGATGTGATTTTGCACAAAAATTCGGAATTTTAGTAAATTTTAAAAAATAATTCGTGGTATCCACAGTCCCTAGAAGTCAACTCTCAAACAAGTTTTAAAGATTGTTATTCAGAAAGTTCTTTAGAAAACCTTTTCTCGCGTCTATGTACCCTAGATGATCTCTCGCGGACGGAACGCTTGAAGGCAGAACAAGTAATAAGCTCTTTCAATGAAATAAGTAGTAAAGATAGGTTAGGCCGAACGAATAAAATCACCATGTCTATAGATACGGCTGATGCCAGTCCTGTAAAGACAAGGCCCATCGCCATGTCTCCGTACATGTCAAAAGTATTAAATAAAGAGTTAGACGAAATGTTGAAACTCGGAGTGATTGAAGAATCAAACAGTCCTTGGTGTTCTCCAATCTTATTGGTGAAAAAGGCCGATGGACAGTATCGTCTATGCTTTGACGGAAGAAAGCTCAACGAGGTCAGCAAATTTGATAACTATCCCTTACCGAACATCGATAGAATTTTGACATCACTCAGGAATGCTAAGTATGTATCCTCGATAGACCTTAGAAAGGCATTCTGGCAAATTCCTTTGGACAAATCCTCTAAGGAAAAGACCGCTTTTGCAGTAGTAGGCCGAGGTCTATTTCAGTTCGTAACTATGCCGTTTGGTCTAAAGAACGCTGCTCGAACTCAGCAACGTTTAGTGGACGCCATATTTGGTCCGAAATATGAGCCACATATTTTTACCTATCTCGGTGATATTTTAGTAACATCGGAAGACTTCGAATCGCATTTTCGCTTACTTAAAGAAGTAAAAGATAAATTGAAAGAGGCCGGACTGACGATAAATTTGAGCAAATGTGATTTTTTCAAAACTTCTCTAAAGTTTTTAGGCTATATTGTAGGCTCAAATTCCTTGCGTACCGATCCGGATAAAGTAGCAAGCATGGTTAACTATGCGAGACCTACTAATACTACGGAAGTTAAGCGCTTCGTAGGAATGTGTTCGTGGTACAGACGTTTTTATCGAGAATTTTTCTACCCTGTTGTCGCCTATTAATGATCTTTTGAAAGGACGGAAAAAAGGACAATCGATAGATTGGACAAACGCAGCAGAAAGATCTTTTATAAAGATTAAAGAGCTATTGGTTTCAGCTCCAATTTTATCCCAACCAGATTTTTCCCAACAGTTTTATATTTCTAGTGATGCTTCTAATACCGGTTTAGGGGGCGTCCTAACACAGAAAATCAATGGTGAGGAAAGAGTGATAGCGTATGCCAGTAGAACTTTGTCAAAGGCTGAACGTAACTACTCGGTTGTTGAAAAAGAATGTTTAGCAGTACTCTTTAACATCGAAAAGTTTCGACCTTACATAGAAGGTGTTCCTTTCACGGTCATAACAGATCATTATAGTTTATTGTGGCTTAATTCTATTAAAAACCCTAGTGGCAAACTAGCGCGTTGGGCGATTAGGCTGAGACAACACACATTTACTTTAATTCATAGAAAAGGAGTCCACAATGTTATTCCTGACGCTTTGTCAAGAATCCCAGATCATACAGTGGACGAAAACAGTCTTAATGCACAGATTGGCGTAAGAATTGATACAGTTGATATAGATCGTATAGATGGCCAAAAATGCGTTTTGATATCTTAAAGTTTGTGAGGACTTGTGAAGTATGTGGAGCGCAGAAATCTCCAAATGCACTACCTATGGGACTGATGGGAAAAAGAGAAAACGGTTAATTACCCTTTCCAAGTCATAGCAGCTGATCTAGTAGGCCCATTTCCACGTTCAAAAAAGGGAAATAAATGACTTTTCGTAATTTCTTGCTGGTTAACAAAGTATACCGTGTTATTTCCTTTGAAAAGCTCTAAAGCCGAATGCTTTTTGAAAATTTTAGAAAACGATATTTTTTCTAATCCACGGAGTTTCATCGCTTTCGATATGCGATAACGGTACTCAGTTTACTTCTGAGTGTCTTAAGAGCTTAAGTGAGACATATAGTTTTAACATACGTTTCAATCCCGTGTGCCCTTTACAATATAATTTCGTTCAAAATAATATTCGTTGATTCAAGTGATAATTCGGGATAAAGGAATTTCAAAGATTCAAACACGAAGTAACCGGGTTTACACCGTCTTTCTTAGTTTACGGCAGACAGATACCTCTATCTGGATCGTATTATAAAAACTTAGATTTGGATGTCAATGTTGACAGCGAAATAATTCCGGGTAACAAGGGTGCGTACGCCGAAAATTTAAAGGGTTTAAAAGATATTTTCACCGACGTGCGTAGTAGGATACATAAGGCTTATGAACGGAACAGTAAGTCTTACAACCTTAGAAAAAGGGATTTTTCCTTTAATATAGGTGATCACGTTTGGCGAAAAAAATAAAATTCTTTCCAGTGCAGCTGATAAATTCACATCTAAGTTGGTACCTAAGTATGTGCATTGCGTGATAAGAGAAAATATTTCAGATTTAGTTTATGGTTTAGTTAATTTAGATGGGACTAAAATAGGACGATGGCATATTAAAGACTTAAAACCATTCAACGGACCTAACCCTAATGAAAGTTTGTCAGAAGAAGAATAATTTATATTTACATTATCTTAATTGCTTAAATTTTTTTTTTGATGTTGCTCTGTAGGAGGTGACGACCTCGTTTTTTTTGACTGTTATAAAAGTTGAGCTGAGGATAGCTTACTTTTATAGTTTGCTAAGGTTTTGGGTATTGGCCATATCCCAAACTTAAGTTGATTGTGGGTGATGTTTAGCATCGACTCAGCTGTTGCGAGCTTGCGAAAGAGTCACACTCAGGATTTATCATGAGACTGGTATGTCGGTGGTCGCGGGATTTGATTTGCTTATGACCACAAATAATATCCAGTTCTTGACACTTGGAAGCGAAATTTTGATTAGAGGCAATCCAAGGTGATCTTGAGTTAGGACAAGCGCAAGATGTAGCTCGCGTGGTATGATGTAGAGTCAAAATTATGAGCAGTTTCAAAGTTTGTTACCCGAGTGGGTGTATTTTTATTACCTTAATGGTATATTTTGGGTGCAATTAAGAGTAAATTGATTTTGGTTTATCCAGTAAGTCTAAGACTTGGATTATTTTGGTTTAGATCTTCTTCTGAATTGACAAACTGAGGGTATTTTCTATTTTTTTTCAGAGCCGTTTAAACGTTACCTTTGAGTCACTAATTTTTTAAACATTTTTTTTTGCATGGACTCATAGGCGTATGTTGAGTTTTTTCGGTCTACTATCAGATTGATAGAAAATTGAAGTTCTGCAGGAGAACTAAAGGCTGATCATTTACAAGAGATGAGAGCAGAGTAAGACAGTAGTTTCACAAAGAAATGATCAAAATCTGATACCGAGATGAGAACCTTGTCAAGAGAGGCTAAGCGCAGTGAAGGAAGATTCCTAACCGAATTTTTAGATTTCCAAGAGGTAATCTAGAAGTTTGGGCTGACAGAAAACGGTTATGCCTGATACCTGTAGCAGTTTCTTCTAGAGGCTATTGTCTAGGGAGACGATTAACACCATGATCGAATATTTTAGCTGTCAACGATGTTTTCTTCTTGTTTCTGATTAAGCTGGAAAAGCTCTTGTCGTCTTCAAAAGTTTTGTTGCGTTGTCACCAAAAATTTGAGAAATTTTTGCTTCATGTAGCTTCTTAAGCTCATTTTCGTTTTTTTAAAATTTCGTTAGAAGCTTGGTTAAGTCAACCTTGTAAACCTTTTAGGTTGTATCCCATGAGTTATTTGTTTTTACAGGCTGTGATGCACCGGGTGCTAACAGATGCCGTTACGACGTTTGGCAGGGAGTTAGCCTTCCTGAGGAACAGACTGATTGGAAGGGTAGTCTATGGGGGGTGAACGTTTGACCTTTGGGACCTTTAGGGGTTTTGTTACCCAATGGTTATTTCTATTTGAACCAAAGGAGAGCCTAGCTACTGTAGTCGACCTCAGCTCCAATTAGCCTATTAGTGGTGACAGGCTGTTGGCAGTAGTGTGTTTCGGAACACCCTATTGATTAAATTTTTTTTGACTTATGGTGGTGTGGTAGACACCGTTTCAGTTTAGTGGATGCTATAATCTACTCCCTTTTGTTGGTGGACACCAGGGTCACCAATTCTGTATTTTATTGTCTCCACCATGCAGTATATGGTGGTGAGGTGTTTGTCTCCTGTTATGTGGGATGGATTGAATGTTTTTCGTTGTTGTTCTAGGGCGAGACCAGTACAGGAGGGTTCTTCATGCAACTTGGAGAAGCGCAATGCTGGTTAAGTTTTATATCTCAGTGTAGCCACCCTGAAGAATGACGGAGGGCGTTTCTTCTGGCTCATGTTTCTAGGCAGATTTGTCACTTTGGTGCGATGTGCCGAAGATTTGATTAGCTTTTGCTAAGAGCTTTCACCAAGCTCAGTATGGAGTTATCATAACCAAGAGTTTGGGATTTGAACTCCTGTATGTATTTCTGTATATATTTCTGTACATATTTCTGTATATATTTCGGTGTATGTTGGTTGCCTGAGGGCATGTGCTCAAAATGCGAGATTTTGAGTCGTTTTGCTTATGGACTCCCATATATAGGATTATGACTTTAGGGAGGTCCTATTTCGAGACTTGCTGTCTCATATAGTTATGTTAGGAATGTTTCCTTGAATGTTAGTTGCGCGTGGACTAATCATTCTGTTCTTTGTGAACATTGCTTTTTGAAGCAGGATCATTCAGTTTGGTGAATTTTAGCTTTTATAGCTATTCACTGTGTTTAGAGTGAACTTTAGCTTTTGTAGCTATTCACTGTGCCTATAGTGATTTTGTTAGCTTTTATAGCTGCTCACTATGTTAAAGGCGAGATTGTTCTTTTAGAACGCAGACTTTGTGTAGTCGAGGACTACTTACAGAGTGTTTTCTTGGCGAGGAGCTAAGGTTTTTTCTGGCGATTTACCAGAATGTTTTCTTGGCGAGGAGCCGAGTTTTTTTCTGGCGATATACCAGAGTGTTTTGTTGGCGATAAGCTGACGTGTTTTCTGGCGATCAACCAGAGCGTTTTCCCTAGCGATTTTAGCATGTCTAGATGTTTAGGACGTGGACATTGCGCGATAGAGTGCGATTATTTTCTGAGTGCGACTAGTAGTGATACTAGATTTAGAATGTTCTCTTAGCGATGAGCTAGAGCATGGATAGCGATTTTTCCCGAGCGTTTGTCTGGATATTTATCCAGATGTTCTTCTTAGCCTAGTGCTAAATGGTCTGACAAGACTTTTTCTTTTTAGTGTAAGTGTTTGCACTAGAATCATTTTTTTTTATTTTTTTTATTTAAGAATTTTTATAAATTTCTTTTGCTGAAATAGAAAATTTTCAGACAATCCTTAAAATATTTTAAGGGGGGTGTTCATATTTTATTTCAGTTCATTTTTTTTGATTTAGACAAGAGTCTAGACAAAGTTAAATTATTTTTTGTTTTGGTAACGATAACAGAGCTGATTCTTTTATATAAGAAGACCGCGATTGTTACTTTGAACAGGTATTTCTTATGTTCATGCAAGGATTTTTATTTACTTTTTGATGTACTTAACCTTAGTGCTTAATTAAGTTAGGTCTAGTTATAAGATTCTTGTGTACTTGCAAAGATTTTCATTTGGTTTCCATTGTACTTAATATTAGTGCTTAATTGAATTAAGTCTAGTAGTAAGGTCCGAAGTTTGTAATTTTGTTTTAAGTTCTGACCTTAGTATTAAGTGATAGTGTACCACTTTGTACCTTTTCATAAGTAGCCTAAGTTTAATAGACTAGTGTAGTCTATTTCTTTTTGGAAGGGGGTAAATGTAACATTCATTTTTCCTAGATTTTAAGACCATGTAATGTTACTGATTTTTCCATTTCAAATTGTACTTATTTTCATTTTTGTTCCGAACGGTATATTAAACAGGGATTCCCAGACGTTCGGCATATAGTGAGTTGTGCGGGTTCCTGACCGAACCTCTCGCTACGCCGCGATTGGTGGAATGTTTGATCGGCAGTTTTGATTGGAGCGTCGTGATATTACTGGCAAAAGTCGCACGATTATTTAAGGCTCCGCAGACCGTAAATCGAGGGCTGTTTTCCATCTAGCCGCAGCCAGGCAGTACCGTCTAGCCGAGAGGCTATTTTCCATCTAGCCGAAGTAGGCTAATTTTCATCAGAGCCGCTAAGTAAAAGCACCAGTGTCTTAAATAAAAGCCGTAGTGGGCTTTCTAAGTGTTTGTTAAGAAAAAGTGTGAAATCGGGCGTAGTCGATCACAGCAGGAATAAAAAACAGTAAGTCAACAAAACTCCCTTCAATAGACTTATTCGAGAGTAGCGCCTTAACTGCAACGTAAAACAGACTAAAAAGTGAAGTGTAAAGCACGATTTCTCGTCTTCGGGGGTTATAATAGTCTGAAATTCTAATGTAACAACTACTAGTTAGGCTAGAATTTGTTAGGTAAAACTGTAAAGGTTAGAACTTTTCATTTTAAAAAACAAGAATAAATTTTCTTTTTTGATTAAAGCTAGTGTCTCACTGAATATTTATTTTTCTTTTCAGGATAAGTTGTACTAGACTAATTCTTTTTAGTAATACCCATAAAACCCTTCAGCATTTTTCCATTTTTTTAGCTGAAGTTAGATCCTTTCTATTTTAAAATGGATGGTGCCCAAAATTTCGTACAGCTAAAGCCTTTTAAAAAAAAAAATAGAAATTAATTCCAAAAAGACGTACAAAAATTATCTCTTACCCATATCTCTCTACCAAGGAAAACTGAGCTAGTGTTTCTTTAATTTCTTTAGTTCTTTTAAAATCATTAGTCACTCAATTCATTATCAGAAATTAAAGCGGGGCTGCAAGAAAATTGTGCTCAAGCTTGGGCAACATTTTTTTACACGCTACAATATATATATATATATATATATATATATATATATATATATATATATATATATATATGCATATATATATATATATATATATATATATATATATATATATATATGCATATATATATATATATATATATATATATATATATATATATATATATATATAAAGAAAAAAAGATGAATATTGACATAAGCGGACTAAAAAACTCTTTTTTTTTCTCGAATCAAAAGTACGTAGTATAAGATACCAAACTAGGCCATGCATGTTTCGCTCTATATCAGAACTCGTTACCTAACCTAGAGGCAAATCGCAAAGAACTAGTAAGGAAGACCACACCAGATGGCGCTAAAGTTTCTTAAACCTTCCCAGTTGTTACTAGGTGTTTGCGATTTGCCTCTATACTTAGCTGTTGAACTCTGATATAGAGTGGCACACGCATATCCTAGTTTGGTATCTTAGACATGCACGCCTGGGTAGTCCATATTTCTTGGACACCCGTACTTTTGATCCATTTAAGCTAATATAACATCATTTCATATATATATATATATATATATATATATATATATATATATATATATATATATATATATAATTATTTCTTATCTTTATTGGTTCCATGACATAATTGCGGCTGATTGTGCTTATGTTCTCGGGTTCTATATCTAGTAGATTATTATACCTATTTATTTTCAAGTATATTTGGCGTATACATAGGTAAACCGTTGTCATGCAAAGATGTCCGTGTGCGCTATCTAAAAAGTGCTATGAAATATAAATATTTCAGCACTTGGAATAAGTTGGCTAAAATCGTCATGGCATAGAAAAGGTAATATTCTATTTAGGATAATGGTGCACGATAAAAAATATCGATATGTCAATAACTACTGATAACTATCAATATTTTGATAAGCTAAAATTAGCTATTGGTTAGTTGCCATCGACTGTCAATAGGTAAAATCTATAATCCTCCATCCTAGAGCTACCATCGTATCTGAATGCTATGGGAATAGAGTACCAGTTTTTTTTTTTTTTTTTTTATTGTTCACCTCCCCGTCTAAGTAGGATTTTACCCTTTTTAGTGTTCCGTACGGAACACTTATAAGATCACTTCGGTGTCTGTCTGTTTGTCTGTCTGTCTGTCTGTCACACCCGATTTTCTCCGAAACTATTTGACATAGAAAGGTGAAATTTGGTAATAATATAGGAATTGATGGCCTCATCAGAGCCATGTTAGTTTTGAGAATTAAATTTTGAATTAAGGGGTTAGTTTTGGGGGGTGAAGTCGGAAGTGAAAAAAAAAATTTTTTACTAGGTCATCGAGTGTGGTGTCAAATGAAAGCTTGTGAAAACACGAGTAAAAATATATATAATATTATACTTGCGCGCACTTTCCTTTGTATTATTTTTAAAAATTCGCGAAAAATCGCTGCCCCGGGCCTTATCTCGAAAAGTACTTATCAAAAAATTGCGAAAAAATTCTGAATATTCTCCACGGGGTGTAGATTGAACGAAAATTACCACGAGTGCATTACCTTTAATAATTTATATGGTATATAAAAAAACATAAATTTCAAGGTCATCAGATTTCAGTAAAGATTGGAAACAAACTTTGTTGAAAAGTCATTTGGGGTGTATTTTGTGAAGTCACTGATCATTTTATACCTCTGTGACAAATTTTTTTTATTTTAAAAGAAATCAACATACGGAACACTAATTGCGCAAGTTCATCTTGCACTTGACCGGTTTTTTATATCTTACAGGATATCAGCGAGGATGTCGTAATATCCGTCAGTGTTGTCCAAGTACCAAAATGTACATTTTTGTATTTCACAGCACCTTTTAGACAACGCTATAGTGCTGCCACGAACGTTATTGCATTTCTGCAAACAACTACTACCTATGTACGTGGCCAGGCCAAATATACTTAAATTAGTTAATAAATAAAGTATACCGATCTATAGCGATTGGAACCCGAGACCTTCTGCAGCAAGCAAGTTACTACGCCACGGAGCCGTCGGCCATGGAGCCATGGGCCACGGGTCACCAGTAAATTGTTTTCTTTCTAAAGTTATGGAAACCTTACGGACGTCAAGTGTAGAACATGTAATGCTATATTGTGTCTATGAATGTACAATGATACGCCGTGATGAGAGCATGTTAGTGGTAAATACACAAGGAACTCTGGTTCCTTGATGCATATATGTCCTGCATGTAGTGTCGACCAAGCTCACTAAATCAATACTAATATGACGGAAGGGTTTACAAACCGGAAATCATAAATTATGAATTAAATAGTTTGAGAGACATTAGATACCGTAAACCGTAATATGGTTTTAATAGACGGATAGACAGAATAATCGAAAATATATATATAATATATATTTTGTTTCCAATATTATAATTTTTTCTAGGCAGAAGATGGTCAAAGAGACAAAGATTGGTTAAATTTCAGCCTAATAATTATAAATAAACCCGATAGTACACAGTTCAAATAAAAAGAATGAGAAAGTTATTTAGTTTTATAATTCCCTTGTAGAAACAAATTGTAAAGTCAATATAGCTTTTTGAGGTCACCCTATAATAATTACCATTTACAAAGTTTTTCTCTTAAGATTTAAAAAAATAATAATAAAAAATACCGTTATTTCTAGATTGCTTAAAAAGGACCAGGAATGCAAGCTACAATTTTGCTTTTTCACACGCCTGAAAGACTTCAGAAACCCTTTCCAGAATTTCTCAATTTTTAAGCAAATAATATTTACTACGAGTACAATTCAATATAACTTTATAATTGTCAGTTAACAACCACTAATATCTATTTAAAAAAGTCTAATCCTAAAACAAACATACATTTATTAGACAAAGCAAATAATCCGTCTATTTTGTAAATAAAATAAACTTTTTCGTATCAAACAACAACAAAAAAGAACTTGACAGTTATTTATGACTTTATACAAAAAAAAACATTTTTATAGAAAAACACTTTCCTAATTTTGTTTTAAAAACAGAAATAAATCTGGACCATGAGGCTTTTATAAAATATAAAATACTTTTTCTCTCTTTTACGTGTATTCAACAAATATAAAGAAAGTAATTTTTACTGATGAAAATATTTTAATTTCTTTCCAGCAAAGGTATTAATAACACTATAATGATAAATAAATAGAAATCACTGGTAACTGATTTAAGACTTGTCGACTGTAGGAAACTGAATTTTATTTTTTTCAACAACTGCAATAAATCGATGGTTGGAATTCGAGCTCTTTGCAACGTTGTATGCTACTTACACCAAAATTCGATTATGCAGACAAACACTTTAAGCTTAAAAGTCGTCTTCTGTATTAATAACGTGAAGGGGTATTCGAGAAACAGAAGCACGAGGATAAAGACTTTGGTTCATGTGATTAATTTTTCAAATGCACTTTCATTACGTCCTGAAAATTCGAATGATCAAATCCGTTTTACTTGTTTTCTGGACCTTTTAAGTAGTAGGTTGTGATAGTTGGTGTATTTTGTATACGATGTTGTGCAATTTCTAGATAATTGTACGTTTCTTCGATATTTAAATGATATAAGTATATTTTCTGCATATTTATGATACGGTCCTCTGTCGAGCTTGATAAAGGCATAGTTGTCCAGTCTAAATTCCATGCGTGTATTCTTCAACTACTTTAAGCCATGTAGGACTGCTTCTCAAGGATCATAAAATTTAAGGTCAATGATATAAAAGAGATGAATAACTTTATGTTTGCCATTTTCTAGTTGACCACAGTTCTATCCGCGGATTTGGCGTACAGCAACTGAAAGAGAAAACAGCGAAATGTAGAATAAGAGCCGGCTCAAATAAATAGCCTTGGAAATATGTGGTTCTAATTTTCCAGAACGACATTGGATATTGTATGTAGTTAGGTGACAAAAGCATAATCTACTGTTTTCTTGAGCAGAACTATCCAATAACCTTAATTTTTTCTGAACATAAAAAAATGTTGGTGACTTGAGCCTATTCAATAAATATCTTCAAGTCGCGTTATACGTCACATCCAACTGAGGTGGATCAGGTTACTTCTCATGCCACTTTCTTCTAGAGCTCCTTAATATGAAGAACCTCATCTTTGGGGAATAAACTGCCTAGGATTATGTTTCTTACTGAGTACCCTTCAAAATTAAACTAAGTTGTAACGATTGATCTGTCGTATCAATAAAAATGATGATAGCATGCATGGCAGCCGGATTCACTTACGAAATTTTTACATATTTACATTACTAGATATAGTTTCTGAAACACACTATAAACCTTAAATAAATAGGCAGTCCTGTAATTACCTCGCAAAATTAGTTTTAATTGAACTGAATTGAATATGCAGTGAGTGAGGCATAAACAAATTTATAAATAATATGTTCGCTCATGTGGCCAAAATGGTCATTTAAATTTTAGTTTAATTGTTTTTAATTAGAACAATGATAGATATATGTTTAATAAACATTATCATTAATAATGGATTTGTTATTTTGAGATAACTGTAGTTACTGCGTTTTGTTATGTTAAATGTACCCGATAATAATATTAATGGTAGGAAATCAAATGTACGTTACCGTTCAAAAGTTTGGAAGCCCTAAGGAATTTTTAGTTAAAACTAAAAATACACAATAATGAATAATGCAAAATGATTTTTTTTGTCGTAAACTATCTTAATATTTCCATCAAAAAGTATTGATATCAAATCTTACTTTTGTAAAAATGACCACATGTATTTTTACTGGTTGGTTTACAAATGCTCAGCATCTTATTTGTTAACTGATTTAAACACTTGCAGTACAACTCTACTCATTCATTTTTTTGGGCATTTACAAGGCTGCGTAGGGCTTGACGGATGAAGGTTTATAACGCCGTGATAATCCCATACTAGTTCGATAGAAGAGAGATCGGGGGATCAAGATGGCTATTACTTTAAATCTAATAGTATTTCCTCTTCTTGTTCTTTAAGATACCCTCAACATAGTTTTGTGCATTTAGAGTAATGACCCTGACAAAATAATGATCTTGGTAAAGGATAGGTTTCGACAATACTATCTAACCTAGGTATCCTTCATCATTTAATTTTACGTTTATTTTCACAAATCTACTTTGCTTACTATCACCAAAACATTCACATACCATAGCTCTGCCATTTTTGTGCTCATAGGTACAAGACAGTACTTCTGAACCCCCTAATTAGTTGAAAGATGCACTCGGAACTGGCCAGCAACCTTGATTCGTTGGAATACTGAAGAACGGTTGGCGACTTCAGTCTGTTCTACAAGTATTTTCATGGAAAGTGTTCGATGGATGTAGCCCGCTTAATTCCTCCCAAAGTGGTACATGCTAGAAACACACGTCGCGCTAATACTTTATATCCGTATGAGGTTCAGCTTGTTACTCCTCGTACAACCCTTTTCTAGTAGTTTTTTATAGGGAGAACCTCATCCATTTGGAATAATTTCCCCAGAACTGTATTTCCGACCGACTACAATTTACAGCGATTGAAGACCAACGTCAATCGCTTTTTCCGCACATGGGTCGCTTCTGTAGTGCTTTAGGGATTTTCCTTCAGCACATGTGCTAGGCTCATAAAAAAAATATTAAATGAAAATATCATGGTTTGGAATTTATCCTTCCAAAAGACTTTATTTTATTATTGTATAGTCCAATTGCCCTCTATTTTACACTACCGCAATCTGTTATACTTGTGTGAAATTGTTTGTTTCGGTTTCCTAGCCGCTTCATATCTTTTAGGGCTAGCAGACGGCAATCGCTTCGCAACAGTGAGAACTGAGACGGGTTCAATACGAATTTTATTTAAAAGCAACTCAAATTTAAGGAGCAGTTAAGGGTTGATTCCGATTAGATATCACTGCGATGATTTGATCTGATGTGGCTTTATGCCGATCTGACTTTTTAATTCTTAATACGTTCCTATTATTTGTTTTCCGTGAACGGTCTTCTGTACGTCTGTATTCGAGGTGTCCAGTTTTTTGGTAATTTGTCGCGCACTATAGCTTTCCTTCTAGCAAGTACAGATGGAATTTCACATTTCAGTACTCAACTACCTTCTTGAGGCTATTTTTAAAAAAAAGTTTCACATCAAAAAACCGCACTACCACTTTGAAGTACAGTAAATTTATAAATTACATATTTTACTAAATGCAAAGTTATTTATTAAACTCATTCACTATTAGTAAGTCCTTTTTAGATCGGAGATACAAAGGCAATACAACCCGTGAGTTTTCGGAAATTAACAAAAATAAAAACTGTAAATAACATGCACAAAAACTTAATTTAAATAAGGAAGCAGAAGCAAGCAATAAAAATTTATTGCAGATATATTTTATTCATGATTTATATATACATATATATATATATATATATATATATATATATATATATATATATATATATATATTATATGTATATATATATATATATATATATATATATATATATATATATATATATATATATATATATATATAAACGGGGGTCCTACAACATTGGCCGCTTCCCGCACTTCATACGTCATCTCTCTCTGTCATACCGTTCATTTTGCTTTAAATCTCTGGAACTCATTGATTTCTCAACATTTTCTCTCCATGTCATTCTTGGTATTTCCTTTTTTCTTTTATTCCACGGTACATATTGTACAGTCTTCTTCGGCCAACGTTCTACCCCCACGCGCATTACGTTACGGTACCATATTAACTGTCGTTTTTCTATTCGGTCTATAAGTGTCTCTGTCATCTTTGCTCTTTGTCTGATTTCTTCATCACGTATATCATCTAATCTTGACACTCCACAGGATCGTCGCAAGTATTTATTTGCCAGCATTCTGAACCGTAAGTTAGTATAGGTTTAACAATTACCCTATATATCATTATTTCGTTTTTAATGTGGTCTTCGGTGTCCACAGTAGCGAGTTTAGCATTTGTATACATTTTCTTTCCTTTGTTAATCTGTCTTGAATATCGCTGTCTGTGTTTCCCTTTTCTAATATTATGTTTCCTAGGTATTTAAATTCTTGGCAAACTTTCATTGTTCCTTGTGGAAGCTGGAGATCGTTAGCCTCACCTGCAACGTTCAGATATTCAGTTTTGTCTACATTGATGTTTAAACCTCAGTTCTTTAATTCATCCTCTAGTTTTCGGCACATGTATTTGATGTCATCTTCATCGCTCCCAATGCACCTGATCGTCCGCAAATAGAAGTGTATATAGACAATCATTTTCAATTTCTATTCCCATGTACTTACATTTTTTCATCCAGGAATCTAGAGCTTTTTAAATAAACATTTTAAATAACGTATGAGAAAGGCAACATCCTTGTTTCAAGCCTTTAGTGATGTTGAATGACCTGGATATATTCTTTACTATTTTGACAACTGCCTTTACATCTTTATACATATTGTATATTGCTCTTACGTATAGTCTACTAAGGTCACTTGCATCTATATCTCTAATAATAATAATAAAATAATGTTCATGTTTTTAAATTTATTAAAATTAGCCAGAGACCCGCCGCCTCCAGCCAATTAGGCACTGCTTTTTAAAATGAAGAAAATAATATCTGATTGATGCTAAACTCACTCCTTCGTATCTAGACATATCGTATTCCTGAATATTTTTATGTATCGTTAGTAAAAAATAAATTAACTAACATAATAAAAATTAAAAGGTGGTCTCCAAGAAATATAACACAGGCATAAGGTTGTATTGTTACATTTCATGTGTTAGGTACAATTTAATTATTTAAAATTAGTGTAGCCAAAAGTAACTTTGATTAAGGAGGTTTTAGAAAATATTCAGTCAACGTAACTATACAAAAATTGTGTGAAAACGAGTTATTTTTTTACCAGTTATCTGACTATTTATTTGATATATTTCAATTTAAATAAATATTAGCAGCAGAAATGAAAATAATTTAAAAATACTTATACGTCCAACTAAAAAGCATAACTCTTCATTTAAATACGATTGTTCAAGAAATTATAACAATATAACAATTAATCCAAAAATATATATAGATTAGAAATATATACTAATAGGATATTTTTTTTTTCGTGGAAAATTTGAAAATTAATAGCCATATTTTCTTGTAATTATCAAATTTGCGTAACTGTAATTACTATCTATAGTTACAATTCTTTAGCGATTACACTTATAAAAACATGTTGAGTAATACTTGTAAATGATAATTAAACATGGTAGAACAGTCATAAAATATTTATATAACTGTGCTTTAAACAAACATTTTTAATAAATTTTAATGGTATCTGCTTTTGTTTCAATAATTCGTTACTAATGTTAATATTAACTTTAGTTTCCATTATCAGTATTTAATTAAATAAATAATTGAAGCTATGATTAATTTCTAGTTAAACGTGCATTTTGTATTAGTTTTGTTGTTCTATTTTACGAATATGTAAACTTATAACTAAAATAAAATATAATATTTTGAGACTTTTTTTATTCTAATTATTATGATAATACTTTTTTTAAAAAATTTTTGTGAGCGATTATTATCTTTGATTTTCTGATAATTGTAATTAAATTAAACTACGTTGCTATTTTAGAAACCTTAGCAAAAATATACAGTTTTGACTACTACACCAAGCACTTTATTTTTACACTGGACAAACGTTTCGCTAACCATGTCAGCACCATCACGAGTGGTAATGAGCTAAAACTAAGGTTACAAAACAGACCAACTTACCAAAATTGTTATTTGCAAGTACTTCAGCGAAAACCTTAGCGAGATATGAAAATTCCCCATTGTTGCCGCATACAGAATTGTAATCAATAATTGCATATTTTCAGATTTGGAAAACAATTTATCTAATAATAAATTAAAGTAATAATAAATTCTAGATATACCCAGAAAAAAAAAAATTTAATCATACTAAGGCGCAAGATAACACAGTTTACAGTCACCTACCAATCAATATACATCAGTAATACGAAATGGCTCTGATCGTGTCCCATTGATAGCCGATTTGAGGGTACGTCTTAAATCAATGAAACAGAAAATGCAAAAGCGAAAATGGGATATATCTAAATTGGGAAACGCCTCCATCAAAGATCAGATGCGACAAGAAATCACCAGAGAACTCAATCGAGCAGGAAATACCAGCGGCGATGTCCCATCCTTGTGGAATGGTCTCATGGGCAAACTAACAAACGTTTGTAATAGACACTTGAAATCCGATACCAGAAACACGGAAAAAGTGATGGATGACCACAGACATTTTAAGCTTAATGGAGAAAAGGAGACTGGTTAAAGCAA